>JADLZL010005232.1:0-140737 GCA_015844335.1 Chrysopogon serrulatus | reverse complement strand
ACACCCCTCTATTTAAGCACCTTACAAAGATTTCTAGGTTGAGCCACTAAGGTGCAAGGCTAGGTAGTGCTCGCCTATCCAATACTAGGTTGCAAGGTCACACAAACCTAATCAACTAGTACTCAATCAAACCGGGAGCACCTACACATACTAGTGGGCAAAGCGCACAAAGCCTAAGCACAACTAGTACTTCTCACTAGCACGGCTACACAAGCCTAACTAGTGAGCTCAATTGCTTAGCTACACAAACTAAGCAATATGACTAGCAAGGCTACACAAGCCAACTAGTCACAATCACTACTTCTAAGCTACACAAGCTAAGAAGGTAACTAGCAAGCTACACAAGCAAACTAGCTACTCATGAGCAACCACTACTCACTAGCACAAGTAATGAACAAGTAAATACAAGCTAGTGAATGCAAACCGACGAGAAGAGTAGACAATGTTGACATGTCGATTTTTTACCGAGGTTCACTTGGTTGCCACCAAGCTAGTCCTCGTTGAGACAAGCTCCAAGGTTGTCGCCGGTCCTCTTGCTAGTGGTGACCCACAAGTCACGCTCTCCCACCGGAGTGCTCACCATGAGCTCTAGCACTTGACCGCCGAACCACTTGTTGCTCTTCGTGTCTCCCTTTTACTAGAGTTGCTCTTCGCGATCTCCCGGGGGTGAGCACAATCCCCCACAATGTCACTCCACGTGACTAGCAATCGAGCACCACTCAATCTCCGAGCGTGCTACAACGATGCCCACAAGCCTCCAAACCGCCTAGGAGGTGGCAACCTCCAAGAGTAATAAGCACCACCGGCTTGCAACTCGAACACCTAGTGCCACACCTTGCAATCTCTCAATGCAATGCACTAGAATCACTAACTCACTCTTAGATGCAATCACTACAAGCTCTAGTGAGTTAGAGGGCTCTCAAAGCACCACCAAGCAAGGACACAAAGTCCCCAATGTGCTCGCCCGAGCAAAGGCGGCCAAGGCAACTACTTATAGCCCCAAGGGCCAAAAGAGCGTTGCCACAAAACCTGGTCGGGCATCGGCCTTGGGCCAGCGCCTGCTTATTTAACGGACGCGTCCGTCGCCCCGGTCACTCGGACCGCCACGTGTCCTTGCCTTTTAAAGTAGCGTTGGCGCGCAACGGCTAACTCACCCGCGCGCCACGCCACTGGACCCACGCGTCCTGCCCACCGCCGGACGCGCGGCGCCAGCGTCCGGTCACAACTTCCGGCTCCAAAACGTTTTTCCCAGGGCGGACGCGTCCGGTGATGACGACCGGACTCCCCTGCCCGGTCCTCCACGCTTCGCCCGGCGCCCGACGCCGGCCGGACGCGGCACCGGGAAGGCTGGCCGCCCGGCGTCCCTCACACAACCGAAAAACCCGGACAAGACACACTTGACCGACGCAGCCCCGGTCCCTCCCCGACCAGGCTGTCCGGTCCAAGTGTTTCGCGAAAACACCCGACGACTTTCGCCTCCACTTCCGGCCTTCGGCGCAATAGAAAATGAGCACTTCACTTTCCCCGAAAGCGCGAATCCCGCCCGCAAGCTTCGGCGGGAGGGAGAGAGGATCCCAAACCCCTCTCAACCCGGCAAACATCACCCCTTTCGCAAATGTGCCAACACCACCAAGTGTACAACACCATGTGCAAGTGTGTTAGCATTTTCACAAACATTTTCAAAGGGTTAGGCACTCAACTTGCCATGCCACTCGATCCTAGCAACACAATGCAAAGTTAGATCGCTCAAGTGGCACTAGATGACCGATATGCAAACAAGTTTGCCCCTCTTGATAGTACGGCCATCTATCCTAAACCCGGTCATCAACTTCTCTACACACCTATGACCGGTGAAATGGAAATGCCCTAGGTTATACCTTTGCCTTTTGCGCTTTCCACTCCATCTCCTCCAATACCGATGCAACACATGCACCGACATCCACATGAATGATATGATCCACTCCATATCATCACATGGCCTTTGGTCCATCGATCTTGACCTCACTTGCTCTTCACCGCCGCCTTGGTTCATCGGCGCCAAGTCTTTGCTCAAGCCTCCCGACACTTTCGGTACCAACGGCTTCAAAGCCTCCAACTTGCCCTTCACCTTGCGCGACCGGTCCATCAAGCCAAGTCTTGTCTCGATCTTCACTCTTAGCCATATGACTCCATGTCATGTATCATGCTTTTAAGCTCCTTCATCTTCACATGTGTGAGCCTTGCAACACATCACACCACCTCCATGGTATAGTTGCTCACACACATGTACCTGTGGACTAAATCTCTGCAAATCTCACATAATCACAATTAGTCCACCTAAGTTGTCACTCAATTACCAAAACCAAACAAGGACCTTTCAATCTCCCCCTTTTTGGTAATTGATGACAACTCTACAAAGATATGGAAATTAAGCATTTTGGGATTTTATGCCACTTATCCAATATTTAAGCTCTATGTCTAAGATTTGGATAAGCACCATAAAATCAGCTTGGTAGTGTTAACTCTCCCTACATGTGTGCTCAAATGGTTTGGTTTCAAGTTTGCACACATGCATAAATATGAAATTTTTAGGAGTGTTAGCACTACTAAATGATGCTAAGGTATACAAGATGGAGAATAAACCTTTGTAGCGTGTATACCACTTTTACAACATCCTTAGCATCAATCCTTGCTAGAAACAAGTGAAACTAGATACCACGTGAGATCAACATTATAATCAAGGTTCTAGTTATCACTTGCTATACTAAGACTAGGCTCTAAATACCACATAATATAAAACATCAAACATCATCCAAGTCTTAGTTCTAGCAAACATTTGCACACAAGCATGTAGGGATGTAAGACAAATGCAATGCAAGCAAGCAAATGTAATGCACAATCAGATGCATCAAGCATGTATTCATGAGCTTGCTCCCCCTACTTGTGTGCTTCTCTTGTCCAAGAATTTTGATCCCCTTGTATTCATTAATCTTGCTCCCTCTTGGTCATATCCATGTCCAATTTTGCATCTTTTGTCCACACACTTCTCCCCCTTTGTCATCAATGACCATAAAAGGGTGTGCCTTTTCTTGATAAAGGGTTGTACTTGGGGTGTAGATGGTTGACACATGAATCTTGTATTTTTGATGGACACTATTGGGATGACACCACTTGTAGGACTTCTCCTCTTGTTGTATGGTCACCCACTTGACACTTGAGCTCTTGAGGGTAGCTTTACTTGAATTTGATCACTTAAAGTTGAGGATCACTTGAAGTGTAGGATATCACTTGAAAGCTTGATCTAGACACCACTTGTAATACCACTTGTATGAATGATGAGTCTAGATATCACCTGTGAATATTGAACTTGATATCCATTTATATTGTTGTCTTCTACATCTTGAACTTGATTGTCGTCATGAGCTTCTTTCTCTTTTAGTTCAAACTAGCAAATTTGCATAAGTAATCTAACTCGGTTTGAACCAATGACAAGCTTCTTCACACATCTTTCAATGGTTATCTTGCCAATGTTGAATTAGATACTTTCTTGCTCATTTAACTAGATCAAACACTTAGGTTCATATGCTCATGAACAAGTCATATTTAGCCACTAGAACAAACAAAGCATAGAAGCAATAGTGGCATGATATGAACTTAAAATCATTTAATTTTTCATGAATGCTCACTAGGTATGTCTATATGCACTAATCATGTCCTTAGCAAATATGAATGCATATGACAACCAATTTCACCTTTGCTTTGTTGGAGTAGAGGATAGTCATTATATTCCAAATAAGCTCCGCAAAGGCGATGTGAAGCCCATTTCAAAGCTTGGTGAAGACCAATCATCAAAGATATAGTCCATTCTTCACCCATATGATCAAGTGCACTTTCTTATTGTGGTTGGCTTGCTTCTTCTTGTGATCTTTGCTAGCATGAGACAACTAAAATTGATATCCACTTGTATATAAGATCATGATACCAAATGTGAATACCACTTTGAATTTGTCATGAATTGCTCTCTTTTGGGTGTTGCTTGCTTTACTAGATCAACCCTTTTTGATTTACTTCAACTAAGCATCTCAAATGTTCTTTAGATCACCACTTCCATGTTAGCCTTCCAAGCCTCGCTCGGTTAACCTACAAAAGGCGGCAAGCCCCTACTAAAGGGAGAAGTGACATCTCTCCAAAGAACAATCTTGATACTCACTTGAATTGCCTTTGATTGATTGATCCATAGACTTGTCATGATGAATAACCTTGAGATCTTCTTTAAGTCCTTTTCTTTCTACTTGTTTAAGTCCTTTTCTTTCTATCAAATAATCTCCATTCATCACTGGAACTTAAACTTTATCTTCATCTTGAGCTTGGTCTTGATCTTCTAATTTGAGTACCAAATTGTGTACCAAACACACTTCTCAACCAAATGACTTATACTCATTACTTGTCAAGCTTCTAGATCAAACCAAAACCAAACATAGGTTCCTTAACCACTTGTAAACATGATTCCAACTTGAGGACCTTTCAATTGAAGTAACTCTTGATTAATCCAATGTTTGTCACTTTTCTGGCAGATTCTGTACACTTCAAAGAATAATTCATATTTCACAATGTACAGCTCCAATGACCATGAAATTTGATGGAGATGTTCTTCACTAAGTCATCTATCACTCATAAAAATTTGAGCTTCATTGGACTTCTAGATTGCTACCAGACTTTAAATCTTTCTCAGTGGGTACATGCTGAAAATGCTGCACTATGGCTGACAAGATCTACTCCAAAACCAAGGCATTTCTTGTCCAATTCTCATGAAATTTGAACAGCAACAACTAACATAAGTGTAGAGCATGCACACCAATTTTCAAGCCAATCCAAATAGATTTGATTCATCAAACTCAGACTTGATCACAACTAGTTCAGATTTTCAACAATGGATAAATTTGACATGTTGAGCTATTCTTCAACAAATGTGAATCAAACTTGAAGTTAACTTGTTTGAACACCCTCACAAGACATATTTCCATTCAAACCACTCACTAAATGAAGTCTCATGAACATATTCAACCAAACTAATCTAAACTTGATTACTAAGCATGAGATCCATTCAATCATCTTATAGCAAGCATCATATGCATATATATCCAATTCAAATAACTCATATGCACCCAAATGAATGTGATCAACAAGAGATATACCTTGTAGCTCATGATCATGCACTAGCAAGCTTCAACTCAATTATTTGCAAGCCATCAAGAATATAACCGATGAATCACCACAACTAGAACATTGCACTTGTATGTTGTAGCACTTTGGAATTCACTTCATTTGTTATGGCATTGGGATAATGATCATCATTCAATAATACTTGGCTCAAACTCATGATCAATAAGATGAGTATCACTTGAACCAAGTCTCCAATGCCAATGGTACCTACAATCAATCATCCACTTTTTGATGGTACCCAAACTTGTTTGGGTCCTCTCAAGTTAGGTGCAACATACTTAGACAATGCCTTAGTATGGATAGCGGGATGTTTTGCAATAGCAACCAATGAGGTACCATTGTCATCCTTCCTAAGCATAGTATTTGCATCAATTGAAATAGGCTTAGGTTTCTCACCTAGGGGGCATGAATTTGCATTGTGTCCCCTTTCCCGGCATGAATAGCAAACTCTCTTTGATTGAGCCTTTTCTTCCTTGCTCATATGTTGCTTCTCATTGCCTTGCCTCTTATGAGTTGCTTGATCCTTCTCAAGCTTCTTGGGACACTTCGAGGCAAAGTGACCCATATCTCCACAATTATAGCACTTGATGTGAGCCAAGTTCCTCTTCGCTTGATTCTTGCTCGACATCGTGACATCTTGATTTGGAGTTGGATGCCTTCTTGCTTGACCACCCCTTCTTGTTCTTTTCTTCATCTTCAAGTCACCACCATCATGGTTGATCTTGACTTGAGCTTGGGGCTTCTCAACTTGTGGCTTTGGTTGAGGCTTCTCTTGTTGCTTCACCAATTGCTTGGTTGGGCATGTTGAGGTGAGATGACCCCAAGTGCGGCACTTGAAGCACTTGACATGCTTAAGCCTCTCCTCTTCCTTCTTCAACTTGAGCTTCTCTTTGTTGGGGCAAGCATTTGCAAGATGTCCCACTTCTTGGCATATGAAGCACAAGAAATGAGAGAGCCTCTTTTCTTCTAGCTTCTTCATCTTCTTTGCTTTCTTTCTCTCCCCTTTTGTCATGTCTTTCTTGCTCTTGTTGAAACCTAGGCCACACTTGTCACCATAGCTTCTTTGACTCTTCATCATATGCTCAAAGGTGACTTTGGAGTTGTAGCACCTCTCCAACTTGTTGCTCAAGTTCTTCACTTCCTTTTGAGCTCATTGTTCTCCTTCAAAAGGTTAGTCCCACAAGACATAGAAGTAGAACAAGAATCTATATGTGAAGAACATGGCATAGCAAGTAAATCATCACAAGAGGTGGATACATTCTTCTTGCCTACATCACATGGGTTAGCAACAATATGTGATTGATCATTTGACCCAAGTGATGAGCTCTCACTAGTTTTGATTTCTTCATTAGAAAGTTTCTTAGTGAGAAAAGCATGGTCTTGCATCAAGTTATTATGATCAACAATAAGCTCATCATGATACAATTTTAGTTCCTCATGTGAACAAGTAGTAACATAAAGTAGATGCTTTGCTTGTTCACATGTGGTCTTTAGAAATGAGTTTTCATTTTGTAATTTCTTTGTTTTAGCCATCTCATTTTCTAAAGCCTTGGTGAGTCTACATACAAGCTCAAAACTTGGATCATCACAATCAACAACCACGTTTGAATTGATACCTTAGTGTCACCATGTGACATGAAACAATGTGGTGTTGTCGAGAGAGCTTGTGGAGACATCACTCATAGCCATCATCACCATCAAGTGTGCTTGAAGTAGAATCATCACTTGCATCACTTGTGGCATCATCATCCTTGTCAAGTGAACTTGTGGTAGAATCTTCATCATTATCATCACTTGACCATGAGGTGGGGCAATCTTCCACAACCACCGAGTTATGAAGATGCTCAACATCCTCATGTACCTCCTCCTTGTGATCATCCTCCACCTTAAATTTTCCATCATCACTTGTGGAGTCATCACCATAGAGGGCTTGGAGTGCCTCCCATACTCCATGAGCACTCTCAATGTTCCACACGCGCCTGTAAACATCTTCATGCAAAGCACATGTCAAATAGTAAAGAGCGCATGAATCAAGTTGCAAGCAATCCTCTTGAGCTTGGGTGAGATTGCTCTCATCCAAAGTATCCCGAGCAAAGCCTACAACAATGATCCACCACGCCTTGGGACCCTTTGCAAGCAAATGATCAAGCATATGATGTTTCCACCGTGCAAAGTCCGTGCCATCAAAAATGTGCGTGTGGCAATCATCATCTAACCAACTAGTCGCCATCCTCTCGGGTCGGTGAAGACCACAAATGAGAGACCGTGCTCTGATACCACGTGTAGGGTCGAGATGGCGGACTAGAGGGGGGTGAATAGTCCTTTTAAAATCTAATCGCAATGATGACCGAATTAAATGCGGAATTGAAACTATCGGTCTAACTAGGACTACACCCCCTATTTAAGCACCTTACAAAGATTTCTAGGTTGAGCCACTAAGGTGCAAGGCTAGGTAGTGCTCGCCTATCCAATACTAGGTTGCAAGGTCACACAAACCTAATCAACTAGTACTCAATCAAACCGGGGAGCACCTACACATACTAGTGGGCAAAGCGCACAAAGCCTAAGCACAACTAGTACTTCTCACTAGCACGGCTACACAAGCCTAACTAGTGAGCTCAATTGCTTAGCTACACAAACTAAGCAATATGACTAGCAAGGCTACACAAGCCAACTAGCCGCCAAGAAATCACTACTTCTAAGCTACACAAGCTAAGAAGGTAACTAGCAAGCTACACAAGCAAACTAGCTACTCATGAGCAACCACTACTCACTAGCACAAGTAATGAACAAGTAAATACAAGCTAGTGAATGCAAACCGACGAGAAGAGTAGACAATGTTGACATGTCGATTTTTTACCGAGGTTCACTTGGTTGCCACCAAGCTAGTCCTCGTTGAGACAAGCTCCAAGGTTGTCGCCGGTCCTCTTGCTAGTGGTGACCCACAAGTCACGCTCTCCCACCGGAGTGCTCACCATGAGCTCTAGCACTTGACCGCGTCGAACCACTTGTTGCTCTTCGTGTCTCCCTTTACTAGAGTTGCTCTTCGCGATCTCCCGCGGGGTGAGCACAATCCCCCTCACAATGTCACTCCACGTGACTAGCAATCGGAGCACCACTCAATCTCCGAGCGTGCTACAACGATGCCCACAAGCCTCCAAACCGTCTAGGAGGTGGCAACCTCCAAGAGTAATAAGCACCACCGGCTTGCAACTCGAACACCTAGTGCCACACCTTGCAATCTCTCAATGCAATGCACTAGAATCACTAACTCACTCTTAGATGCAATCACTACAAGCTCTAGTGAGTTAGAGGGCTCTCAAGCACCACCAAGCAAGGACACAAAGTCCCCAATGTGCTCGGCCAGCCCGGCCAAGGCCGGCCAAGGCAACTACTTATAGCCCCAAGGGCCAAAAGAGCCGTTGCCACAAAACCCCGGTCGGCACCGACCGGACGCCAAGATTGTTTAGCGGCGACGGACGGCGTCCGGCCGCAGGCGTCCCGTCACTCCTGCATCGCCACGTGTCCTTGCCTTTTTGAAAGTAGCCGTTGGCGCGCAACGGCTAACTCCCACCCGCCCACGCCACCGGACCGACGCGTCCTGCCCATCGACCGACGCGCGACGCCCAGCGTCCCGGCCACAACTTCGAAACTCCAAAAACGGTTTTCCCCCGGCCGCGCGTCCGGCCAGTACTCGACCGGACTCCCAGGCGTCCGGTCTCTCCATCGCCGCGCCTCGCCGCTGCACGCCGACCGACGCTGCACCGGAGCGTCCCGGTCGCCCGGCGTCCGGTCACAACCGAAAACGCCCCGGACGCGCACACTTGACCGGACGCGTCCGGTCCCTCCCGACCGGCGTCGGTCCAAGTGTTTCTCGGCGAGAAACACCCGACGACTTCGCCTCCACTTCCGGCCTTCGGCGCAATAGAAAATGAGCACTTCACTTTCCCCGCGCCGAATCCCGCCTCGCAAGCTCGGGCGGGAGGGAGAGAGGATCCCAAACCCCTCTCAACCCGGCAAACATCACCCCTTTCGCAAATGTGCCAACACCACCAAGTGTACAACACCATGTGCAAGTGTGTTAGCATTTTCACAAACATTTTCAAAGGGTTAGGCACTCAACTTGCCACGCCACTCGATCCTAGCAACACAATGCAAAGTTAGATCGCTCAAGTGGCACTAGATGACCGATATGCAAACAAGTTTGCCCCTCTTGATAGTACGGCCATCTATCCTAAACCTGGTCATCAACTTCTCTACACCTATGACCGGTGAAATGGAAATGCCCTAGGTTATACCTTTGCCTTGCGCTTTCCACTCCATCTCCTCCAATACCGATGCAACACATGCACCGACATCCACATGAATGATATGATCCACTCCATATCATCACATGGCCTTTGGTCCATCGATCTTGACCTCACTTGCTCTTCACCGTCGCCTTGGTTCATCGGCGCCAAGTCTTTGCTCAAGCCTCCCGACACTCGGTACCAACGGCTTCAAAGCCTCCAACTTGCCCTTCACCTTGCGCGACCGGTCCATCAAGCCAAGTCTTGTCTCGATCTTCACTCTTAGCCATATGACTCCATGTCATGTATCATGCTTTAAGCTCCTTCATCTTCACATGTGTGAGCCTTGCAACACATCACACCACCTCCATGGTATAGTTGCTCACACACATGTACCTGTGGACTAAATCTCTGCAAATCTCACATAATCACAATTAGTCCACCTAAGTTGTCACTCAATTATCAAAACCAAACAAGGACCTTTCACATAGGTGGATAATTTCCTTGAAAAAATAGATCCAATGATTATCTGTCGCTACAGTCTTCTGATTGGATGGCTAGATGTTTCTGATTAATGTCAGAATTTCTAGCATTTATCTTTTTTTCTAGTGCATCTGGTGAGGATTAACGTGGAGCCTCCATTGAGACCTCTAATTAGTAATAGTAAGAAGTTACCCGGTCCTTTCTACCAGCTAAAAGCAATAATATGCATATCTTCAGTATTTCTAAAGCATTAATCTGCCCATTATCCTTGTTGTTAAGGATGTGTGTTGATGTGGCCCAAGGTGATGCGTTGTACAAGAGCATAAAAATGATTTGATAACACTGTAGCAGCTCCCATATAGAATTATTATGAGGTTCGTGTGCGAGTAAAGTCTAGAGTTGGCCTTGGATATAAAAGGCCGGTGTCTTGTAACGAGTTCAGCCCTAGCTCCGAGAGGACTCGTTTCTAGCTAAGAGGAAGAAGCTCACCTCCTCCATTTGATTAGGTTGGTTTGTTGGTGTTCACCCTATAATATTTCTCCCCTTTCTATTTTTGGCCGAGATCATGAAACAAGACCATATTCCACATTCTAGACTGCTTAGAGGTTTGTTCAGATTTATTAGTATTAAAAATTAGCTAGCTGATAGTAGACATTAATTTAACAGGAGGACACTGTTTGGATTCACCTACTAAGGCCTTGTTTAGTTCCACGAAACTTTTTGAAGAGAGAGATTGTAAAGTCCTTAGACTTCATTTTTATTTGGTAAATATTGTCTAATCGTTCAGTGATTTACAACAAAACTATGTAATTAGTTATTTTTTATTTATATTTAATACTTTTACATGCGGCAACAAATTTGTGAGAGGAGAGAGATTGTAAAGTTCTATAGCATTTCGTTTGTTTGTGGTAAATATTGTCCAATCGTGGCCCAACTAGGCTCAAAAAGATTCGATCGTGATTTACAACCAAACTGTGCAATTATTATTTTTTATTTATATTTAATGCTATTTACATGCAATTTGATTAGCAGAGAGTTCAAAAACCTGTAATTCCAATTGAAAGTTGCATGGAACTAAACAAGGCCTAATAATAAGTGATTGATAGTGAGTTGAAGATGTATATAAACTATTAGCATTTATTAGCAACTTCAAACATGCTAACAGTTAGCAGCCCTTGAACTAATAATAAGTAGATTTATTAATAAATTTGTTTAAATCCAATAGTACTCATTTTAGTTGTTAATATTTAGTATTAATGAATCTAAACAGGCCCAAATAACAAATTGAGGCTTCAACACAGTGTGTGCGACTGCTCTGATTGAAATGAATCCATAAAGATCTTGGAAATGAACAGGACACGGGGGTTTATATTATATTAGGTCTGCGAGCACGGGCTTGGGTATCGGAGAAAAATTCATGAACAGCAACTCATCTTTATGACATAAATGCATAAACAAAAACTTGAAAGGTACCTGCACGTTCAAACAAAGGCGTGGAAATGCGATGCCTAAAAGGATTTTGAGAGGCATGCAAGCTTTGCTGTTCAGCCACAAAATGCCAGCGCCCAGGGTTTGCATCAGCCATTCCGGCATATGCGCAGCAATGTCGCTCTCACCTTTTCTTTCCTCACAATAGTGTAGAGATATATGACCTGTGTCCATGCATGCCGCCAAATTTATTTGCCATCTTGCAAACAGACAAGCGACGGTTGACGCGATGGCCAGTTTGGATGTAGTCATCCTTAACGAAGTTTGGGATTTTGGAAGCTTGCGCTGTCATCTGTGAAATTGTGCAATGAGCCCATTAAATGAATTAGGCCCCGAATATTTGGCATATCCTTAGCCCATGAGCCATGGAAAGCTTCGGCCTGCATGAGTACCGCGAACTTGTGTGCTTCGGCCTTTGAGTCTCAAGACCATGTTTCTGGTGAACCTTTTACTTTAAAACAAAAATTATTTAAGACGCCATTTGAATTCATATAGAGAGTTCATTAGCTATTGACTACTTCCTCAGTCTCAGAAAGATGAATGTTGAAACATTTGAATTTTGTGTCTACATTCATAGTGTCTCTGCATGCATCTGGACCACCCCTCTATTCATGTTCATTGAGTCTTTAGCCTACGTCCTCGGCAGCTAAAAGCGTTTGGCTTTCTAGGACAACGGGAGTAGTTGTTAGCCCGCTAGTTCACAGATAAGAGCTAACAACCATACTCCACCTAAAAAACCTAAAATATTGAGAAAATTATGACCTAAAGAATCATTTGAGTCACACTATATGACTCAAGGGCTCGTTTGGTACGGCTCTAACTTGAGCGCAAACAGCTTCATCTCTGAATTCTATAGCAAAGCAACTCTGATTTAGCTTCAGTTTGTTGGGATAGAGAGAAGTTTGGTAAAACAACTTCTAGTTGTAGGAAACCGACCTATTTTTATTTTTTATTTTTTTATCTTATTTCTCTCTTATCTCCACCGCACTAGATTCTTTCTCTCTTTGCATCAAATCAGCTTGTCCCTTCCCACGTGGCATGCACGCTCCTCCTTCGCACTATGACGCGGGTGACCGATGTTGACCTCTCCCCTCCATATGCTGGTGACCACCTCCGCACTCCTCATGTCGTCGACCACCTCTGCCCTATGCGGGTGTGTTCCCGTCCCGACACTAGTGACCACCTCCACCCCACAGAGGCATGTGGTCTTCCCTGGCCATCGTCCCCAATGGGCACCACCGCCACCGACCTCTCAACATCAGTAAATGCCGCCAAATTAAGAAGGTCACCTATGTCCAATCCAAAGGGGCTCACGTACGCATTGGCAGGAGTCATGTGGAGCTACAATTTCATGCTCCAGTTGTGTGTGGGACCTCCATTCACTGGGTTTTCTAAGAAACCCCTTGAGGAGTAAGCATTGAAATAAACTCCTAGAGTCATCATAGAGCTATGCCAAACGCCCCCTCATTACTACGGTCACACCATATGTAGTAGCGTGGCCATTGTCTCATGTGCATGTCGAGTCATACTATTAAGTCACACAACTGTGATATCTTGACTGTCAAATTGAGTTGTGCCACAAGCAATGACATACACGGTAAGGTAGTATGTTTCTTTGCTGTTTTTTCGATCAAATCCGAAGAAATAATTAGGAACCTCCAAGAATATTGTAATTTTTTATGTAGATGCCAAAGATCAAACTTAATTTCATTTTGTTTGGACCTAGAACATTGTTTTGGTAGTTTTGAAATTAAAATTCTTCCTGTAATGCTATATTTAGGTTTTTTTTTTCTTAAGGTTTTTAGTCTCAAAATGGTCTCCAAAAACCCAGAAAAAAACCATTTATCATGTATTTTCCCAGCATATATGCTTAAGTAAATCCAAAGTTTCTTTCCAAAGCACGTATTCAAAATTAAATTGAAATTTGGAATTAACTATAAGATCTCTAAAATGGCATGTTAGCAACTAAAATGGCATGCCAACACAAGGACTTGCGTGTGCTTAATCCATGGTGTGGGATCTCTTCGTCTTCATTGTATAGGTGGCCGTAGTCTGATATATATAATCTTTAACGGAGAGTACATATCATGTACTACTACATTCTAATCACCGTGTCTTGTGTAGGCAATGATGCAGGAGCCAGGAGATGCTGCCAACAAGATTGCGTCAGTGGCAAGGGAGATCCAGCCGAAGCCGATGCGGCGGTAGCTAGCTGAGCTGCCCGGCTCCTGTTCGGCGGCGCGCATTTGTCCAATCTGCTACGCCACGAAAGCATCATTGCCCAGATGTGAGAAGTTAGTTGGCAGTTAGCACGATCATACTACTCCCTGCTCACAAAAAGCGGGAGACACAGGTCAGCATCGCCCCACTAGGCACCAAAATTACTTTGTGAGGAATTTGTATTATATTCATGAAGATTAGAGCATGCTATGATTATTCCCCCTAAAATGAAGCCATCATGGAAACCCTCCAGTGTTTGACGAACAAGAACCCCTGTCTGGCGCGGCCCAATGGTCTTCGTCTTCTGACATGATAGAATCACATGAACTCGTGCATTTCGTATTTTTCTTTGGTTGATCCAGGATAAGGATAATTCATGCATTTCCTGGAAGCCTAGACCACGGCGACGACTGACCTGATGCAACGAATTTTCTCCGGTCAAAGCTGCCTGCCAACCAGCCAATCGCAAGGTCTTCCAAGTACTCGTACTCTCTGCTTCCTACTACTTCCAGGAAGCCACCTTTTTTTTTTTTTTTCTCCACAATTTCTCCTGATTCCATTACAAGTATCCTGTTCCTTTCCACTGCACCAGTGCACCCACCATTTCAAACGAGCCCACATGCCCGACACTCAACTGCAAAAACTGCACATCAGCGCACGCATGGATAAACTATGCATCCGGAAAATTCAATGATTTATGGAACCAACCAAAGCACTGCTCCAGTTAACAAACATGTTTGTTTGTTTATATATATGTATGTACTCGAGACCAGTCGCCCTCGTCCCCAGGCAAAGCCAAAGCTGCAGCTGCAACTCGAGAGCTTAGTGGTGACCACGCACCGTGCACCGACGGGCGAGATCTGCAGAGTGAGTGCTGACCAACCGTGAGCCAGCCAGCGCCAGCGGCGACCGAAGACACTAGCCAGCAACCAGCAATGGCTTCGTGTCCTCTCCTCCTCCTCCTGCTCGCCGTGCTGCTGCTGCCGGCGGCGTCCACGGCGGACCCGGACGCGGTGCAGGACTACTGCGTGCCAGACACGGGCGTGCGCGGGCGCGCCGTGGAGCTGCCGCTGCTGCCGTCCTACCCGTGCCGGAGCCCCGGCAACCTGACGGCGTCGGACTTCGCGTTCGCCGGCGTGCGCGCCGCGGGCAACTTCTCGGCGGACACGGGGTTCGCGGGGGTGTCCGTGACCCCGGCGCAGTTCCCGGCGCTGCACACGCTGGGGATGTCCTTCGCCCGCGCCGACCTGTCCGCGGCGGGCGGCGTGAACCCGCCGCACTACCACCCGCGCGCCACCGAGACGGCGCTCGTGCTCGCCGGCCGCGTCTACGCGGGCTTCGTCGACTCGGGGGCCGCCTCTTCGCCAAGGTGCTCGAGAAGGGGAGGTCATGGTGTTCCCGCGCGCCATGGTGCACTTCCAGATGAACGTCGGCGACGAGCCGGCCACGGTGTACGGCAGCTTCAACAGCGAGAACCCCGGCATCGTGCGCATCCCGGCGACAGTGTTCGGGTCAGGGATCAAGGACGGCGTCCTCGAGAGGGCGTTCGGGCTGTCGCCGGAGGAGCTCCGCCGGCTCGAGAAGAGGTTCGGGCCACCCAAGACCAAGACGGCGGAGATGGAGGATTAATCGGTGGTAGATCATCAGGTAGCAGGCGATGTGATTAATTAATTATTATATATTATTAAGAGCAGACTTTGTGCTTGATCTGGAATATATCTCTTTTCATTTTTTAATGTCTGTATGTATGGATTATTTTGGCGGTGGACGGTGGTTATCATGGATCGATATCGTGATACACTTTGGAATGATTTGAGCCTTTAGAGCTGCAACTGTAATGCTAGCTGGTACGTACATGGGCAGTTACGTGTCACAGCCAAGTGTCTATCAGATGTTTATTTGTTAACATAAAGCAGGCCAACTTTATTTGTTGTGGTTAATCATTTTGTTTACGCATGGGAGTGATCGATCATATTGAATTAGTATTAGTATAGTCAAGAACTAAAGACATGACTAGCATGCGTGTCTATAAATTATAATTGTACCGTGAATTATTAGTGGGCCTAAAAAAGCTTCTTTTCAGCCGCATCCTCAATTCCTCTCCTAGCCCATGACTTTGCACTTCCTGAATTGTTAGTATTAGTGGGCCTGAAAAAAAAGCTTCTTTTCAGAGCGCATAACTCCCCCTTCTGTCCCTCACCTTCGCGCATGAGCAGCGAAATGTGTTTAGCCTTTTTCGTTGGACAAGGACGAAACGGAAGACAAACTTCTTGCGACGACGACAGACGTACCTAGCTTATTTTTCTCATATACATGCATACTTCTCTGTATATCTATATAAATTATAATGTAGGGCAGGAGGATACAAGAAACAATCGCAAAGACGTACATGTCCGTATAATTCTCACTGAACTACAAAGACTCAAAAGAGTTGCACCGGCCGGCCGGAAAACCCTTTTTGTCTTTTGACGACGCTGCCAATAAATCGTCAGTCGTCGCCGAGCAGGAGCGACTTGACGATGACGTCGGCCATCCCTTCCGCCATGGGGAAGAGGTGTCCGGCCGTGGGCAGCTCGTGGTAGCGCACCCACGGCAGGCTCTTGCTGATATACCTCGACAGCTCCACGGGCACGATGAGGTCCTCGGCGCCGTGCCAGAGGTGCACCTTGCCGTCGCCGGCGGGGAACGGGTCCTCCAGCTCCAGCGGGCTCCAGCTCCACTTGCCGAAGCCGACCACCATGTCGCGGTGCAGGCTCTCGTGCTCCCCTGCTGCCGCGGCTGGTGGGCGTGGGCTCTGTAGGCGAAGCTGGGGATGAGTGCCATGTCCTCCCGCGACATGATCGCCGGGTTGAAGGCAATGACGCTGGACCCCGGGAACAGCCTCTGCGTGTTCCACCAGTAGGTGAGCCAGGGCGCGTGGTGCGCCACGCCCACGGCCCACTTGTCCTGCGGCACCTGCACGTCCCAGGCGTCCCGGGACACGTTCGCGGGGAGGCCCGACCACCAGAAGTTGCCCACAGGGCCCAGGATGGCCACGCCGGAAAGCCTGCAAGTTTAGCAAATTCAGCCCACGACCATGAAAATTCAGACCAGAGGCAGCATGCCTGCCGTAGCTAGCCGTACCTGTGCGGGATGTACTTGAGGCAGCTCCACATGACCTGGCCGCCCATGGAGAAGCCGGCGAGGAAGAACCTGGGGCCGAGCTCCAGGGCGTCGGCGAGCTGCTCGATGTCCAGGGCGAGGCTCTTCTCGGTGCGCGCCGGGTGCGGGTCGCTCTCGCCGTACCCGGGCCGGTCGAAGGAGAGCAGGTAGATGCCCAGCTCCCGGGCCAGCTCCGGCGAGACGCGGAGCACGTCGTACCGGCAGGAGTCGAACCCGTGCATGAAGATGATCTTGTGCTTGGCCTCCTCCCTGGGGACGCCGGACTCGTGGTACGCCAGGTGCCGGCCGTCGTTGAGCCGGATCCGCGGCGACGTCACCGGAGGCCCACCGGGCGTTCCGGGGATCTTGGGAGGCGGCGCCTGGAGCTGCCGGTACACCAGCGCCACCAAGAAGACCAACGCCAGGCGCGGGAGCCTCTTGATCATGCTGCCTGCGCGGCCACAGATTAATGGCATCATGTCGTGTTACACACTGAATTTTGAAAGAATCTTCACAGGACGACATGCATGTATGCATCTAACTTGTTCTTTTCATTTTTATTTGCGTTCATCAGGCAGAAGTAAATTAAATCCTATTTACTTGCATTCTAATTTGGCAAAAAGTCAACCCTGGTGTGCATCATGCATAGATTGCTAATATTTTACGGCATTGTTGAAGTTTAGCTGCTGTCCCTCTCTTGCGAACACATATCCTATGTTTCTAGTATCCTTGTAGTAGTAATTTAGTATCATCAGGTAATAAAGACAGCAGATCAATCAGCGAGTGAACCACCGTCCTGACACTGCAAGTCGGCAACGTTCCGAGGACGGCAAGTGCACATGGAGTGCTACTACTACCACGTGGCACCAAATTAAATTCATTCTCTGCTGGAGAGCAAGAGCAAACGACTGGTGTGGATCTGCTTTGAATGCTGGAGCTGCCTGTAATGTATACGCCTCTGTTTCCAACCGGTTGTCGCACACTTTGGATGTAGCGCATGCAAGTATGCGATGAAAAGTGTGTGTTTTGGATCAAGCAAACGTGTCTTTTTCTTTGAGACACCCAAATTGTAATAACATATACAGTCCCAACGCAGAGTATCGCCGTCTCGCCGGCGGCTAGTATGTCGCCGGAAAGGTCCGAAACAGTGGGGACGAAAGCAACAGGCTTGCAAAAAGCGGAGACGAACGCAACGCTACGCTACTCGCCCGGCCGGAATGAAGTGTCCCTTTCGAGATCTTCCAAGGCTCATATCAGAAGGATAGCTGATCCGCCGTGCAAAAGTCCACTTCTATGACGACGCAAATTTGACAGTTTTGCCTCTACGTTTTTGCCGTGCTTGAAGTAATATAAGGAAAACGGAGGACACGCCACCCATGATGAATCCATCACGTGGGCATGGGCGCCAGGAAAAAAAAAAAAGAACAGCATTCTAAGGTTTTAACTTTCTCAGTATATTATTATAAATACGTTGTTGTTCTTTTCTTATAAGGTATATGAGTGACTGTTGGAACGCTAAGTTGTCATGAGTTATGCTGGTTATTAGACACCGCTCAAATCCGGGAAAAATCGATGTGTTACCTGTCTAAGGTTCGAAGGTTGGCATATAATAAGAAGAAATTTAGAAGGACATTTGGTGCAGTTGTACTTGAGAGGGCCGGCAAGCGCGGTAGTTGTCTCTAGTACTAGTAATTAAAGGTTAAGCTAGGCATCAAATCAGTTTCATAACGTACGGAGTAAACAACAATGCAAAGTCGTCTCATGACGTGTGTACCAGACTGACCATAATGGCAAACGCAAATTTAAAATACCGGCTGGAGCAGGTGTAGCCATGCACATGTAGGCCTAATATATTGGCGGTCAACTCCCATATGCTACCACTGGAAAGCGGCCACGACATATTATGGACCATTATACCATGTACTTCAACTGAGTAGAAACTCAAGGCTAATGTTGTGCACAAATTAAGAATAATAATAAGCTGTTTCAGAAATAACAATTATTTTTGCTGGATCAGTAAGCAATTGGTGCAGAGGGATTCTAACTTCCAAATTCGCATATATGCATGCATATATAATATATGCTACTACTAAATAAAAGGTACTACGTACGTATTATATGGTCGTAGTAGTTAATAAAGGAAATATTGGACGGCCCAACGGCACTCGATCGGTCGTTTGGTGCTTTAATTTGAACAAGGCACACGCAAGTAGTAGTCTCATATAGTAGTAACTAAGAAAATCGCGTTTTAAAGAAAAAAGAATCCGAGGGTGTCGAAATATCCCCGACTGTGTGTTTCTCTCGTTTTCTCGCCATCTTCGTTCACGGAATGAAGCAAGCAACGGAGTGCCCGGCGCTCGCTGCCCATGCATGTTTGCCTGCCTGCCTTGAACTAGTGACGACAAGGACATACTCCTATGGTCCATCAACCACATGCTCATGCATGCACAGCCGTGGGCTGCATGTATGGTATGGAACTATGGATGAAAGCAGAAAAGTCACATGGGCAGTTTGGGCAGGCAGCAAACATGGGTTGAACGCCCACGTGGGTAACAAGAAACCAAGAGTTACGGATGAACATGGGGCTTCACGCCCGCTGGACGACGGAGCTAGAGACACAACACAACAGACACCCGTGAATTAATGACTAGGAAGATGAACACCCAAAACGAGCTTATACAGAGGAAAAGAAAGAATCGACGGTGTCATCGTTCATCTAAACAGGCTAACATGATTAGGAGGCGGAAGAGTTTGACTTGCTGATCAAACGATCTCTGCTGCTCGCTCGCTGGCTGGCTGGCTATTGTGGTTGGTTCCTCTATATTATTACTCGATCATCCCACCCAACCCTAGCTAGAAATATTGAGGTTTACCTCTAGTAATCTAGTCCTATTGTGTGCTGTCAAGATATCAAAAGTCAACCGATCGCCGCTACTCGAAAGGATTTTACTTGGCGACAAATCCTTCCTCTTTTCGTTGCGTTGTGTTTTATTTTATATATATATATATATATATATATATATATATATATATATATATAACCGACGAGAAAGAAGAAGATCTCCAGACAGACACAGAGCACAACAGTGCATGGGAATAGGAGAGGGAGGAGAGAGGCGTACCGGAGTCGGATGACTTGGGCGGCGTCGCCTTGCCGCCGGCGGACGGCTTCTTGACCGAGTCAGCTGCAGCCATGGTCGGACGAGACGACGATGCGACGGACGGAGGGAAGGAAGGAGGGCCACAGGGCAGCAGCAGCAAGATGGGCCTGCTCTCCGTCGAGTGCCTTGAATTGATTGAGCGGTGGTACGGTTAGATCGGACGGACGGATGGGGTTTCTGGGGAGGGAACGGGAACTGGGAAGCGACGCAACCAACCAGAGGCCATTTTATAGCGACTGGACTAGGAGAAGCCAAGCCTGAGGCTTTGGCTTCTAGTCGCGAGCTCGGTTCTTCTTTGTCTTTGTGTTCTGCCATCTGCCTGGGGCAGGCACCGGACACCACGCGACCTGTGATGTGAGCTGTGACCGATATCCCGAGTCCCGACCCGGTCGTCCCGTCGGCGGACCGGCGCCTGCGCTGCGCCTGCGCCTCGTCCCGTGGCAGCAGGCGCAGGGAAGGCCGAGTCCAACAAAAATGACCCGAGACGCACGCGCAGCGAGGGCTCCTGCCCGCCGGCTACGTCGGATTATTTTTATTGCTGCAGTCAGTCAGCTGGCATCCGGAAGCCCCCTGCGAGGCTCCTGCCCGCCGGCTACGGAAATTGCCGCGGGCATGGGGCTACGGAACACCCAACACGGGATCGGACAAGCGATGCGTGAAAGGCCACACCAAATTTTGTTTGGCGCGGACGCCAGCTCCAGGCTGCGCAATGCATGATGATGCCTTTTCATCCACCAATATTCCGTGAGATTGTCCGACTCGGCCAAGGATCCAGGGGAGAAGGCCCAATCCCGGCAAAGTTCCGCGCCAGCATGACCTAGGGGAGTTAGTAGTATTATTTTATTGTTTCCAAGTTTTCATTAAACCATTAATTAATAGAAAATGATTCCAAAGAAACTTTTTTTTCGATGAAAGAAGAATTATATTTATGATAGCTGGGTACGTCAACACGTTACAAGCACTTTGTATTACAGAATAGTACCCACGCTGTGAATAGCCAACTCAAAACCTAATCTGCTAAATGCTTTGTAGTGTGGATGACCGCATAGACAAACACTCGACAAACGGCCTGAGAACAAATGCCTAACGAATAACGGCCAATATTCCTGTAGGCGGAATTAAAAAACTTCTTTTTTCTTGTGTCTTTCTTTTTCTTCTTTCTACCACCGAAAAATGAGAAAGACTGATCTAAAAAATTATTCTCCCTAGTCCTTCATCATGGCTAGATCTAACCACAACAAAACGGAGAAGAGACGGAGAAAATTATTCCATAGCGGCGACATCATCTCCACCTTGATGCCGCCGTCCGGAAACAAAAGTCTCCATGTCGTCATGTCAATAAAGATGTTGACGTCGAAGTTGTCGTCCTCATTTTCAACGAAACCACCATGGAGAAGACGATTCCACCCTTCCCTTTCACCATCGCCGGAGAAGAGGAGATAAAACTCTAATACCAAGAAATTTGGCATGGAGAGACACTATCTCTAATGACTCGATCTACTAGGAAAAGCTTACTAAAAACAATGGATCCCCACTCCCTTTGGCCCTCGGCAAGGTACCGGAGAGGAAGGGAGGGGGACCAGCGGTGGCGGATGGCTGCGGCTGCGGCGGCGCCGGTGCAGGACAGACTCGTTGAGTCTCCTGTACTCGTTTATTGATTCCAAAGAAACTAGAGAATTAGTCTTTGTCACTATTTAATATCCTGTTTCAAATTATATCCTCTTGACTTATTTGTTACATCAATTTTTCTATATATATATATATATATATATATATGTGTGTGTGTATGTGTATGTGTGTGTCCAAATACATACTAAAATGAGTATACCAAAAAGTCAAAATAATTTATAATTCAAAAAACGGAGGAAGTATCTTGCTATTTGTTATAGAGAGATACTCCGACATGGTTTATTTTAGGGGCTCTTTGGATTGGAATATATTTAAAATGGATTAGACTATTTGGCTTGACATTTGATATTCCATAACTTTCACAGGTTCATTTATAAGCCTATCTCAAATTTATAGGATGAGGAATAGAAATTGATTCTATAGATCACCATACTATATTTCTACTCTCCAACATATAGCATCCTACTCGCTTCCATATAGTAGAAATGCAATATATAAATATCTCTCTTGTATGACTAACAATAATATACAAATATATTTCATATACAACCTTATTAGCTTAATTAATATATGTTTAAATTATAATTATTAGAATAAAATTAACTCCAAAGATCTAAACGGGCCTTAATGAAATTCTCAATTAAATGCTTTCAAAGAATAGTGGGGACTACCTTTTTCGAAATACCTCCGGTCTATTTTATCCGGCGTGCACGCATATCAAGATCCAATCTTTAGAAACTTTGATCAATAATTAGGCTAGTAATTTTTAACTATTATAATACAAACTTTATATAATTAGATTTGTAAGGATTATACTATCCAATATCTAATGATTATAAATTTATAAACATAAATATTAAGTTGCATGCACCAACCAGTTCAACCCAAAAGTTGCTGATGAGGATAGGTGGACAATTCACTTATATTCTAACACTCCCCTTATGTGGAGATTCCCTTAGGCCTCAGATGTCGAATAGGAGTGGGCAACAATTATTTTATTTAATTGTGCCTAACCGGATTCAAACTCAAGACTTCGACTCGAATACCATATTGAGTTGCATGCACCGACCAGTTCAATCCTTCAATCCAAAAGGTTAAGATGATAGGGAGAGGTGGACAATCCACTTATATTTCAATAATAAATAATACAATATAAAGTAAATAAATAGTCAAATTATAATTTAGAAAACCGTACCATTCTAACTTGCACCAAATAAAATGAACCAGAGGAAGTAAAAAGCAGATGGAACAACAACAACAGACATAAGGGCAGACATAAGGGCGGCGTGAACTTAATTAATTGATATATTACATATGCTTTGTCGATTTCGTCAATCTTGAGATTTGCCGGTCTAACTTCAGTTCTTGAAAGTGCTCATAGGGGTAGAGTGTGCATGCGTGTGTTCATAGAGATGAATGTACACTCGTATGTAAGCGCCTGCGTCTGTAATTGGGTCTCGTAAAAAAAAACTATGGTGATTTTAACAAGCCCAGAGCGCGATAAAAAAGATCAACAAAAATTTCAAAACATTAACGCAAGCACAAGCAAAGTGAAGTCATGAAAGGGACAGCAGCACGGTAGTTTAGCTCTCACGCATGATCCCTAAAATCTTAGAGTTGACTCAGAAAATGAACGCGAAATATCAGAAAGATTTAGACCATCAATTTAATAGATTATCACCATGATAATCGTATTCATTATTTTTTGCAGAAATAATAAACATTATTAGACCTATATTCTCTTTTAAAAAATTACCCACATACACCATTATGAAAAGTAAAATAAAGTAACTCATGACTTTGTATTTAACTATCTACATATGCAATTGTAAAACAAATCTAAAGTAATAAAGCTCCTAATTGTACATCGAACTTTACTATGCCATTGGAAATCACATGTGTACTTCTATCATTATTTAAAAAAACTAAAACATTAAGTCTGTACCTAAAGTACCGACGTATACTATTATGAAAATATTTAAATAACCATAAATCACTTATATTGTCAAAAGTACCTATTTCTATATTACTATAACATAAAAAAGTAACTTAAAGACATCAATAGGTCAAGTTATACATGGAACATGAGCAATTATCTTTTTTGTGTTTTAACTCAAAATTCCCGCAACGACTCATATGAATAAATTTAGAAAATAGGAACACCGATACCAAGAACATAAAACCTGGTGAGTAAGTTCTAAAATAAGAAAGCTGAGCAGCTGAGTTAGAATAAGAAAGCTAATAGGCAGCTGAGTTACTCTCAGTTTGCATAGAGATGCGAATCAAAAGTAGGCGAAATGGAACGGAGAAAATGGATGTTTCCCGGGGAACTACTTACGCTCTAGCCTAGTGTATACTACTTGATTGAGGGCTCACCACAGCTTGATATCATCGACCTCTAGAGTGACGCTTCTTCCGATCCGTTTCCGTTGAAATATCCAATTCTGTCCTTGTATATGACGACACATTCAATACTTTGGAAGGTATTTCACTTTCATCTGTGATATTTAGTCAACCGTGCAATAAACAGATGTGGCCTCGTTTTATTGGTGAAAGTTCAATGCTCCAATAATTCCACCGTTTGTGTGTGTATGATTGAGATTCTGTCCTGTGAAGAAATTAAAAATAACAAGAAATAGTAAGTCAGCTTATTGAAGTCATGTAGCCATCGTACAGACGGGTGGTTTGATGGACGTTACACAATTTTTGTGCTGATCAATGCATGGGAAAACCTGGTAAACCATAAACAAAAAACAAACGTAAGTTCCCATCTTGTGCGACAGCGTGCTCCATGATTAAGAAGGAAGTCAGAAAATAGTAAATTAACACAAGTGGGGCGGAGGTTAAAGATCGAGTTACACATATGAAAGGAGAGAATACACCTAGATGCGGTTCATGTCAAGGACATTTTATTTCAGTTCTACAACAAAGGTGGAGGGACTGATAAAATTAACAGAAGTAGAAATAAAATTTGTTCTATCGAGGTACAATAGAAGTAAAAAAATTACTCCATTCCATTCCTGAATGATAATCAAATTTTGTACAGGAAAATACCAAATTATTCATTTTTGGCCAACAAAACATTAGGTTTTTTTTGGGACAATTTTTGAATCTTAAAATACTAAGTTTTTGTGGACGGAGGGAGTAGAAGTTTAGAAACCTTTTATTTTGTTTGTGAGAATGGATATTTAGGTGGGAATGGAAACGAGAGTTTAGAGAATCAGCTTCTGCCAATCACTTCCTAGTGATGGTGGTCTTGAGTGGGATAACCTTGTACATGGTCTAGGCTTCTTGTGTTATATCTAGTTTGCATCCCAACCCATATGTCTAGTAGATGGGTTGGTTTCTATTTGTTTCCAACGACGGAGCAAATTAGATCGATGAGCCTCTGGTTTGGTTGGTTTAGGTGGTTTTAATGGGTTCCAAATCAGTTTCAGGATGTCAATGCCTTGGAAGCTTCGTCTACGATGGATGACCTGTGTGCCATATGTGATTTGGGTTTCACAAGGTGCCACTGGCATAAGCACAATACCTAGTCATTGCAGCGGCAGCGGTGGTGTCAACAATAGAGAAGTATAACTATTTCATCATGGGTGGTAGCACGACGGGGTATCCACTTGTGAACTTGTAGTGCCCAGTGGCATGGAGGCGGGTTCTCCAACCAGTGGACTAATGCTTTTGGAGATGATTGAGCTAGGTCTACATGAAGGAGTTGAGCCAGCGGTGGATCCAGGATTATAAAGTTCGGTGTTCCCAAACCAAAGCTGTTTATATCACTAGTTGCACGTCACACCATCACGTTTGTTTTTGTATGCATGTCATCATGGTTGTTGTCGGCCCCTCATTTTGAGAGTCCAAAAATACTCATATTTGCGGCAGGATCATGCATAAATACACTTATTATACACAGAAATGATACACAGATTTAAAGGAAATACCAAGCTTTATTGATATTAAATAAAAGGGGTCCTACATCATTCGGGGGCATAGCCCAAAGGGTCACATAGCTAGCGGAAGACTAAGGCCATGAAGCGGCCTACTTCATTACATGGTGGCCTCTAAGGCGGTATAACAAAGACTAACGTAGTGATGCAACTAATCCACAGGCAAGCTCGAGCGTGGCCGAAACCCTAGCATCTACGATCCGTTCCAAGGCATCGAGGTCCTCACATAACTCCTAGACATCAGGGTCCACCTCTTCATCATAGTCGCGATCATTGTCAGGGGTCAATATCTGCATGGCAAAAAGGGGTGAGTACTTACATACTCAGCAAGTCCCAACCTCATGGTGGAATAGATGGGTGATAATTATTAGGGTTGGTCCTAGTAGAATATAATCACTCTCACTAGTCTCGGGTTAGTTAATAATAAGTATAGTTAATAGTAAGTATTAAATCATCATTATCATCATCATCATTATTCACAAGTTAAAGTTATCTCTAATCATAGTATCACATCCTAGCACTTGCCCATTCCAAGGACGTGGCTATTTGAATAGGTTTAATAAACTCTGCAGAGGTGTACAAGTTTCCCCACGTGGTAGTTACAACTCCTTCCATGATCAATGGTTAGAATAGCACTACCTAGACCTCTGCCCGATAGTATGCGACCTTAGATTTCCATACAAATCCACTATGGCTTTACAGGGGTTAGAACACACCATACCCGGTGAGATACCAAATCTTCCAACCTATGGTGCTGATGATACCAAATCATCTAAAATGACACGGTTAACAGAAAGACACCTAATCTTTCCCCCGTGCCCAAAATAAAGTGGCTCGAACGCGGCCTAATCTCAAAAGTTTAACGTGGAAGACCACATAGCAACCACGCCAACCGGGCCACGGAAGATCATAACCTAACGGGGTGTGAGATCAAGCCTACCCATATAGACGTGTGGCTGTACGAAATATCTCACTAGGTGAGAGGGACTACGAACCGGTCCTTTTGTGACTGAAATAAGTATCTCCGATAGGAAAACCACCTAGGTAGACCTGCCAAGTAAACTAACGCATAGATTACCCCTATTCGTTTCTTGTCCGGGTAACTCACATGATCTCATTATCATTATCACATTATCATATTATCACATGCTTAATATATCACGTTATATATATACGTGTAAGGCAATGTAAGGTAGAAAGATGGTAGAGGGAGGGGATTAGGACTTGCGTTGTTGTCAACACCGTCGACGTCCGCGACAAAGTCTAGATCCTCGGCGTCCTGATGCTCATCCTCCTCTATCGGAGTTTCTAGCGAGTAAGGCTACTGCTAAAAGGCAAATAAAGAGACAAGGTGCAAACTAAATGGTGGCATTGGATGCAATGCATAGAGCATGAATTTTAGAAGTATTTAGGAAGTGGTTTGACGGGAATCGGAGTTAGAATGCAGAAGATATGCATTTTACAAGTTTATTCAAAAGCTTATTTACTAAGTGGAATTTTTGTTACATTGGGGTCGTAAGGGCGACGACGTTGGTGACGGCGTTGGCCTAGACACACGTGACAGAGAGAGAGAGGAGACGGAGGGGGAGACGGAGCGGGACGACGCGGCATTGGACGCCGTTGGCCTTTGGCCCCACGTGTTAGAGAGAAAAAGAGGGGGAGAGAGAGGTGACGGTGCGGACGAACGGCCGTCCATTGGCCGAAAAACAGGGGAGCGGGGGGCCCGCGCTCGCCGGAGGTGGCCTTGCCGGCAGCGTGGTGCCTCGAAGGGGATGGGGAAAGGGTGGATGGGGTCTGGGAGTCCTTGCCGCGGCCGGTGGTGAGGTTCCCGGCGACGGTGGACGCCCGCCGTGGTGGTGACGGCTCGCCGGAGTGCTCGCGGCGACGCTGTGTGGTGTGGAGTGAGTGTGCACAGCCAAAACGGCCTGCATTGTGTGCGTGGGTGTGGGGTGGCGAGGGAGAGAGGGTAGGGGTGCTAGGAGGCTTCGCCGAGCCATGGCCGTCAGCGTGCGGTGGAGTGACCGTGCATCACACAGAGAGAGAGAGAGAAGCAATGGAGGGAGGGGAAGGTAGAGGAGGTGCTTGAGGTGCTCACCTTAGCCTGAATCAGACAATGGTACAGCAGCGAGGGGGAATTCGGAAGGCAGCTCGGTGATGGCGACGCCACCCGAATGGGGAAAATGAGCCTAGAGCTCAGGAGGGAGGGGAAGAGAGGGAAAAAGAGAGGGAGATGGAGTGTTCCTGCTCCTAGCAGAGCTCGGAGTGGTGAGGGCGAGGGAGAAGGGGCGCCTGCTGAGCCTATTTATAGGCCGGCAATGGCGGTTCCTCCGGCGAGATATTTTTCCTCGCCGTGGCTAGCCGTTGCGCGCTCGGGCGTTTGAACTCGCTAGGTCGGTTCGCCACAGTAGGGCGGTTCCCGAGCGCGCGGCCATAGATATGGTCATCCTGCGCTCATCGCGGAGCGCCGGCCATGGCGTGTCAGCGAGGGGGAGCAGGGGAGAGAGAAGGAGAGAGATAGAGGGATAGGAGCAGGCACGGGTGCCGCGAGGATGTCGACATCCTTATCCGCGGCGGAAGGGAGGCGGTAGCGGCCGGACCGAGGCGGCACGCGCCGACGCGGTATTCGCATCGCTGCGGGAGGAGAAAGACGATGATGACAGTGGGGCCCGCCTGTCATCGGGAGGGAGAGAGGGAAGGAGGAGGCGGGGTGGCGCTGGGCTGTTTCGGCGGGTTGGGCCGGCCCACGTGGTGAGAGGGAAGGAGGGGGGAGAGAAAGGGAGGGGTGCTGGGCTGCTGCTGCTACTGGGCCAAATGGAGGGAGGGAGGGAGTTGAGGCCCGAGGTGGTTTTCCAATTTCCTATTTCCTTTTCTATTTTACAAATGCAAATGCAACTAGGTTTGAATGAATTTGAATTCAAATATGCATGTACGGGTGTGTAAACTGTACCACCATAAGTCCATGATGCCAAGCAACCAATTCCAAACAAAGATCCAAATAGTTTTTGAAAATTTTTAAAAAGTTCAAATTTTTAGCGAATTTCAGAAAACGGTCAGAAAATCGGGGTGTTACAGTTGTCAACCTTACGTTCATGTGGGGATTAAGATTTGAATGATGCTTGAGGTTTAGGTGTAGGTAAGGGGTGATAGATGCACACGATGCCCATGCATGCACCCATGCGTGATTGAGGAACAGAGGAAGATCCTAGTTGATTGGTTAGTTAATGAAAATTTGTATGGGCTTATTAAGGAGGTTTTGGTATAACGTGTTGAGATTAGGCCGATAAGCTGCACTTTTTTATATATGAATAGCAAGAGAATTATGAAAAATGAAATGTAACTGACATGAATATTTGTATACTTGATATATACATAATGGTTTGACAAATTTGTTGGGTATTCCTAGGAATACCTGGGCACCTATACAGGACCCGGACCTGAGTTGAGCAAGGCTAGAACTTGATGGAGATGATGCATGCTCACTAGAAGTCTTGTGCGCTTTAGCTGTTGTTCAGCCCTTGGTTGTCTGTCGCTGTTGGTTTTCTGTAAGTTGTAACTCCTGCCTGTCTCGATTGCTTATGTCACTAAAATCATTGTAACTCTTCTTACTTTCAAAAAAACGTGCGTTGCAGGTTTTGTAAAGAAAAAAAAAATCTTTCATAGCAGGCCTTATGGCACTATGTCATACTTAGGACTTCACATTCAGACTATTTTAACTATTTTTAACTGAATTCCTAGATACTACTACGTACTAAACACTTGTCAACGGTATTTGAATTATTGCACCGTATCGTTTAATTTGAATGGGTGCGAAATAAATTTCCATCCTAACTAAGCCATGAAACTTTCCCCTATAAACACGAGTATTGATTGTGGACTGTTGTGTCTAACTGCGTCTTTTATATTCTGAGAGGAAATACGAGCCGGACATGCTGATCATCTTCAGACCAGATGACGAACGTAAAAGCGACGGCTCTGTTGCCTACGACCGTTCAGAGTCGTTGAAGATTTCCTCCAAGCATGCCTCACGCTTCCCGACTTGTCTCCGCGTGCTAGTCAAGAACACGATCTTACTTACCACCAGATTTCAACATCAAATGTAGGATAGGTATTATTGTTCTGATCCGACAAATTTTACATCACCATGAGATGAATCAATGTTTTCTTCTGGTCCTCTATTGCTTCTAATGCTTAGTACTATATAACCTTTTTAAAATGGCTCTTCTTTGTTTCCAAATTGACATGACCGATGGCATGGAAATTGGAAATCATCATATTGACAGGCCTGTAGTCACCTTTTAGGAGTGATGTTGGTGACCGTCTGAACATGGACCTTGCTTCTAGAAGAGGAAGGAGCACGGATCGACGCCGGTCTCGACGGTGCCTTCTGAAAGTCGCAGGGTGAGTAATATAGTCCTGATTACGGTGAGAGTTCTTAGCATATATTCCGTACTACTTTGAACTTCGAGAAGCAGTTCAACTACCAGGACCAGGAGGAACGGTGCAATGCCCGATAAAAGGAAAAATAATACGCAAACTGACATCTCAGATCATCATATCCCATGCTTTATTTCTTATTAACTAGAAGATACTTCTGCGGGGCTCTTCTAGAAATAAAACTGTTACATATATAAATTAAATCATCTATTCTTGCATCTATATTTATTAAAATTGGTTGCATTAATAGGTTGAAAGTTAGTGGGATGAGACGACTATTAGTGAGGGATGACGTGAATAGTCAGTGAAAAATGGTGTGGATGGCTTGTATGTTAAGATAGTACTTGTAGTGAGGATTAGCTTTATAAGAGATATAGTCTGAACAAGATTAATTGAACTTTTAAAACCTTATAGTTTGAAAGCACACAAAAAAAAAATCATACTCCCTCCGTCCCTTTTTAAGTATCGCTTTGGGTGTTCATACCACAAGTTTGACTTGATTTATAGAAAATACGTGCAATATTTATATCTCTAAATAAATTTGTTAAAAAATTAGATCCAAAGATCTTTCCGATGATACTAATCGATAATATTTATTATTGATTAAAATAGCCGATAATTATTTCTCAGGAAGAGCAAGCGACACTTAAAAAAAAGAGACGGAGGGAGTACTTAGATTTAGCGAGCTGAGAGTAAATTAGTTGTTTTAGTAGATTGCTTATGACTATATCCACCGAATAAGTTCTTGATATATTTTTGGATTTATTCTTATATTTAAGGGAGTGGTAGATGACGTGTTCGTCGATAATGACACGTATATAATGACTTTGTTAATCTAGATCTGACAGTTTAGTATTTATAAGGAGCTTATAGGTGCATCGTTCATAGTGCACATATTTGTAAACAGCTATGTTTGCGCTGTTATTAAACAAATCATATTTATATTTATCTTTGACGATACTTTCATCGTCTTAGAATTTATCGGATTGTATTCTAAACAGAAGCAGAGGTCGAAATCACACCTTCTCGAAGGTAGCTAAAGTTATTTGTCTTTGGTTTTTATCATCCCAACTAGAAAAGTGGTGCCACAAATGCACCAGCGCTCTCACGTTTCTAAAATGTGAAACAACATCAACTGCATTTTTCTTTTCCTTGAGGGATATCGAGAAAGGGGCAAATCTGATCCAGCTCAACTTAGACCGAATCCGAATAGGCCTGACCCAAAAAACCTACTCGTTCCTATGTTCTTTTATAAATAGGCGGGCTCGGCAAATCTCTGGCTCAAAGTGATCCTGGCCTAGTGCAAGCTTGGCCCAAAACACTGTTTTCATTTATTTTTAACAAAAAACTGTCCAGCCGCTATTTTTAAGACCAGTGCGATATTTTTGGACCTCTGCTTCAGAAAGTGAAAACGAGGGCAACATGAACACTCAAATTCAGAAAGTGGAGGCAAATACGCAAAGTATAAAAAAGAAGGGCGAATGTGCGGCCAGAGTGAAAATGAGGGCAGAAATGCAATTGCCCCAAACTCTAAACTCTCTTCATTTTGCCAAAATATCGGTGGTTTTAATTTTGTGACTTGTAAGTGAAACTTCTATGCGTCTGGAGAGGAAACGAGGCCATTAGATACACGGTTTGCTGTTTTCAGGGAAGCATGTACTTACCCTAGTTAGCTCTCTAGTTCATATACTTTCAAATATAGTACATGAATCTTAGTTAGTCTTTCCTAGCTAGTGGGGCTGGAGCCCAATTTGGCCTCTGCCAATGATGCCAATTAAATGGCTAGCCTTGTCAAAGGTGTGAGGTCGAGTACTAACTGAAAGATTCCGTGAGCATCTAAGAGGACTGGACGTCTAATACAAAATCTGAAATCTAGAGCTTAAAATAAATTACCACTAGTGCTCTTATACTACTTTATTGTGCTCTTATACGAGTTGTGCAACATAGAGCCAACCTATGAACTTGTCTATAGCTAATGTAGGAAGGTATGTGTCACACAAGTAAAATACGTGTGAAAAACTAAAAATTTAGCATCTTTGTGGAATTAAAACCATGACCCACTTATCAGTCATAAGACCTCTCTCCACCACTCCACCACACACTCATTACTCACTATGGGCGTGTGTGGCACCGTTTGTAATCGGACTCTAGTGAAAATAATCGAGAATCCCACCCAAAAAACCTTGATTGTTTTGAGATAGTCTAAGAATCGGGCAGTCGAAAGAATCACAATTGAACTAGATGCGACGTTTTCTATATCGCGGTCAAGACACGCGATTTGCCCACTAGTGTAGTTTTAGTGCTTTTGGTGTATGTATTGTCTCTAGATAAGGGTTTGAAGTTTGTACATCCAATTAATAGCTCTATTCAACCTGATGAGAACAATACAAGTAACCAAATAAAGAGGCCTTACATTATCATAGCCTCCCCAATAATGAAAGCTTGCATCTAAGATACAAGCCAAAGCTAGCCAAAGAAGAGAACCAAACTAGATCCTAAGGGCGTGTGATTGGTTCTTGTTGCTTGGAGCCAGGCTGGCATCTAGGTAGCCAGGCGCGCACGGGCCAGGGTCTCAGCATGCATGCAGCAGCGCCTTGTTTGGGTCACGTTTCTTTCCATACCATCTCATCTGGTTAGCCTTTCCTTGCTCGCCTCGTGCATGCAACAAGGGAGCGGTCGCAAGCGTGCATCGCACGAGCCATGCCGTAGAGAAACATATCTCATTTCCATTTCCTGCGACCTAACTCGAGGTGTAGGTAACCAATCGTCTGAACGTTGCATATCACAGGCCAGGCGACGCCTGCTCCACACAAGTGACAAGCACACAGAGTCTAGCAGCACGCCGGGTGCTCACGGACGACTGACTTCTTAACTGGGTCTCCAATCTCCCTAGTGTTTGGATTCCGATCGGTGAGTCTGCGTGCTTTCTTTTCTTCTGCATCCGGTAACCACTAGGCGACGGGCTATTTTAATTCTTTCCAAGTGCACTGATTACTCCATGAGATGCAGGTGTTTTATATAAGTAGAATATAAGATTTTCGTAATAGTAATCTTGAGTTGTTTTATATAAGTAGAATATAAGATTTTTATAAGGCTAATCGTGAGCTGCCATCCACGCACGACCTTAAAATGAAGTGCCCTTTTATGATGGTTAGAAAACTACCATTGGTACATCTGGATACTTATATTTTTCTATTTTCTAGATAATTAAACTGAATTTTTTAATTTTTTTTGAAAAAAAACTGAATTTTTTAATTGTATACGGTATATATTAGTAAATTGAGTTATGCCCTTAAGCCTCAGCAAGGTGTCTACACAATCGACCTGGAATAGGACCCGGACCAATATGTGCGGAAACGCCAGCAGCTGCCGCACCATCTCTCGCCCGCCCGCCCATTCTCCAAGGCGAGCACACCACGCAGCTGCAGACCGCGGCTAGTCGTCCTCCCATGCCCTCGCGAGCGGCTCGTACGTAGCACTGCGATTGCGGCTTCGTACGCGCATCGGTGGTGCATCACCACCATCAGCAGCAGCAGCAGCGGCGGCGCCCCTAGCAGGATCACTAAGGCGCGGGTGATGGCGGCGCGGGTGATGGCGCGGGCCCTGGAGATGCTGACAGCGGCGGCCAGCACGACGAAGAGCAGCAACGAGACACGCCCGCAGGACACCACGATGAGTAGCAGGCGCGGCTCTCGTCATGGTCCCCGGCCTCTCCGTAGCGCTCGCCACCAGCCGAGGGTGCAGTATCCGCGTTTCCCCAAAAAAAAAAAAAAAAAAAAAAAAAAAAAAGGTGCAGTATCCGCATGTCCGTGCTTCCCTGGAACAAGCTATTCGCACAAAAAAAAAAAAAAAAAAAGAACAAGCATTGCGCCGGTGAATGGCCGGTTATTTGTGATGAATATACTGAAATTACCGGATTATCTTATTATCTCGAAAAAAACAAATATAGGAAAAACCTGTAATTGGTCCATTTATTTGGGTACTGGCCTCACCTATTTTCGTACCGTCCGTATCAATTTGATACTTTTGAGTACTTTCACATAGGTATCTCTTATTTTTACACTGTCCAATATTGGTCTGGTCTATAGATGGTCCATGTTTTTTCAACCATTGTAAAATTTGTAATATTTTTCATGTAGAAAGTCTCAAATTTAGGATTTTCCACCGCACGGATTTTTTAGAAAATAAAGTCATAGGCCCATAGGTTCAAAGCCAGATAAACTACACCAATAGCACTAGCTTTTTCTCTCTAGACCTGCTGCAAAGCTACTCGAGTTAGGGTGTGTTTGGGAGAGCTCCTCTCCATAGGCTTCTCTGAAGAAGCCGGAGCCGTTTTGGAGGAGCCATAAATTGTGGCTTCTCCAAAACGGCTCTCACTCCTTCATTTTACACTGAAAAGGGCTCTAAACGACTCCTCCTCCTAAACCGTTTGGTAGGACTCCTCCAAAGGAGCTAGAGCCGGAGCCGGTGAGGAGCCCTACCAAACGGGGCCTTAGTGTTTGGCAAGGCTTCACCTAGAAACCAGAAAAGTCATAGATGAAACGCCTCGAAAAATCCTGCCAAAAAAAAACTATCCTCTAGGCTGGTAGGGACTTCATGTTGGGTAAGCTTAGTCTGACCACACAACAGTCTAAATTTTTTGTTTCCATTTAAAGAAAAGGTGCTTAGCAATTCCATAAAAAAAATCATCGTGGCACAAAAAAAAACTACTTTTCTATTTTTTACATACTCCCTCTGTCCTCAAATAAGTGTCGTGCCACAAGTTTGACTTGATTTGTAGAAAATACGTGCAATATTTATATACCCAAATAATTTTGTTAAAAAACTAGATCCAAAGATCTTTCCGATGATACTAATTATGATGTTAATTGATAATATTTATTATTTATTAAAATTGTCAGCAGTTGTTTCTCGGGAAGCGAAGCGACACTTATTTAGGGACGGAGGGAGTATAATATTAGGTTTCTTCTAAGATTTATGCTTTTAGATTCACTACAAGAAATATTCTATAATATATAGTTCACATGTTGTGAAATTACATGATTTTTTTTAAATTAATGGTTAAAATTAGAAATGTTTGACTTAGAACAAACTTAGTAATATGATGACACGTAAAAAAAAAGGAGTATTTACAAGTGCCAGCATTGAAAGCGGAAGAAGGCAGGATCAGGGAAAACAAATACTCATTATTTTTGGGTAGTTGTTTTATATAACCTAATGGCATGCGTGCCCTAGCTTATGACTGATTCGATGCATTCACTTTGTGCTAAAGAAACGGCCACGGCAGGAACGCCAAATGAGCTCTTCCCACCAGTTCGGCCTTTTTTTCCAATTCTGAACAAAGTGCATTATATAACCTGACATGATTGCACGGAGAATGATTGACGGAATACCACAAGTCCACAACAAAACCTTCTGCCAGCAAAGACACCAGATGAAGATTGAAAAAAAAAACAAAGGATCTTCGCACCATCTTACCTCTCTCTTTTCCCAGCTTTGAACAAAGCACATTCTGCAACCCGGCATATCTGCAAACTGATGATCTACGCGTCATGGATCGCCTCACACTGTTTTGATGATGTGGCCTTTCGCTTTAAACTTCAAAGAATGCCCTATCACTTCCCCTGCAATAGTTTTACCTTTTTCTATTTGAGCACAGAGAACATTCCCCAGAGCTAGCATGTGACAGAAATGATAAAGCGTTAAGCATTTCGCATCTTCCAGTTTGACGCTTTGCCGGCGCGTTATTTCAACATCCTGCTGCTTCGGTGTCCGCAAAGCAGTTTCGATTAAATATACGACGCAGTTAGTGTCAGTGGTGAGTTACATTGCATTGTTTTCAAGACTGCCATATCATACTCCCTCTATCTATTTATTGGAGTCTATTTTACCAAAAAAATTTTCTCTAAGAGTCGGAGTCGTGTAAGCCAGGGACCACAGTTTTCACGTCGTCCCAGGCGTATGCAGATCCTCTCACTGGTCTAATTAATACAACCATCTGCATGCGGCTCCTCTCATTGGTAGAATTAATTGAACTGTCTACATCCGTCACCCCTCCTTGGTCACTGCGCATAACCCTAAGATGACTCCGATAAATGGATGGAGAGAGTATAAAATAAAATAAAATTTAGATAAAACTCTCACTCTCAATACAAAGTATCATTTCATAGTTTTATAGACATTTAATTTCATTACTCATAGAGAGTTGATAATCGTGCCAAAAAGAGTTTTATCTCATAAAACTCATTTCTTCTCTCTCCTTATTAAGACACTGCTATGTTATTAAAAATACATATGTGTCATGCTATTTAATGTAATTAAAACTATCCTGGAACTCCCATTGAGACTTCGAAAGTTGACACTATAGTGAACATCTGTTCCTTTCATTGTTTAGCTATTTTCTGACGTAATCAAGAACCAGCTAGAGCACTTTGACATAATGACGGATCCTGTCCTTGCTAGCCCACTACGTCATACTCAAAGATCAGATTCCAAAGAAATGGCTCTAAGCTTTGTAGCTGTCTCCGTAGCCTATAATGCTGCCCCAACCTGAATCTGAAAACAGAATTACCCTCGCCAAGTGTTCTCTAGTGTAAAAGGCATGTTTGGGACAGCTCTACGAGCTTTAGAATTACCGAAAACGATTTCACTCCATCTTACCCAAATGCTCTAGCTCCACCAAATTCGGATTCACCAAAAAAGTGGACCTAGAGGACAAATTTACCATCTTGGTTGAGCTCATGCCTCCGGAGTTGGGGAAAATTACCCACTACTGCCGCTCGTTGCACAAGATAACGATTCATTTTTCTTCTTTCTCATTTTTTCTTCTTTCTGGTTCTTCTTCCCGTTGTGAGCTCCACCACGGCCGCCCCCATCCCTAGCCTCGTCATTGCTGCGCCGGCCCTGCCCTAGCCGCGAGCTCCTCGCGAGCCTTGGTGGTGAGTGCCGGCCGTGGCTTCCCAGACGCTCTGCGCACCCTGCCACCACAAGCTCCTCGCGCACCCCATCTATGAGCACCAGCCCCGTCCCTGTGAGCGTGCCCTGGCCGTGCTTATGCCGTAGCTACCGTCCGCCATGCCGGCCGTGCCGCGTAAGAAGACTAGGAAGAAGCTTCTACCCCAAGGGCAAATCAGGACATTCCAACCAAAATACCCTTGAGTGGATCTAAAGATGCTATGTAGCTAAATGTTCCTGGGTAGATTCATGGTGGATCTCATATTCACTAGTGGAACTGCTCCACAGTGAATCCTAGATCAAAATTCATTTTTAGGCTTAATCTTGTGTTGACGGTGGATAATGTCAACATTGAATAGTATAATAAACATGAGAAATGAACTATACATGTGCAAATATAGAAATCTAGGGTTTTATCTGACAATTTTCACGAGTTGTGGTGAATTATTATTTTCTAGGGATTATTCTAGAAAACCACGGAGAAGGACTTAATTATCAAATAAATTATCAGAATTATCCTGCGGTGAAACATACACCATTGGACTTTAGAAGGCCCTAGAAGGCAAAGCACCGAAGATGGGCCCGAATGGCCAACTTAGAGGGCCAACCGGCCCAGGGGGTGGTGCCGGGCGGCACCCCCCTAAAAGAACTCTCTACGCCCTTCCGGAGTCTTCTATCACCGCCTCCAAGGAGTCATAACCACCATACGTGAAGTCGGTTTGATCCAAGGGCTCGTATGTATCCCACCGGGCTATATAAGGAGACCCCTTGCCCCCTGCCTGAGGCATCCCAAAACTCTAATTCATATTCCTCTGTTAGGATCAAGGGAGAGGTCCCATTGAATGGATCTACCTCCTAGAGCTAGCCATCAAGAGAAGACTAGTTCTTCATAGATCTAATCTTATGCATAGAAATATTGAGATAGAGAGTGAGAAAAGAGTTTAGAGGAGGTGTCGGCCTGTCGGTGCTCCCTCTATAACTTGTACTTCAGCAGATTCAAGTTCTTCATGAGTTTGTCTTTGAGATTTCTCTGGTAATCATCTTCTGATCTAAATTTACTTTGTTTATATTGTTTATCTGGTTTGCGACTCTTTTGAGTGCTTTATTCCTGTTCTAGACGGAGTCCTCTGTAGTCCACCTCCTGTTGATAGGACTTGTAGGACGCGATTGTTAGGGTAGGAAATATTTATATATTTATTGGTGAGGTTTTTGTACTCAACTTGTTCTGAGTAATGTCCTGAAGTTGAACAGTATACGACATAATTTACCCAAAGTTAGAAGTAGAGGACCCTTAGTTATTCTCTCTATGCTCCTATTTATCCTAACCTTGTTGCTACTCTCAGTTATCATAAACCAACCTAGTTATCATTTCACTTAGTTACCACTACACAGTTATCATCCCTGTTATTGAGTTAGATCGTAGTTAGTCTCACACGTTTCCCTATGGATATGATATTTAAAAATCTCCAATGAAAGCTACAACGATATCCGTGCGTTTGTGGATTTTTCTCTATGATTATTTTATGTGCATTAAAAATATCAACAAGCTTTAAATTATTATCGGGGAAAAACGTTGCTGAGTTAACTTTGAGCCTAGCTTAACTCTTTATCTTTTATTTTACTTTTTTGTTTAGCATGGATTCCACTCCTATCTGTCAATATGCTAAATCCACGAGCACAAGCCTAAAGCCATCAGAATATATAGAGCCTATCCTAACACCTGGCTTTGAGCTGAGCCCGTCTTTTATAGAATTGATTCAGGAAAAATTCTTCTCGAGAGAAGGCGATGAAAACCCATACTCACACCTATGAGAGTTTTTGCTAATCTGTGGATGCTTGCGTATCGCTGATATATCAGACAATACCTTAAAATAGAAGTTGTTTGCGTTCTCTTTGCTGGGAAGAGCTAAACATTGGTATAGACGAACTATAGGAAGTATGCAAGAAGATTGGGATATGTTATGCTCTGAATTTTGTTTACATTTCTTTCCCATCTCCAAAGTAGTCAGTCTTCGAAAAGAGGTTCTAACTTTTAGACAACTAGAAGAAGAATCTTTTGGGATCATTTTCAAGGACTTATTCTTACTGGCCCGAACCTTGCTATTCCAGACCCAATGCTTCTTCAATATTTTTACAAAGGTCTTAGCAAGGATTCTATGGAATTCCTTAATTTATCCTCTTGAGGAGCTTTCCTTCATTTGCCCATAAATAAAGCAAGGGCTATGATAAAAAAGATTAGTCAAGCCACTTATTGGGACAACAGTTCTGATGAGCTCTCCGAGCAAGAGGAGGAATCATCTTCCAAACAAAAAGAAGTTTTGGTAGCTAATTCACAACCACTCCAATCCTAAGGTTTAGCTATCAACCCCAAATCATCAATACCCCCAGATCCAAGACCTTCATGGAAAGAAGAAATTGAAGCCTAGTTAATAAAAATGATTGTAAATCAATATAAATCAGATCTTCTTAGAAGGACATCTTGAAAAAAGTGTCCTTATCTTTCTTTTCCCTCTAAAAATATAACATATTGGAAAGAATATAGGGATGGCATGTCTAGTGATGCCATATAAGGAAAACCAAGCTACCTAGAAGTTAATTCTATCTTCTCCCCTTCTATACCCATATTAGGTGTCTCATCTGAACCCATCTTTCAACCCATCCTTGACCCTGATGATCCTTCTTATGCTCTCTCTCCTAAGTCTTATAACAATAACCCTAAAAACCCACTAAAACACCCAATGCATAGGAATCATGAAGACCATATGGATAATAAAGAAGAGCTAAGGCAATGACTAGAATGTATGAAAAATTGCATATAATGTGTTAAGAATTTAGATGCCATTGCAAAATCTTATTGGTAGGACAAGGAAGAAGCCTTATAGTCCAAACTTGGATTAGACCTAAACGGTGAACTTAAATCAATCTTTTTAATAAACATAAAACATCCAAGTTTAGAGAAGTCTTAGATGAGACCAAACCTAGAATTTATATTATTGATGAGCATGAAAGCTATATCATAAACACCACGTCAAACCTATGCTCATATGAGAAAATTTCTAAATTAATTGGTCTCTCTAGCATTACCACTCACGAGATCTTCAACCACCTCATTTTACCTGTTCATAAAATCGTTGAAAGGGTGGTTATAGATGCATATGTTTATCATAAATATTGCAGATTCCGTAGTGAGAATCTTAAATAGGTACATGAAGGTTGGTGTCGTAGGAGAAACCACCTCACCAACTCGAAGTATAATAATTAGAAGGTTTTCTAAGGATGAGCTTAAAATAAATACTCTTGAAAGATAATATGAACTTGCATCTTTGCCTATAATGCCCTTGTGGATTGAGTATAGAATTATAATTGTAAAACTATTCCTTCGAGTACTTTTATCACTAACTATTCTAGGGTTTGAAGTGAGAAAATAAGTAATAGCAGCACCAGATGTGTCCAACCAATCATCATACAGCATTAAATTATATCCATCCAACTTAATTTTGCTTTGCAAAATTCAAGCTTGGGGGAATGGGTTTATTTAGAAAATATTATGTTGCTAATATTGGTTGTCTCTATTTTTTAATCCATGAACATGGTCTTTCATCTCTGTTTGAATAAATACTCTATAATGCTTTTATGCTACCTACATTTACTATAGTATATGTTTAGACTTTGAAGTACTTTCATATATCTCTTAAATGAAGCGCAGTGCTTAGTTTAGGGTGGTGATTTTATTTTCAAAGGGCTTTTAAACTGGGTACCTAGATTAAAATGACTTTCTAAATCAAATTAGACGTGGTGTCTAGGTTGATTTTTGAACCGATAGTATGCTATAGTAGATATTGGATATTTTGTTGGACTAACTCCTGCAAGAAACTTTTGAAATTAATCTGGATAAGTCATGACATGAATTCAAATCGGACATGAAGCAAGACACATAATGAATACTCTGCAGAAGAAGACACAGCTCATTCATCATGAATGGGAGAACTGTAAGTATTAATGATTCATTCACTTTATCTTCTGCTGCAAGTTACTTGTTGCCATGAGCCATGCCTGTATAGAACGTGGTCTATGCTAAAATAATCTCAACATCATCTTTTTATTAGCATAGACAAGACACGATAAAATTCTAGGCAAACAACCTATCTTTCAAGATTGTATATTCCTTCGGGTATGTGTTGTCCACTAATCTATTACAGACATAAGAATGAGTGAAGTGAAAAGAGTGATAAGATTAAAAAAGCAAAAAGATAGGAAAAGGATAAGAAAGGAGCGCAATGGAGGAGACAAGATGCTCATGAACAACTCAAGATGCAAGAAAAGAAAGGACCACTGAAAGACATCTATCCTTCATTACTTGGTGTCATACTTCAAGGATGAAGGTAACAACCTAAGGTAAGTGGTCACCATTTTCCTCCTAATTTTGATATGCATATAAATAAAGACAAACATATTAGAGTTACAACTTTAATTAATTAACTTAATTAACTCAACATTATTTATTCTTTAAGATTGTTCATAGCATCATTCTCTTGATCTCAGTCTTAACCAAATAAGTTAAAACATTGTATTTTATCTTTGGAAGATGATCATATGAAAATTGATATATTATGTAGAGATAGACAATCCTTTCATTGGTTGAGCAATTTAAATCTTTTTTGGCTATATGAACTTAAATGCAATATTTATGCTCAATCTTCTAATCCTACAATTTATGTTATAAGTAAACAAATATGCAACACCAACTTCATCTTGTTCAATGTACCTAAGGCTAGAGATGAATAAATAAAGAGATAGATTTAGTTCTGTTGGTATTTTTCTACCAACGAGCACATGCACTTGATCTCTACCTTGGTTTTGCAAGCGAGGACACACTTCAAGCAAAGTGTGTTAATTCTTCAAAATTCTACAAGTGAAAGTTCTGTGAATATGCACACTGAGCAAGATGCTACCAGCTTCTACCATTAATGCCCCACTTCAACTGAACAATCGAAGAGCAAGGATATGGAAGGAGAAGGTGACATCATCATTAGAGTTTCCATCGTAAACAAGAGTGAAGAAAAAAGTCCTGTCCGCAGAACTTAAAAATCTGAACCCTTGCCAAAAGATAACATCGGTGGTTATCCATATTTACTTTCTTACATATTTCTCTTTAGTATGCTTACTTTTCTGCATTAGTATTGAATAGAAAATAAAAAAATAATTAGGCATTTATTAGGTTGCATTCATGCATCTTAAAAACTTGAAACCCCATGTGAAACCCTTGCAGTATAAAAGCTGTAGGAGTGCATACCGTGGTGGTCTAAAAATAAAAAAAAATAAAATAGCATCTGTAATTATCTTCCTGCATTGTAAAATAGAAAATCCCAAAAAAATAAAATAAGAATCCTGCTAAAATCTGAAAGTCTATATTAGCTCATAAAAATAATTAATTATTTATTTGGCTGACCGCTAACCCCTTTATCATAATTTGAATCTTGAGTTTTAATTTTTTTTTGTCGAAGTATATATTTCGCAGGACAATAATATGACTAAGAAGTGAGCCTAATCAGTGGACAACTGTTGACAAGCTTACTCTGAAGATCATTCAACAATCGACCATATCAAACATCGAGCTTGGAGAAGAGCATCCTCTAATTATCGGTAAGTATACTTATACAATTATCGAGTCTATCTTATAGTTATAAAATACCAAAAATATATGGGTATACAAAGGTCCATATCTATAGAGTCTTTTGTAGAGTCTATTAGTTAAAATAAAAAGATAAATAACAATTAAAACTAAATAAAGATACTTTATTAAGGTATGATCATAGAGTGTGCTTAATAAGTTTTATCTAGATTGTTAGGAGTCAAATAAAAAAACTAGTGAACAATATAATTTTGAATTGGAGATGATGAATAGTTGCTTTGCCGTAATTTCTTTCAGGTGCCTAGTTTTTAACCTTAAATTCTTCCGAGTATTGGATATGATTGCTTTGATATAAGAATTTACTCTAAACCTAAAACTTGTGGAGGCATATGCTTGAGCTAAGTCTAGGTGATTGAGGGATATGATATGAGAAAGTCTGGGCTGCTATTTATCTTATTCCTAGCAATACTAAGTTCTGGAGATTTATCTTTTAAAAACTCAAAATCTTACATGATGAGCTCTTGTATGACAAAGTTTGAATTCCTACTAAAGCCATATATATATATATATATATATATATATATATATATATATATATATATATATATATTAGGAAAACCTTTGCTCATTTATGCTTGCTTGCTTTGCATTGAGTTCAGATCAACCTTTGTTGTATACCTTATGAGAGTTTTGTCATGCTTTTAAAATCAAGATCACATACACACATCACCTATATATGCATTACTCCTATATAGAGTAAGCGTAATCATTTTTTTACTTTTATCTAGATCCATCTTAAAAATATTTTTTCTCCTACGTTGGGAATAAACACCAAAAATACACCCCATAGAACAACTCCTGTTTAATTGCTCTAAGTTTTTATCATTATCTCTCCAATCATTTTGTATTCAAAGGATGCATGTGGCTATGTAAAAAGAAAAAGTATTAAAAAGGAAAAAAATAAAAATAGACAAGTGTCCAAGCAATTAAAACAATAGGCACTTAGATGCCCGTCTCTCTATTTAAAAAAAGAGAGAAGAAAAAAAGAAGAAGAAAGAGAAAGAATAAAGATAGGCCGTATTTTCCTATGAATGTTTTAAAGTTCCTAGAGAGAGATTATTCCCAAAGAGCAAAAGTAAAATTAGGATTAGCCACTTTATATACACGTATCCACCATATTCCATACATATGCATATTTTAGTTTGATTGTATGACTTGACTCTCTGTAGATTTATTGTTTGACTTTACAATATATGAATTGCAAGTATGCTCTTCTTTATTTATGCCACTCCTATGAGCACCACTATAAGCATTAGTTGTAGAAAGGCATAACACCATCAATACCTTAGTGAGATCCACAAATACCACATATACAACAGACTTAAGGGTGTCATACAATTAAGTTCTGAGTTTTATTTCAAAAACTTGTAAAAACTTTAGAATATTGGTAATGCAAAGTATTTGAGACATAGCGCTTGACTCGATTGTTCTGTCTTTCAATTTACTCAAGACCCAAGTAAAAGTTGAAAAGCCCCATGGTTGAAGGTGATATGGGTAAGTTTGAAAGTCGGATCAGTTTATTCTAATCCAAAGGAGAATTTTTGATTGAACACATGTGTACTTTTGAGGCATGAACACATTGTAGCAACTTTTGATCCAAGTTTATTAGTTAGGCTTTGCTAAGAGACTAGCAAATGATAAGCTTGGGGGAGTTTGTTGATGGTGAATAGCGTCAATATTTAATAGTGTAATAAACATGAGAAATGAACTATACATGTGCAAATATAGAAGTCTAAGGTTTCATCTGATAATTTTCATGAGTTGTGGTGAATTATTATTTTTTAGGGATTATTTCAAAAAACCGTGGAGAAGGATTTAATTATCAAATGAATTATCGAAATTACCCTGCGGAGAAACATACACCATTAGACTCTAGAAGGCCCTAGAAGGCAAAGCACCGAAGATGGGCCCGAATGGCCAAATTTAGAGGGCCGGCCGGCCCAGGGGGTGGTGCCGGGCGGCACCCCCTAAAACTCTCTACACCCTTCCAGAGTCTTCCATCACCACCTTCAAGGAGTCATATCCGCCATACGTAAAGTCGATTTGATCCAAGAGCTCGTATACATCCCATCGGACTATATAAGGAGACCTCTGGCCCCCTGTCTGAGGCATCCTAAAACTCTAATTCATATTTCTCTGTTAGAATCAAGAGAAAGGTCCCATTGAATGGATCTACCTCCTAGAACTAGCCATCAAGAGAAGACTAGTTCTTCATAGATCTAGTCTTATGCATAGAAATATTGAGATAGAGAGTGAGGACAAAGTTCAGAGGAGGTGCCGGCCTGTCGGTGCTCCCTCTACAACTTGTACTTCAGCGGATTTAAGTTCTTCATGAGTTTGTCTTCGAGATTTCTCTGTTAATCATCTTTTGATCTAAGTTTACTTTGTTTATATTATTTATCTGGTTTGCAACTCTTTTGAGTGCTTTATTCCTGTTCTAAATGGAGTAGAGTATTAATCATAGTGTAAGCGTAGTGCTTAGGCTAGGGTTAATCGTGAATGCTCCCTAATCTTTTGGATCGGTGGTAGATCGCAGGTGTGATAGACCTGTTGAGTCCTCTGTAGTCCACCTCCTATTGATAGGAATTGTAGGACGCGGTTGTCAGGGTAGGAAATATTTATATATTTATTGGTGAGGTTTTTGTACTCAACCTGCTCTAAGTAATGTCCCGAAGTTAAATAGTAGACGATATAGTTTATCCAAAGTTAGAAGTAGAGGACCCTTAGTTATTCTCTCTATGCTCCTATTTATCCTAACCTTGTTGCTACTCTCAGTTATCATAAACCAACCTAGTTATCATTCCATCCAGTTACCACTACACAGTTATCATCCCTGTAGTTGAGTTAGATCGTAGTTAGTCTCACATGTTTCCTTATGGATACGATATTTAAAAACCTCTAGGTGAAAGCTACAACGGTATCCATGCGCTTGCGGATCTTTCTTTGTGATTATTCTGTATGTGTTAAAAATACCAACATCTTGTCATTGTGAATCTTATTTAACCCTAGAGTGCACAACTGACTAGCTAAACACCAACGACACAACTAATGTGTTGTATAAAAATTTTAGAAAATAGTTCATGTTGACATATTGCTACCATTATATTAAGCAAAAGCCGAGTAATCTATAATGACTATCCCTTCTTTCATTTGAAGGTATGTGTCCAATATCTCAGGAAATGAACACTTCTCTAAGGTGGCATTTGGTTCAGGGGATAGGACGGAGCAAGGTGGGACTATTCCATTTTCAATGGTGTTTGCTTGACACGTAGGAGACAAAATCATCCACAGAGGCAAGTATTCCTCTAGGTTCGAGGACACACCTGCCCCCCGAAAAAGTTACGCACTCGTCCCTTCATGATGCTGTTCTCCTTAATCTTCGCTTCGCGTCTTCTAGACATCAATAGAGGGCAAGTGCAGGCACGGCAACAAGGTCGGGATAGACATTAGGGAGGGGGCGCTCAGGCTGGGAAGGGGCCACCACAAAGGGGTGGCTCGGGGGGGCAGGCGGGGCGCCGATGTCGGGGTCGCATGGAGGGATCACGAGGAGGGGATGCCACATCCTTGGGCAAGCCGTGCCCTTAAGTAGGACATGCATGACATGGATGTAAGAGCTCCGGTGGGGGAGGGGAAGTGCTGGTAGCTGGCGAGTGAGCTCCAATGTGGTCGGCCGGGAGAATTTCAATGACAGCAGCAGAATTGAGGGAGCGAGCTTCGGGTTGGACCTATGGGGCGCAGGTTGAATCGAGCTAGGGCAGCTTCATCCATGGCAGCCATGGTGTGTAAGTTTAGCTGCGGCAGTGTCATCCATGGTAGGCATGGTGTTTAAGCGTAGGCGAAGGATAGAAGATGAAAAACCGGATGACTTGTGGCCCTATAGTAACGGTTGCTAACGGAAATCAAATAGCATAAATCCTAGTCTCTCGATCCCTTCTACCAAACACAAAACAGGGATTGACTCCAACACCTCAACCAAACAAGAAGATGAAACTGTCATGTTCCAAAAAAACAAAAGCTAAGGGTTTTAAAGGCTGAGGGTTTTTTACGACAACCAAAACATACCAACTTGTAGAGATTAAATTCTTTCTATGGTTCTACATTAGAAACAAACCTCTCTGGAGCATGGGACAATTTTATTTGGGGATGAAATGCCCAAAGCTACATGCATTGGTTTTCTTTCCCAAACTCAGCTGATTTTGTAGTTAAAATGTCCAAATTTCTAATTTATCAACTTTTTTGGCACCTCCTTAACTATAATATGGTGGCATCTTGCAAGGACCTAAAAAGAACTTCTAAGGCCCTGTTTGGATGGCCGGTAATTGGACTAAAACCCTTGTAAATTACAGGTCTGGAAGATTTCCAATGCAGCCTTTGTTTTGCTGTTTGGATGACCGGTTGGCCTAATAATTTTTTTTGCGAAGGGGAGAACTGTATTAAAAGTGCCAACAGTACACCCCTATGATTTTGCAAGAAACACCTCGGTACAAATATGATTCACGCACACACCTAGCGATGTCTCCGCCATCGTCCACGCCGGCAACCTCCGCATATTGAAGGCCGGCCAAGACCTCCTTCCGCCATGCCTAGGGACTCCAAGGCCTTGGAAACTGCTGCAGAAGCCTGCACCTTGGCTCCTCCCAGGTGCATCGATTCTGTTGAACGTCCATCAACCATCCTCATAGCACGAACGGAAGAGGAAGCAATCCACTCTGGCAGCCGTCAGGCCACCAGACAGAAAAGAAATCCGCAGCCGCCGTCGTCGACAGCAACCCGAAAGAAACTCGCATCACGGGCAAAGAGGGGAATCGTTCCCCTTCGCAACAAAAAAGAGGTGCTCACCGACCTAGCAAAATCCACGCTGGAGAAGACGTAGAAACCACCGTCGTCGCTAGAGAGGAAAATTATTTGTTGATGAAGTGGCTCCCCCACGGACACCACCCCCCAGAATCGCAAGCTCCGCCATCGACACCGACGGTGAGCAGAACCTAACCCTAGCCGGCGATGTGTGAGGTGCCGGCGGGATAGAAGAGCTACTAGACCTAAAGCCTCAAGCTATACAAGCCCTCCCGCCAAGGAGCCGGGCACCCCTCTCATCCCCGTCGCCAGCAAGGACGCCGGGGAGAGGGTGGCCGGTGGATCGACGGAGGGAAGAGCAAGTCGCCCTCGAAATCGCCTGTTTCCACTATAGAAGGGGAAGACGGTTCGCATAGAGAAGCAAGATTTCTCAGTTAGCCTAATAAATTTACATTCATTTTGAACCAAAACCGGTGGAAAAATTACACAGACCTACCGAGGCCTGAAAAATAAAACGAGAAATATCGGGGACTCCGCTTGCTCTCTCCGTCTCTCGCTCATCTCGGCGGCGGTGCAGATATCACGATCTGGCGAAGCGGTGCCGTCGAGCGTTACCTAGCGACTGATAGCGAACGCGAAGGGCTACCTGGACCAAGATGGCGGTGGAGCGGAGCGCTTCCTGGCCAAGGGCGGCGGTGGCATCCTAGGCTGCATCCCACGCCGTACACAAGGAGGAGCTCCTGGGCTTCTTCATTGCTCGTCAACAGCGCGGTGAGGTGCGTATCCATGGCGGTGGCTTCGAATCCATGGATATATAAACCAAATCAACAGTGATGGTTGCTAGATCCATGAGGAGCTCTTCCATTTCTTAGATTTTAGGTATCCTGTTGTGGGGGTATAGACCCCTATACCCGCACGGCTGGCCTTGGGCCTGCTCGGACGGGGCAGCCCAGCCCACAAGACCAAGACCGATCGGCCTCTTTGGCCTGGTCGAAGTCCTAGGCGGACAATCAAGAGTTGCTTGTCATGCAAGGCAACTAGTCGATTAGGAAACCAATTGTACCCTAGTTGGATACGATCTGTTTGTAACCGACTATATCGGGATCTCAGAATTTGTAACCCTGCCCCCCGGACTATATAAGACGGGCAGGGACCCCCTCAAACGTATCTTTCAATCAATAACAGAAGAGCAGGACGTAGGGTATTACGCACCTAGCGACCTGAACCTGGGTAAACCGTGTGTGCTGTTCTTCTTATTGCATCTTGTTCTTAGTCTAAGTGTGCCTCCACCAACAAATCACTACCGTCGATATACCCGTGGTAGACTGCCACCGATATTTCATTGACAGTGGCGCGCCAGGTAGGGGGTGCGCGTGCAGATTTCGAGATGAGCAAGATGGTTTTCTTCGCCGCTTCCATGGAGTTCGAGGCAGGTCTGACCTTCACCGTCGGTTCCTTCACTTGGACCACTAGCATCGGGACCTCCACCGGAGCCATGGAGGGAGCGCGATCGGCCTCGGCGCCGACATCTCAAGCTGTACCACCGGCTCGCTGGGCTTTGGCATCAGTCCCAAGGACGGTGACTCAACCTCAGCATCACCACCAAAGGAGGCAGGCCAACAACTCTGACCTGATCCGATCTATCCAGCGGGTTGGAAGAGGCCTAGTTGAAGTACTCGATCAATTAGATTCGACCCAGGGTTGACCTAACGACGACGGCTTCACCCTCGTCCATCGGCGCCGGCGCAGGGCTCGGACCCGCGCCAATCCACTTCGCCACCTAGATTTAGATCTGGCTGCAGGCTGACCTCGGCGTGGTCCTCAAGTCCGCGTCGACCAGCTTCGCCGCCCAGATCCAAATTTGGCCGTGGCTCAACTTAGGCATGGCCCTCAAGTCCGCGTCGACCAGCTTCGCCGCCCAGATTCAAATCTGGCCATGGCTCCACTTCGACGCGGTCCTCAAGACCGTGCCAACCAACAAAACCACTCAGATCCAAATCTGGTGATGGTCCGACCACTACCCGGGCGTCGAGTTCATCCACGGCCACAACCGGCATCTGGTCGGAACAATGTAGAGTAGAGCTCCTGACCAGTTGGGATTCAGAGTCAATTTCCCTTCGGATTGGCTAACGCCTCATCGGCATACCAACAATAGACGAGGGGTTTGCTTCAAGAACGGGCTCCAACCCAGACACCCCCAGCACAACTCGTCGAGTTCTAGCTCGACAGTACCGCTAGGCACATTGTCCACTACGTGCGGAGCGGAGAGCTCCCCAGTGACTCTCAGACGACCGTCCAAGAAGACGGGATCTTAAGCCCAATCTCTAGACTAGACGGAGCCAGCACATCCACAGGCACCGCATCTGCGACAGACGACGACGAGTTTCTCGAATGGATCAAGAACCTGCTTGGTACCGACGAATTCCTGGAATTTCCACCAGGATTCGGGGGCGCTGTCTTCTACATCAGCAACGACGAACCACCGGCTGTCGTCGAATCCCAAGCAGAAGCGCAGGCGAGGGAAGCCTGTAACACAGATCGAGCACGTCACCGAGCACTCGAGGTTGCAGCAGCCGCCGTGGTACCTTAGGCCAATGACGGCGCAGCGGCCGCCGCGGCAGCTGCACCTGCCGCCCACGAGGGCAACGCTATTGCCTCGCGTCCAAGAGCCAATAGGCTCCTTCCCCGCAATCTGGCAAACAAATTTGACCTGGTCGGTGAGCGGCATGTTCACAAGACGCCCAGCGCTAACATCGCTATAGCCGTCCAACAGCTTCGAGGTATGCCAGCTACCCCCGAGCTCGAAGCGGTCCTCGACCACCTCAAGGCCGCAGAGGCGCAAGTTAACTTCCTGCACAAGAATTCTGTTGGCTCGTCCTACAGCCGCCGCTCCTGCAGTACTCGCCGCGGCCGCAGGGACCGAGCAGAAGGGGGCGATGCCAACGATCGAGACCGGGAGAGTCATCAGGGCGCTCAGGTCGACTACAATCGGGGCCGTAACCATCGCCAACAAGGTGGTGGTGACCGACGATCACCCCGCAGACCCCAAGAGGTTGAGCAACCCCACGCAAACAATCTCCATGATGATATCGATGACAGGTACCGAGCTCGTTACGGAGCGCCGGGCCCTAAATCTTTTTCTGAACGCCTTCGCCAGGTCGACTGGCCCAGAGGCTTCAAGATAGGCGACCTGAGGCATTACGACGTCAAGGCCGACCCCGAGCAATGGGTCATTGTTTACGAGACAATAGTTCGAGCAGCCGGTGGCAATGAGCAAGTCATGGCCAACTACCTACCTGTGGTACTCGGTCTTTATCCGCTAACCGCTGGCTGCTACGCCGGTGAGACGGCTCCATCCACAGTTGGCCGCAGCTCCGGCAGATGTTCATAAGCCCGCCTGCGAGCAGCCCGGCACAAAATATGAGCTCGCTCAGATCCACAACTCTCCACATGAGTCGCTACGGCATTACATTCGTCGCTTCTCTGAAGTTTGGATCACCATCCGTGACATCAGTGTCCCGGAAGCCATCAGTATCTTTATTGCTGGGCTCTGACAGCCACGCAACGCTGACCTCCGTAAAGAGCTTCTGCGAAAGCAACCTGAGACGATGGAGGAGATGTTCAACATCACCCAGGACTGGGCACATGTCGATGAGGCCCTCATCCAGTACGATGATGGCGGCCATGGCGCGTACAGACGCAGCCACCATCGTGATGACGATCACGACAGAGACCCCGACTACGATGATCGCCGTGGGGGACCCCGCAACGACCGCTGCAGCAACCACCGCGATGACCGTGGCATGATCGTCGTGATAAGCGCGGCAGCGAGCGCCGCGACGACCGAGGCGGTGATCGCCGCGATGATGACCGGTCGTACAGGCGACGTGGTGGCCAAGACTATGGCAACGGCGACCGCCGCAACAGGTGCAACCACCAACGCAACTCTGTCAACAATGCCGACAAAGGCCAAAAGCATGAGGTCGACGGTGAGTATGACAAGATCCTCAACGGTGATTGTCCCCGCCACCCTAACAAGGGGCACACCTTCGGCAAGTGCAACGGCTTCGCCAGCATCTTCGCCCGAAAGCGACAACGCACCAACAAGAAGGGCAACGCCAAGAAGCCCAATACGCGTGACAAGTCCGATGATGACAAGGACGATGGCAAGGCTCCGCGCCATGCCTACAAAGATCCAGAAAAGCACGTGACCGCCACAATTTTCAGCGGTAGGGTCGCCATAGAGATGCGCGCGACAAGAAGCTCCTTAAGAGGCGCATCGCCGCCCTCTCTGAAGCTGATGACCTCGTCGTAGACGTCCGGGCTTCTGCCTGGTCGGAACAGCCCATATCCTTCAGTTGATCCGACATGTGGGCTAAGCTACCAGACGCTGGCCGATTCCCTCTGGTCCTCAACCCGGTGATCGGCAGCGTCCGCTTCGAGAAGGTACTGGTCGACGGCGGCAGTGCCTTAAACATCCTCTTCTACCAAGCTTTCCTAGAGCTCGGCCTGAAGAAGGATCAACTTGAGCCATACGACTCACCGTTCTGGGGCATCATGCCAGGCAAGCTCTCTATGCCTCTCGGGCAGATCTCACTGCCCATCCAGTTCGTCACACCGCAGCACTTCCGCACCAACTTCGTCAACTTCATCGTCGCTGACTTCAACGGCATCTACCACGCCATACTCGGCAGGCCAGGCATTGCCAAATTTATGGCAAATTTGGCCATCCCACACTACGGCTACCTTGTCCTCAAGTTGTCGACTGAGAAGGGTATCCTATCCCTATGGGGTAATGTCCTCATGGCTCATGCCTGTGAGACAAGTGCATACACTGTCGCCGAGGCAGAAGAAATCAAGGCGTGCATGGAAGAAACTACCTATGAGGCTAGGACGCTAAAGCCTGTGGAGCTCGAGACACCGGTCAAGCAACGCAAGCGCTCCAAAGAAACAACCAAGGCGCACAAGAAAATCAACTTGGTTCCCGGGGACCCAGAGAAAATAGCTCTGGTCGGGGTCAACCTCGACCCCAAATAGGAAGACGCGCTCATCCATTTCCTGTAGGCCAACATAAGCGTTTTTGCGTGGAAACCTGCTGACATGCCCGGTGTCCCCAGGGAACAGATTGAGCATTTCCTTAATGTCTCCGAGACAGCCAAGCCAGTTAAATAGAAGCTACGGCGATTCGCTCGAGACTGGAAGGAGGCAATTAGGGCAGAGATAACCCGGCTCTTAGCCGCCGGTTTTATTAGAGAAGTGTATCACCTGGATTGGTTAGCAAATCCGGTCCTTGTACACAAAAAGAATAATGAATGGAGAATGTGCGTTGATTACACCGATCTTAACAAACAGTGCCGAAAGGATCCGTTCCTGCTCCCTCGCATCGATGAGGTGGTCGACTCCACTGTGGGTTGCCAGTTGCTTTCTTTCCTAGATTTCTATTCGGGCTATCACCAGATTGCCCTTGCCTTAGATGACCAGGAAAAGACCTCGTTCATCACCCCCTTCGATGCATACTGCTACACGACCATATCGTTCGACCTAAAAAACACTGGCGCCACTTACCAGCGCGCTATCCAACAGTGCCTCGAAAAAGAAATCCAAGATGGCTTATGCGAAGCATGCGTCGACAACATGGTGGTAAAGACTCAAGAGGCCTCGACTCTGATCGATGATCTCGATAGGACCTTCAAGGCCCTAAACGTATTCTAGTGGAAACTAAACCCGAACAAGTGTGTGTTCGGCGTCCCCTCCGGCATACTGCTCGGCAGCATCGTCAGTCAGGACGGCATACGCGCCAACCCCGAGAAAGTCAAAATCGTGCTGGACATGAAACCACCCAAATGCGTTAAAGATATTCAGAAGCTAACAGGGTGCATGGCCGCCCTAAGTCGATACAAATCAAGACTCGGTGGAAAGGGCCTCCCTTTCTTTAGACTACTGAAGGCAAAGGAGAAGTTCGTGTGGTCGGATGAGGCAGATGCTACTTTTGATGAACTCAAAACGTACCTATCTACCCCTCCTGTCCTCATGGCACCCAAGGGGGACGAGCAGCTGCTGCTCTATATTGCTGCCACCGACCGGGTGGTCAGTACCGTCTTAGTGGTCGAGCGCGACGAGCCTGGACATGTCTACCCCGTTCAGCGGCCGATCTATTACATCAGTGAGGTACTCAATGATACTAAGCAGCGGTACCCCCACATTCGGAAGCTCCTCTACGGCATTTTGATCACCAAAAGGAAGGTTCTCTATTACTTCCAGCAATACAAAATCATGGTGGTGACAGAGCATGCGCTCAGCGATATCCGTCGTAACAAGGACGCCACTGGCAGTATCGTCAAATGGGCAATTGAGCTCAGCCCCTTCGAGCTAGGATTCTGCAGTCGCACCACGATCAATTCCCAGGCACTGGTCGATTTCCTTATCGAATGGACGGATATGACACTGCCTGTATCTGATACGATCGAAGAACAATGGAAGCTGTACTTAGACGGCTCCCTAAACTTAGGCGGCGCTGGTGACGGTGTTTACTTCATAGCCCCTTCAGGTGGTTGGCTATGGTATGTCTTACGTATTCACTTCAAAGCCTCCAACAACGCCATGGAATACGAGGCCACCTTGCACAGGCTCCGTATCGCAGTTGAGCTCAGCATCAAGCGACTCCAAGTCTACGGTGACTCAGCCCTAGTCATCAACCAAGTTAACAAGGACTGGGATTGTACCAACGAGAAGATGGATGCTTACATGGCTATAATTCGCAAGCTCGAAGACAAATTCTACGGCCTTGAGTTCAATCATGTTCCTCGGACAGAAAACCAGGCTGCCGATGAATTATCCAAATTAGGATCATCGTGGACAGATGTACCTCATGGAGTATTTGTCCAAGACCTGATCACCTCGTCGATCAGTAATGAGAAGCCAGCGGCACAACAAGAGGCCCCTGAGCAATTGGCCCTCCCGGTGGCCGACCATCAATCGTCACATGACCAAGGGACTACTGCCCGGACCGTAGCCTCGATCGCTAACGATACCGACCAGCCACCGAGGCTGGTTGATGGTGAGTACAGCGAAGAGATCAATCCCAATGAACCCTCAACCGATCATTCGATCGGGCAGTCTCAGGCTCCCCAGTCAGACTGGAGGATGCCTTTCATTCAGTATCTGGTCAATGCAGAAGTCCCAAGCGATAAAACAGAGGCGGAACGCCTAATTCGTCGAAGTCGCAACTACATACTGGTCGACGGTCAGTTGATGCACAAAAATGCAAAGGCCAAAGTGCTCTAAAAATGCGTCACAGAAGAAGATGGCATTGCATTATTCCACAAGATCCACTCTGGCACCTACGGCAACCACGCAGCATCCAGGACGCTGGTCGAAAAAGCTTTCCAGGCTGGATTCTACTGGCCCAGTGCCGTAGCTGACGCCGAGCACCTGGTCCAACATTGCAAAAAGTGCCAGTTCTTTGCCAAGCAAATTCATGTCCCTGCACATAAACTCCAGACCATCCCGGTCTCGTGGCCGTTCTCATACTGGGGACTCGATATGATCGGGCCCTTCGAAACAGCACCTGGTGGTTTTAAATACGTCTATGTCTTGATAGACAAATTCTCGAAATGGATCGAGCACAAGCCTCTGGTTAAGGCGACCGCGCAGAAGGCTGTTGAGATGCTCGATGACATCATACACTGCTTCGGCATACCAAACAGCATAATCACCGACCTTGGCAGAACGTTCACAGGAAGTGCTTTCTGGGATTTCTGTGATGACTTGTCCATCCAAGTTAAATACATGTCTGTGGCTCATCCTAGGGCTAATGGCCAGATCAAACGCGCCAACGGCTTAATCATCGACGCCCTGCAAAAACGCTTATTTCACGATGATGGCATGTATCCAGGGCGTTGGTTAAAGGAGTTACCCGCGGTGATCTAGGGACTGTGAACCCAGCCTTGTTGGAGCACTGGCGTCCCCCCCCCCGTATTTCATGGTGTTCGGTTCTAAGGCTGTGCTACCTGCCGAGCTCGCCCACCGCTCACCTAGGATCGAGTACTTTGACGAGGACGCCTCAGATGAAGCAAGGCAGCTTGACATCGACGCCTTAGAAGAGTGGTGCCTAGATACGTGTGTTCAGAATGCACATTACTTGGCTAGTGTGCGTTGTTATTACAACCGCAACGTTAGAGATCATTTCTTCATGGTCGGAGACCTCGTGTTGAGGCGCAAGCAGAAGACAGAAGGCCTACATAAGCTGTCCTCTCACTGGGAGGGACCATTCATGATAAAGGCAGTCACTAGGCCTACTTCATATAGGCTCTGTACTTTGGATGGTGTCGACGTGCCGAGCTCCTAGCACATCAAGCAGCTTTTAAAATTCTACCCTTAATAGACGCCCTAGAATAAGATATGTATCTTTTTTCCTTTGTACTTAGTAATCATATTTAATATCACAATTGATGTTTCTTCATTCACCGAGTAATTGTTTTATCCATAAAACATGCCTATGTTTCCCAATAAGCCGTACAGTCTAATGCTTCGACAGGAACAATCAGAAAAGGCACTGTCTCTAGTTCCTCCGACCAGGTGTTATGGCTCTGAGCCAATAAACACAGGAGATACTAGCAGTTGCTCTCTAATGGTATTAGGGCCCTAGCGTCTTGGCACCGTGCTATTCACTAGTGGACACCTATTCACCTAGGAGCTGATTTGCTTCAAAGGATGCTATACGACTACACGCACATAAACTTCTAAAAGCAAAAGTTTTCTTATAGAAGCTGAGCTCCGTGCTCATTCACAACTACGCCATATCATCAGTACTTGATATTATACTGGCTATACTTTTATGATACGAATTTTTAATTATTTTTATATGTCTTGTTCAGTTTATTGTTATCCCGAAGTCACAACTTATGGCTAAGAGCTACCAGTTCTTTCCCAGTCAAGGTATTTTGAATACCGACCACCAAGCCACAGCAAGTGGATACCTTTCACTGAACTTCTAAACAATTTAGCTCGGTACAGGCCGAGCAAAGTCAGCAGCCGATTAAGTTACATAACACGGTTGGCTGGTATTTACAACAAAAATACAGAAAGATGGTGGACTGCCTAGCCTGAACCGCTTGAGGACCCCTCGTCCACCAGCTTGATGTCTTGTATCACCTTGGCGGCAATATCCTGGGAGCCGACGCGAAGACTATTGGCTTCTTCTTAACTGGTATTGGCCGCCACCCCCTCTTCTGTCCTCTTCAGGTCGATCCACGGGTAGTGCAACTTTACCAGTGCAAGAACAGATGCTGCCACATACTAACCCGCCTCCTGGACAAAATCTTTGAACAAGGGCCACGCCCTCTTGGATTGGTCCGCAACGGTTTCTAGGGCGTTCACCGGGTCAGTCACCTCCGGCTCCTCCGGCATTAGTTCCTTCATCAAAGGCTTCAATCCTACCGCCATGGTTCCCAAGTGCTCCTTCAGTTTCCTATTCTCCTCGGTTAGCACTTCAAACTGTGCCATGTGCCTTTTATGGAGCTCTGCACACACACAACAAGTCATTACATGCCCAGGGCACACAACAGTAAGATCCATGAGCAAAGGTGGCCGATGACCGACCTGCCATCTCACCCTCAAGTTCATCGATGCACCCCTGTGCCTTATCCTTCTCCGAAAGCAGTCGAGACAGCTCCTGCGCCTTGAGCTGGTCGCTCTCCTCCAGCTCTATACTCATTACAAAACAATCAGGGCGGTATTAGAAGCTAAAGAGATACAAACAGCTTGGGACAGGTCTCATACTTTTTTTTCTGCCCCTCCAAGGTGATAGCTTTGTACCTTAAGGTGGTGTTCTCCTCCCTCAGCCGTTCATTCTCGGCCATTATAGGCCGAAACTGATTAATCATCTCTAAACATAGCTGGAAGATATTCTGCACACCCTGCAATATTAGTATTCATTAGCTCCGACTAATGATCCCTTACATGGTGGGTTAATTACAAAACAGGCCGGCTGCTTACCTTTATTTATTCGCGCAAATGCTCCAGGGTTCGGTTAATACCCTCGGCGGCTAGGATGTCAATGTCAGCTTCAAATACTGACCAGTCGGCATCTGCGTCCTGGCGGGCCATGAAGTTGATTTTCCTAGGAATCCGTTTTGGCTTCTCAGGATGTCCAAGTATTTCTTCAAGTTGTTCTTCGGGGCATCCTGGGTGCCCGAGGCGCCTGCTCTGGCTGTAGCCTTGGGAGTGGTCGGCGATATACATTTCGCAAGTGTCCCAACCACCTCCTGATCCAACCCTACTCTAGATTCTTCCCTCTGCTGGTGAGGAGAAAGTGGTGCACCTGTGGGAGGGGTGGTCGGTTTCTTCATGACTGGTTTGGCCTCCCAGACCTACCTCCCACTGGTTCCCCTGGGCTTTAGGGCTTTCTTCCGCCTGCCCATCCCGAGGCTTCTTACCAACCACAGGGTCTTCTGTGTTGGCTTGTCTGCAAGTCAAAAAGGTGTTAGTCAATATCCATCGTCGGCTTGATATTTTTAATGCATCTACAATTTGTACCTGGATGACTGCTTGAAGGAATGACTAAAGCGCCCAAGTCCTCCGTGGCCCAAAGATCCGCTCCGACCACCACCAGTAGTTCCCGCACCACCAGACTCTGAGTGTGGCAGTCGTGGCTCTTGCGTCGGGGCCTCCTGCTGCTCAGGCAGAGGATTTTGGGTAGCCAGCCTCTGGGTCGCCTCCGGGACCTCTATCGTTGGCCTCAGCAGCGATCTGGACATCATCTAACTAGAGGCGTCACCCATCCCACCACCTCCAGTAGGTGACTGAGAAGTCCGTGATAGCGTCAACTGCTGGCTTGTGTGTGGTGGTCAGCGCGGCGTGGCCGTGGTGGTGGACGGCTGGTGTGTTTGTTCCTCGGGGCGGTTCGCCCTGAACTTCTGACTCAGAGGAATCGTGTCCTCTGGGTCTGAATCCGAGCTTTCAATAACTGCTCAGCGCCGCTGCTCCACACCACCACCAATGTTCAACTTGCCCCCGGACAAGGGGGCGGACGGTTTCACTTTTTTCTGCCTCGGCTCCATCATCGGCGCTTTTTCTAGTGGCTTTTCGTTTCAGCTGCTTTTTTGCAGCAGCTGGTACTTCCTCCGCATCATCACCACCGTGGTCGCCCCCAGTCCACGACTCGGGTCGCCTCCGTTGGCCGAGGATCGCGTCCCTAACGGGCCACGGCTCCACCGGCACCAGGGAGATGAAAGCAGCTCGATCCTGCCCATGATATTTCTAAAATATTCAACAGTCATGGAGAATGCAAAAGAACAGCTATTGATCAAGCAAACAGTTCCACAATCTGTACATACCGGGGGTGGAGGATTTCCCAGGTGGAAGGGCCTTACTGGAGGTTTCTGAAACCGGTAGCTGGCGAGGCCTTCGAACATCTTCGACATTCAGCTCTCATCTTCCTCCCGGCTCAGATTTTCGTTCCTCTCTCGAGATGGATCATTGGGTCCTTGGTACTCAAACATAAAATTTACCCTTTCTTTTAAGGGTTGAATTCAGTTCACAACAAATGTACTGGCTACTACAATTCCATCCAGCTTGCTGAAGTCCATCAAGGCTATCAGTTCATTCACTTGATCCATCTCCTCCGGGGTTGGCCTCCCCGACCACCGATCATTGAACTGAGGAATCTGAGTAACGTCGCAGGGGACTGCTCGGCCTTCCAGATTCTGGTTGATGTAAAACCACTTCCTCATCCAATTTTTGGTATTTGAGGTGTGTCCAATTGTCTTCCAGGTGGATTTCACGCCCACCCTTAACACAACATAACATCCGCCGGCTACCTGAGATCCACCAGACCCTTCCCCTTTCTTCTTTAGATAGTAGAAGTGGCGGAACAGATTGAAATACGGAGCAATCCCCAGGTAGCACTCACAGTATGCGACAAAAATCACGATTGTCAAGACAGAATTGGGGTGAAGATTGCAGATCAAAATCCCCCAGAAAAAGCACAAATCCCGCAAGAAATTGTGCACTGGAATCTCTAGCCCCCAAAGGAAGTAATCCTCAAAAACAACGATCTCATCTTCACGGGGCTTAGGGTAGAGTTCACCTGACGGTGCCCGCCACGCTTCAAGCTCTGATGGCGGCAGCAGGCCACCCGTCGCCATTGTCATCAGTGCCTCCTGGGTCATCGCAGACTTCTCCCAATGTGCTTCCATCAGCTTCTTGTGAGCCGCCTCCACCTTCGTCGTCTTCTTCCTCGCCATTGGCTTCTTTTCGCTGGGCGTGGTGGAGAAAATAGCGGCGATTGAGAGTGGTGGCGAATGGAACCCTAGTTCTGCGTGGCGGAGACTGGGAAGGTGTAACAACCCAAAATTTTCCACAACACAAAAATACCAACCACAAAATTTTTTCATAAAATATCCCATGTAATGTTGTGTGTCATGTAGTAAGCCAACCCTAGCCTTACATTATTGGATCCTAAATAGGACATTCTCATTATTTGTGAGCATTGCAACACTCATTATCATATGTGCCAATATTTGAATTACAAAGTCACATTTCACGTAAATACACTTTATTATAATTCCTAATGTGAGACATGTGTGATTTGCTCTTATCTGATTTTTTGCGATAATAAACTACTAACCATATCTTGAAATGATAATCTAAGTAAACCTATACTATAAATATACTTCCATCATTTAATATAAATAGCTAATATGACTATGTATGTATATATTATTAATACAAATAATAAATCCCAATGTATGGGAATTGCCTCAAGCCATGTCATAGACTATGATGGGCCACCAATGGAATAATCACACACTAAGTACCCTGCAGGACCCTATGCTGGAGCCCAAACCCTAATTACCATGCCGAGTCATGAATTAAACATAAAGATTAAAGAAAAGGGAAAAAGAAATTAGAAAGGAAATGGAGAAGAGCAATCTGGCCCGAGCAGCCCAATGGAGCCCAAGCCGGACTGCCCCTCCACTCCCTCTTTTCCCTCCCGCGCACCTGCACTTGGGCCAGCCCAGCAGCAAAATACAAGCCGCGAACCACTGCTAGCCCAGCATCCAAGCCCGCTCGCGCTCGCTGGAGAAACGCCCTAGCTAAAATCCGCCTTCCCATCGGTCACCGACGTGTCCCACTCGTTATCCGAACATCCCCACTCTATTCTTCTTCCTCCTCGGTTCGACGCTCCCCGCAAAATGACGAGCGACGCCAGCACAACATGGGCGCCACGCAGGCCACCCACGCCGATCGCCCGGCTCCACAACTGCCCGCTGTACCGTGGGACCCATGGGTCACGCGAGTTGCATCAGCACCCGCCGTCGCGCGCACACCTGCAAGGCACACCGCCGCCGTGATTCCATCCCCCGCCTGCCCCGTTTCCTTGGCCGCGAAGCCAATTTGATGAAGCCCGCTGCCAATTGGGGCCCGCGAGCTCACGATGTCGACACCAGCGACCCCTAGCACCCTCCGTAGCCGCTTGATCGCTCACAGCCACTGATCACCGTCCGCCCCCGCGCCATTGGAAGCCAACGTGCCTATAAAACCAGACCTCGATGCTCTAGGGCTTTCCCATCCACCCGTCGCCACCCGGTGGCCTTCACCAAGCCCTGCCAAGCCAAGAGGAGAAGAGGGAAAGGGAGCAGCATGGAGGAGGTGGATGCCGGAGCGCCGCCGGAGCCGCTCATAGTCGCCGGAGCCGGAGACGATGCGGGACTGCGACAACGACGTAGCAGCGCCGCGCATCAGTGCACCTCGCCTTGGCAACGACTCATCATCGCACCACCATCCTAATGCCCACGACACCAAGGTGAGCGCCAACGAGCCCCTCTTCCAACCTCGCCCACCTCTCTGGCCATGGCGCTCCACCATCAGAGCGTGTAGGCCCAAGCCATCATCGGCTCTTAGGACACACACGCACGTGCACGCACTGACTAGCCAAGCCAAGCCGACCGATGCCCTGACGACTGCCGAGGAGCTAACCCGCCATGACGCCGCCGGAGCCGTACCATGCCACGGTGTGCCACCGTTCCGGCGAACGCCGTAAACCGGAGGAGTTTCTAGCCACCGTAGCCAACACAACTCACCAAGGCGACGACCATGCGTGTGTCAGTGACAAGCTAAGCACCTAACCGAGCCCTATGCCCCGAACCCCGCCGCCGTGGCCGCGTTCCAGAGCGCGATCACGCTCGCCGTAGAGAGCCGCCTCGCTGTTGCTGTTCCGTCCAAACCTGACCGCCTCGCGCTACAGGAATGCACCGATAAGCTTCACCGCATCCTGGTGCAAGCCGTGCGCACACCAGCGCCATGAGAAGCCCCTAGCCGAGCCCACGACTGAGCGTCGCTGCCGCGGCTATGTCAACATAGAACGCCATGGTGCCGCCACCGTTCTGACTCAACCTGACCGTCTCGAGCCATGTAGGGAAGCCGTTGAGAACCACCGTGACCTCCTGAGTCCAGCTGCGTAGAGAGTCGGCCCCGAACGCCACCCCAAAGCGCTGACCGTGCGAGACCCGAGCCGCCGGAGCTCCGCCGCGAGCACCAGTCATGCCGCGTGCGCCGCCATGCATTATGGTCGACGCCGGTAGGTCCAACGCGTACACAGAGCCACCAATTGAGGGTATACGTGCCCAATTTGATGGTAGAAGTGCTGCAGCACCACCCACACGCCGCGCCACCGCCGCCGAGCCGCCGCCGTCCAGCCCAACCGTAGCTCTACAACCACCACCGATGGACCGCCGTGACTCGCCTTGCCTTCCCAGGGAGTTGTTGCGCTCATCAATTAGAGTTGAGAGCCGCAGCAGCACCGAAGTGCGTGCGCTCGTCGCTGGCGGGAGCACCATCGCAGCCGGGCCGCTGCTGCCATGACCAACCCTGCCTGAGGACCCTTAGCCGTTGTGTGGTACCCCGCCATGTTCGCCTTGACCCCCTGGAGCCGAAGCGCTCGATAGAAGAGGATGAGAAGCCCTTGAGCACCGAAAGTGTGTGCTCGCCGCCGGTGAGCCACGCGGTGGCAAGATAGAGCAACGGAGAAGGGAGAGGGAAAAAGGGAAGACCCGCGCGCACCTAGTCCATGTGAGCCAAAACGAAGGACAGGAGGGTGGACAGGGTCCGTCGTGGACTGTCTCCATGGTCCATAGACCAGCAGCACCAAACCCACCGTGGACCCATGCACCGTAGACTCGGGCCGAGTCCAGATCTAGAGAGACGACGTAGCTGCACGAGAGAACGACACGTGGCGGGCTGGCCCGGCCCATATCCGGCCCGCCAGGCCCATCCAGGCCCACCATGGACCCTCCGCTGATGTCATCACGATGTCATGCTGACGTCAGCCCTACATAGTGAACCACTCACAGCCTGACACGTGTCACCCCCGGTAAATTGGATATTTTCTTTTTCAGAAAATAGAATAAACTTTAGAAATTCATAACTTCTTCATATGAGCTCCAAATTTGGTGAACCAAATTTCTAAATTCATCTAAAATCAAGCTCTACGCATTGGAATCATGTTTGAGTGCATTTGGATCTTTTCACAGTTTATTTGTTCTTTGTGCCCTCTATAGGCATCGCTAATGTGACCGTATCTGTGCCATTTCAGAGTCGGAGGAGGAACGTGCTGAGTACGATCGTGACTACAATGAGGAATTGGGAGAGGACCGTTCTAAAGGTGCCACATTCCACCCACTTTTCGTAGATCCCATTATGTATGGCTAATGAGTAGTATTACTAGTGCTTTAAATTACTGTTGATATCACATGATTAGGATGCATGGTAGTTATTTCTTGATGCCCATTATCTTGACGCAACCTCGCTCCTGCTCACCCGCTGTTAGGCTAGATACATGCTTGCCATTATTAATTGCTATTATGACTCTACTACGCTTTATATCTTGATGTGATGCGTGGTGGAAATAGATATGTATATAACTAAGGCACGTGGTGCCAAATCTGAGCTTGGTGGATGGTGAGCGTGCTGCGTGTGTCTTGGGTGTGTGGAGGGTGAGGGTTGTGTCGACCGAGCTAGAGTATATGATGAGCCGAGGGCGAGTCTTGCCATACGATGATACCTGGGCATCCGGATAAGCGAATACTTGTGGCGGGTAATGGAGTCGGGGGATCCCGGGTGTGAGCCTCTAAGGGGTGGAGCCCGGGATCGAGGTGCTATGGTGCCACATAAAATGGTAAACTGGATGAAGACACCCTGGCTTGGTCAACCCTAAGGACTTACTAGTACTCGAACCCACCAGGAACCTCACATGCCACTCGCTCTATATGGTACGAGATGGTTGGACTACATGATAGAGCGGTGCCATTACTATCAGGCGAAAGAGTGTAGGGAGGTACGGGCATGATGGATTCACACCCTTCCGAGACAACATAGTAGCCACTTGGGGGCCCGGTACTATGTCTCACAGTATCAGCCATTCCAGACTAGACTTGGGGTGTTCCAGGGCTGAGAGGTAGGATGGCATCGTTCTATGCATGCAAGCAGCCGGAATCAGCCTAGGTACGGCCGTGCCAAGGATGGCGATCTTGTGGGTATGTGAAACATCTGCAGAGTGTTATGGTTGATCGATCGATACATATGCTGACTCGTCAGCTATGGATCTTTTCTAGTGACCGTGCTGGCTGGAATAGAGAGATGAGTCCTTCTTTTCTCCCCCTGTGTCATGAGATAGAATCGGTCGTGGACCGTTGAGCCAGGCCGAGAGGAAGTTGGCCTATCGACATGAGTGAGATGAGATGTGGTGGATGAGGTGGATGGGTGGTAATGGATGGGAGGATGGATGGGTGTGTGGATGTGGTGTTAAAACTTGAATGATATACTTATTATTATACATGACAACTATTGCATAGGAAACCACAGCCAAATACAGGTCCTTTTGTTGTAGCCTTATTGCATCCAGTTCCATAAAGCATAGCAAAGCATAGGGTGGATATGTGGCCAGTACATATCATACTGATACTTTGGCACGTAGGTTCTGAGGAGGCTTACAACTCCGAGGAGTACGATGGTTGAGGGTTTCGTCGCTACGCTCAAGTCGTTGGATAGAAGATTTTTCCGCACCCCCAAGCTGTTCAAGATGCTATTTACTCTGTGATTCACGCCTGTCAGCGTTGTAATAAGTTATTACAAACCTTACTATTTGCACTCTTAATTACGTTGTATGGATTTGGTATTCGACTGGAATTTGGGTAATGTGATTTAAATGGTCATATTACACTTCGACTGTGTGAATTTCCCTTCGTGGAAAAATCAGGTTGTTTCAGAAGGTGCAGCGGTGGAAATGGTGAAGACTGGTGCTATGGTAACTGAAGCGGCGGCCGACGGGCTATTTATATGGTGCGGATGACCCTTTGACTTCTTGACAACACTTTTACCCTAATTTTTAACTGGGCTTACACTGGCAGTCAGGTTTTTTTATCGAGACACTTGGTCCACCAGTCAGTCTGGGGACTGGGCCCACAGCCGAGCTGTGTGTTCTACAAGACCTGGTCCACCAGTTAGTCTGGGGACTGGGCCCACAGCCGAGCTGTGTGTTCTACAAGACCCGATCGACTAGTCAGTCTAGGGACTGGGCCCATAGCCGAGCTGTGTGTTCTACAAGACCCGGTCGACCAGTCAGTCTGGGGACTGGGCCCACAGCCGCGCTGTATGTTCTATGAGACCCGGTAAACCAGTCAGTCTGGGGACTGGGCCTACCTCCACAGCACGGGAGCTTTCTGGTCGACTAGCCTGTCTGGTTGCTAAGCCAATGATCATAGAAAACTACAAGTTGTTCCATATTTACCGTCATCAAGATTCAGCAATGCTATTGCGGAGTTTCACTGATGGCGCAGAGTACATGTCTTTTTCATCCAAAAATACGCTAACTCTAGCTATGGCGATGATGGCGGTAACTACGGGGACTTGGAGATTCACAGGAGGCACGAGAAACAGTATGCATTTTCTAGTACGCCTTAACTCTATATCGATGACAGTGTGGCAACTGTCAGCATACGTGTGCTGACAACACCGTCTAGTCAAAGCAAGACACAGTGTGGCAAGTCATCCATCGGACGGTCTCGAGACTCCCGTTGACTATACGGGATGTCCCTTGGCATTCCTATGGGGCCAATAGCCAGGAGTAGCTGTGATGATGACTGATAATGTCAGAGACGAATCCTGCCGTGGTTTTTGTCGGTTTCCGTGCACCTGACAGGAAACCCTAGATGGGTGTATCTACGCGGCAGATGTGTTTTGACCGAGCCGCTCGGACAATATTGGATTAAATTTGATGAAGATCGACGAACACATTCACAGGCAACAGAGAAATTTTACTGCAAACAGACTATGGATTGTTCATTGCCAAATTACAAACTACTGAAAAGGCCATATAGGCGACACTACACAAAACTTCTCGGCGCAGATGCTAATGGCCGGCGGCGCGCGAGCGTCGTATGGGCTTCGTCCTAGAAGCGAGTGGTCTAGGACAAGGAGACCATGGAGATGCTTGCGGCCGGTGACCCAGCACCCCAGTGAACCCTGCGCCGACCGACGTAACCCTATGACGCCTCAGGGAGCGTCGCGGATCACATCCTCTGCCGTCACCTCCTCCGCCATGGCGTCGGTGGCGTCATCGAACTGGCTGGCCAGGGCCTCTAGGTCTGCGACGCGCTCGCCTTTGGGGAGATCGGGCGCGGCCCCCACGGAGGTCCACCCGGCACGGCGCCGCGCCATTGCCGAGCAGGCGCCGCCCCCCACGGTGCACGCCATGAGACACTACCTCCCGGATGCGGCCGGTCACGTTGCCCAGCTGCTCCGAGAGGGTGCCTTCGGGGGCCCAGACGAAGGCTAAAGTAGCCTCCGCCACCGGGCGCACAGCCTGAAGCTCGGCTTCCAGCTGCGCAACCCTCTCGTCGGCCTCCTCCTGGTGGGCCTGAGAGCGCTCCACCCTCTCGTCACGGAGTTCGGCCATGGCTCCCGCATCCGCTCCTCCACCGGCTCCTCTAGTGTCGCCTTGGCCGGCGTCACCAGTGGAGAGGAGGTGGCACGGGATGGGAACGCTGGACAGCACCCTGCAGCAATGACGACGATAATGAGATCAGAATACCCCCGGAATCAAACATTGAGCATGACGATCGCATACCCTAGAATGCGGCGACGACCGCGAGGCTGCTCCTCCGACGAGCCCTCCGCCGGGCGCTTCCCACGATCCATGCCGGCTATGGTGATGGAGGAGAATAGGGGAAGACAAGGAAGATTGGGTTGCTTGGATTCAGATTAGGGCTTCAGCAAGAGGCGGAGTGACTTCTCTCTGCCTCACTACCCTCCAATATATAGGTGGGTTTCAAGGTGCGCTACACTGTGTGGAAGCCGAACCGGCGCTCCAGGACGCTTCATGTTCCCCACCAACTTGGCTGTGCTATTGTAACAGAACCGCCCAATTTATAAAAGCATAAGTGCAAAAACCACTCGCCTCGCAAGCGATTAGCACACTTAAGCCCTTATAAACCTGGTAGTCCAGAAATCTCGAAGGATTTCAAACCAAACATCATCAACCAAGATCATACAGAGTTTAGCATCGCCATTCACACGTTACAACAGTTCACAAATAGTTCGATAACATCATAGTGCGGAAGAAAAGTTATTACAAACCAAGTCTCGAAATTAAGTAGCGAAAGCAAAGTAGTTTTAAAAACTCAACTCACACACACACTTAAAGTTCCATATAGTGCCAGCTCAGCGTCAATCCAATAAAAGCAAGTGGGGAGGATAATAAGAACGACCATGCCCTCTGGAACTTTAATCCACTGGATATAAGTAGGTCTCACAATACCCGTGGAAGGTATGGCCATCTGCACAAACAACAAGCGGAACAAACCCTGAGTACGAAAAGGTACTCAGCTAGACTTACCCGTCTGACTTAAATAAAAAGACTCCAAGAAGTATGACAGGCTTTATCAGGGGATAGCTTGACTCGATTTGCGGAAAGCAAGTGTAACCATTTTATAGTGACAGCTCAACTTAATCAATCCTATTAATGCTAGGTGAGAATCTATACTATGCATCATTATAGTTTATTAAATATGATTAAGCAATGAAGTAGTAACCATAATCATATAATAGCTTAATTCATCATCATCATTATCAACATTCCATAATCATTACTACGATGGCGTAGCTCAAGTCAAGTGTTCACTATCCAGGAACGATGGTGATTCAAATCGATTACAACTGAGCTCAGAGGGTATTCCTCACACAAACCATGCTCATGAGCCAAGTGAGCTACAGGTCACTCTGGCACATATTTGGGAAGAAACGCGATTTCGACAGGAACCACCATACCTAGGGGCCGCCCGACTGCCTTAGCCAGCCATGCTGGACCTCGGACTTACTCTTCATGCCCCCGTAGTCCCCTATCCATCTCCAATACGGTGCGAACGGATCGAGAGCCGGCCTGAATAGTGTTAGGCTTCGCGGTCAGAAGGACTTATCCGGCCAGCTAAGTGTGAGGCATGCGTTCAATATGACTCGAGAAACACGCAATGTTGGTATAAATTAACTGCACCCTATATAGTAATTATAATCAGATTATCCGCAAGTGCACAGATATATACTGATCAGCACTTCACCAAGATCAACCAGTTTTAATATCGAACCCAAAGGAACAGCAGTGATTATTGACTAAGTCTATAACTCTTAATCTAAAGGGAGTACAAACAATCTAGAAAACTATTAAGAACAAGGAAATAGCTATTGCACTCTAGTTCCGACAACCAGTAAGCTTTGTATAATATCGTCTAATCGGACAAGTAACCCGAATAGGAGAAGAAACAGAGTAATCTCCTACCAAGCACCTATAAGCCTATCAGTCCTATCAACGGAAAGTGGACTACAGAGGATTCAATGAAGCTATAAAGTCACCTTCGCGAGCTACCACTATCCAGCTAATCAGGGGACATCTATAAGCAACCATAGCCCAGACACCACGTCTATGCTACGAATCACTCCTCCGACCTAGGAGCTACCGAAATCGAAGTACTCAATATAATATGAGTTGTAAACCAAAGAACGAATAAAAACAAGTTGCTTACCTAAATCAGAATGGCGAATACAAAAGTACTTCAGAACGCAGCTCCGGGCGAGGGAGCCGAATCCAGACGAATACAGCTATGAAGAAGCTCCGACAGGCCGGGACTCCTCCGAATCTCTACTTCTCTACTCTATCTCTCTAATCTCTATCTTGATTACTAGCCTAGATCTAGTGGATATCTATCTAATGCTCGCTCTTCACTCTTGATCCGCCTCCCTCTCGGGGGGGTCCGCCCTTTATTTATAGCCCTGGGATGGATACGCTCCGTTGGATCAAACCGACGTAAGGAGGGGGGAGATGACTCCTCGAAGGCGGTGGAGGAAGACTCCAGAAGGGGGAGGCCAACCCTAACCCTAGGGGGCCGCCCGGCGTGGCAGTGGGGCTGGTCGGCCCCACCACGGGGCCCCTCGGGTCCTGTTGCTTCCGGTGTGTTTGTTGACGGTCACTAAGTCCAAATTTTATACCGTCAACAATGGCTCTTGAAGATGCAATAATAGATTGATAGAGGTTATATCTGACAAATTCCATGAGTTTTGTTGATTTGTGAAATTTCCAGGTGATTTTCCAAAAAAGGTTAAAAGAAGGATTTTAATGCAAATTTACCACGAAACTTAACCGCGACGCAACTACATCGCCAGATAGTTCAGAAGACTCTAGAAGACACCCGAAGAAGCGGGGCCCGCAGCCGCTACCGTGTGGGGCCTGGCCGGCCCCACCATGGGGCCGGCCGGCGCCTAGGGTTGCTTGGCGGCCCCCTTCCGAATCTTTCTCCCGACGCCTAGGGTTTTCATCTCCACCGTTGGTTATGTCGGTTTGATCCTACGGCGCGCGTGCACTCCACCGGGCTATAAAAGGAGGGGTAGACTCCCCTTCAACACACCAATTGATTCCTCCCCGCTTCATTCGTCAAGAGTAGTCGGGTTAGGGTTTCCAGAGATTAGAAGTAGAGCTCTAGTTCTTCAAGTTCTTAGTTTAGTCGTCTAGCAAGATTCAAGTAGAGATCGGGCGCCCCGCCGATTCCAGATCTGTCTTCTAGAATTTGGTAATTTTATCTTGTATTTCATTATGACTTTGCTCTACTTTAATATATTGCTACTTATTTAGTTCTTAGTTTATTCTAGTTGCACATTCGATATAGATGTAGTTTATGATGATTATTGTTATATGATCGTAAAGCGCTTGATTCAATACTCGAGTGGGTCGTGGTGCGCATTATGTAGACGTGGTGTCTAGATATATTGTGTACCTACGGAGGCACCCCGATGTGCCGGGTCGTGTGGTAGTCCGCGCAGTGACAGGTGCGTTGGTTCCTCTATAGTCCACCCCCCGCATTTAGGACTAGCCGAGCATGGTCGCGAAGGAGGTGACCTTTGTGTCTCAATATCCTCATTAGTTGATGCTCCTTATGATGTCTTCTGATTTTATTGCACTATAGATGAAAATGTGTAGCATGCGTAGGTCGTAGACTTTATATTAGCAATTACATAGGTTTCTTTATTTCTAACTGAATCTCTAGATTGCTTTACTACATTAGAGAGTCTCTATATTCTAGCTCGAATACTATGTATCTCAATTACTCATTTATTATTTATCGTTATGTTGACTAGTTATTGCTAAGGCATTGGTGTAATAGGTTATGATGGGGTTTAAGCATTTATTATTCTTGGTCCTTGTAAGTTCATTACTCCTAATAAGTAGAATGCTGCTTTATCCTTTTGGCATAAAAATAAATCAACGATACTGAATACTTCCTCCGGGTGAAATGCTACAACGGAAGAATTATCTGCGGCGCTTGGATATATTCTATTTAGAGTCATTGCGTGTAGATTATTTTTTATCCTTGGTTTTTGGCATCATGTTAGGGATGACAACTTAACTTAAAGTGATGTTAAAAATACCAACAAGCATTTTTTTGGCCGCTGTTCTTGGAAGGCAATTTTATTTATTAGGATAATTTATTAGGATCATTGATTCGCCAGATATACATATTTTTCTAAAATTTTATAATGAGTAAACCTTTATGGAAAACAAATATATTAAAATCATCATAACCTTTTTGCTTTAGCAGACTTACCCATGTTTTATTTAGAAAATTCTATAGGGTAAGTGCAGGAATTGGTTGTAGAATTTTAACTCTTATCGGGAACAACCATAGGAAGAAGGGTCTTACATCATTCTAAGAAGCAATGGCTGAAAAAGACTCAAGGTGAATTCTCTGCTCCAAGCACCGAGAACATTCGCGTAGGTCCGACTCTTGACACCTTTGACATTGGAGAACATGATTATGAGATCAAGCCAAGCCTCATCAAAATGGTGCAAGTTATCATATTTAGTGGAAAGAAGGATGAAGATGCTATTGCTCATCTCAGAGAATTTTCTGAGATTGGCAACACCATTGACATTCAAGGCATTCCTCAAGATGTCGTGCTACTTCGTTTGTTTCCTTTCTCATTAGAAGGAAGAGCGGCAAAGGGTTTTATCGAGTAAAGATCAAATCAAGACATGGGGGGAATGTTCGAAAGCTTTCCTAGAGAATTTTTTTCCAATAGGCCGAACGAATATCTTAAGAGGGAAGATTTCAGAATTTCGTCAGCAGAAAGGTGAACCTATTCCAGAAGCTTGGGAACGTTTTCAAGGATACATATCAGACTGCCCACATCATGGAATGGAGAAGTGGTTGCTCATGCAAACATTCTATCATGGACTAACCCAAAGATCATGTGAGCAATTGGACGCCACTGCTGAAGGATCATTTATGTCACTCACCCCTGGAAGAGCTGAAGCAATTATGGCAAGGATGGCAGAAAATCAGAATTGGACATTCAACACCCAGACATGCCATGAAAGTGAAGAAGTTCCAGAGGAGTTATGTGCAATATCAACCAAGATGGATGTATTATTAAACTGGCTAGAGCAGAGGGCTAATTACAAAAGAGACCGGCAAGCTATTCAAAATGCATTCAACTCTCAAGATCAATATGAAGAAGATATTAGTGCAATCATCAAGAAGCAAGGATGGAGTCAACCTCAGGCAACAAGCCAAGGTAAGTACCAAGGTAACTATAATTTTTCAAATCAAAGACAACCACCCTTGAGAGAATTAATATTAGAACAAGCTAGAATCAATGAGAGTATTTATAAGAAGCTTGCTTTTAATGATGAAATATTAGAAGGAATTAATTCAAAATTAGATAATTTTTCTCTAGCAGTTAAGGAGCAAATCATGTTTAATAAAAAGATAGAATCACAAATTACACAACTAGCTTCTACTTTGTCTGCCACTAACCATGAACAGATTAAAGGAATATCTACTAGAGGAGGAAAGGTTACACGTGATCCACCTTACCCAGAAGGGGCACGTAGATCTTCACATGCAGTGCAGGTAGACAAGAGAGCCGAAAAGAATACTAGAGAAGAAGAAGTAGAAGCACCCTTACCAATAGATGACCCGCAAGAGCCCGAATTAACACAAGACTTCCAAGATACTACTATCCTACCATTCCCCCGAAGGAGGAGGAGTATCGCCACTGATGATCGGTTCAGTAAGTTTGTAGAGATTATACAGAAATTATATGTCAACATTCCGTTGTTAGATGCTATGCAGGTACCCACATATGCAAAGTACCTTCGATCCATCCTCAACAACAAGGGACCACTACCCTCTACCGAAGTCATCAAGCTAACAGAGGCGTGCAGTGAGGCAATCCTACATTCTTCACCTATCAAGAAGAAGGATCCAGGATGTCCCACTATTGATTGCTCTATAGGCAACCAGATGTTCGAGAACGCCTTGTGTGATCTTGGAGCAAGCGTCAGCGTCATGCCCAAGACGGTCTTCGACAAACTCAACTATTCCCCGCTCACTCCAACAACAATATGCTTGCAACTAGCTGACCAATCAGTCCGCTACCCCGCAGGATAGCGTAAAAATATTCCGGTAAAAATCCGTGACTTTTTCATTCCTGTAGATTTCGTGGTACTTGACATGCAGGAAGAGAGGAAGATACCTCTTATCCTTGGGCGACCATTCCTAAACACCGCAAATGCGACCATCAACGTTGGAGCTGGAGAAATTATATTCACCATTAACGGGCAAGAAGAGCGATTTGCATTCAGGCCAAGACCCGAGCAATGCAAGACTCTGAAGGATCAAGAAGGGCAAGGTGCATCAACATCTCCGACCGCGGAGATCAATCATAAAGATTAATTTAACTAGAGAAGTCCAAGTCGGTGGACTTTAAAAACCCCGAACCTTCGCCGGGAGGTAACTCGGTAGTTATTAGTAATTTAATTTCTCACATTAAATAACATATTTACCAATTGCATTATTAAAAAAAAAAAAGAAAATAAAAATAAGCATGCCATATATAAAATCTAAACCCCATGAAATTATGACTAACGGAGTGTAAATCCCCGTCAGTAAAATTTACCGTGGTGGCAGAAAATTATAAAAATACTATCATTGTAATTCTAATTTTTCGTAGATTCATAAAAGTAATTTAGTTTTTTCATTCTTGTGTCATTATACGGTATAAATACAGGAGACATGTGGGGCCCACACACATCACCTCACATCACCTCACACCCACCAATTATTCACCGCATCCAAAATTCCAATTATCACACTCATTCACATGCACTCACCTCCATCCATGTCTCCGCCATCGAAAGGAGTACCTAGGGAGTAGGGAATTGATCACATACATGCCAAAGAGGACACCAGAGAAATGAGAGCACCAAAGGTAGGGTGGGGCCTGGTCGGCCCCATCACCACGCCGGCCGGCGCCCCATCATCTCCTCTCTGCCTCCAACTTCTCACACCCCCTCACTCATTCACTCCAAGTCCAGAGAGCTCTGCTCCACGGCCAGTTACAACTACGACATTTCATTCTTCCAAATCACTCATTAATTAGCAAGAAAAGAGAAAAGAAAAGAGAGAGAAATCAATTTGCAAGATCATCATCAGGACTCCCTCTTCTCTTCCTCTTTGATTTGCTAATCCTAATCACTTTTGTGTTCTTCATGTTCTTGTTGTTCTTGCCGTGTTCTTCGTGTTCTTCATTCTACAGGCAAGATGAATCGAAAAGTTGGAGGTGCACTCAGGAGCATCAAGAGGACACTCTCATTCCGCAAAGACCCGAAGCCGCTCATCATCCCAAGTACCTTCGGTTTTACGGTTCCGGAATGGATGTTGATCCTCCATCACCTCCCCTCGAGCAACATCAACCGCCTTCCTCTTCTCCACAGAAAGAGAGGTATGAGTTAACAAACCTTAATCAAATTTTATTACCACTAAGACCTCAAATAGAAATATTCAATATGGTAAAGACAAAAGAGTTTACTCATACTCCAACATTTGATGACAATTTGCTCGTTGAAATCGGAATGGATTCTGAGTTTGAGCTTATTTTTAGAATGATTGGATGGGAAGATGCATGGGAAATCACTGAGCAGGGTAGCAAGTTACTCACCATAGAATTTATTAGCTCCCTAGACTTTGATGATGATTATGTTCGATTTAGAATGTTCAACAAGCCTTTTACTCTCACATGGAAAAATTTTAGTTTAGCACTAGGATTTTCTCGAGCAAAGGCGTAGTGAATATAGCTGATGTTCTTGGAGATTTTAATAAAGATGATTTTTGGGAGAGCATCACTTTGCTAAGAAATCGAACGCAAAACAAAATATACCACTGAAGAAGTCCATAACCCAACACTGAGATTCATGCTAAAATGGCTAGCTTTTACTTTCTTTCCTAGAGAGGAATTAAATACCATTAGACAGGATGAGTTACATTTATTATACATCATGATTAAAAAGAGAAAAGCATCTCCTGTGAAATTAATGTTGAGCTACTGGAAAACCGTACCTCCTATGAGAAAATGCAGTATTTCATTCACATCTTGGATTACACGCCTAGCTACAGGATTAGATTTATTGTCCAATGCTACACTCACTTTTATTACTGGTGCCCGAAGAGTTATTGGATATGACTTTTTCTTTCGTGCTCACATGGTGAAACGCCGAAATAACAAGATAATCATGATCTATAAAAATTATCCAAATGAGTACGAGCTGCCTAACAGGGATTTGGGGATTTATTCTGTTGACAGTTTTACTTTTCCAGAGACCGCTAACATTGGCAGGTGTCCATCAGCACGCATCAGCAGAGTACCCAGGGATCGTGTACACCGGGGCCGACACAAAGACCATCGGGACCAGCTCATTTCCATTACACTAACTTTGATGAACCAGGTGCATATCATGAGCCGCATCACCGTGGTCCACCCACTCAAAGTTGGGAGGACCAACCCACTTATCATCAAGGAGATTCGTCTATAGCCACAGGATAGGAAACATTCCCCACACAGGAGCCTGAAGATCAGGGACAAGATTATCAGAGAGGACGTGCATCATTCTCTCAGTGCGCGGGAACACGGAGTACACCACCGGTGGACCGTACCCGTACCATACACCACCGGCAAATAATTACATGCCGCCTCCCGAAAGCAAAGATTTTAGCACTCCTATTAATGATTATCCTGCTATGTCTACATTTTTTACTAACCTCCAGCCAGGGGCAGCAGAAGCGACAAATGAGACCTTGCACCGACATGAGCAAAGTGGCAACACCAGGTTGACAACAAGGCTTCATCGGCAGCACGATGGCGGCACCGGCGCAGACCAGCCGATTCGGCGGTTACATCGTGGACAACAAAGACATACAAACCGGAGTGGAGTACCTAATAGACCAGTTGGGGTATCCACCACCGCCTCCACCACATTATTGAGTACGGTAACATGCAGCTTGGGGGAGAGCCCCCGCAAGGTGAGCATCATCCACCACTGTATATATTTATCTTTTTATTTCCAGTATTTATTTTCAGTATTCACTTTTCAGTATTTATATTTGTCATTAGATTAGAGTAATTCTGGATTTACTTATATATATATATTTATAAAAAAAAAAAAGAGAGAGCAATTAAAAATCTGCAATTACTTAGCATCTGAAATTAAAATCTGTCTTTGAATTATATGAAGTTTATCTACCCTGAGAATTTATTCTGAAACCTGATATCTGTGGGTAGCATAAAACTTGTGATTCAGTCTAAGTAATTGACAGATATGATATAAAAAGATTTGAGCTAGTATATGTTTCATTCTAAGTGATAGCTAAGCTCTAGATATTTTGCAAAGAATTAATTAATCAATCTAGTAATTTATCCTACTGATATGATTTGAGTAGATTACTCTGTTATGTGTTCATGATTAGATCCACACGCACAAAAGTTTTGCTCTCTAACAATTCTCTCTTAGAAGTCTAAAAGAGAGTGTGGGTTATAACAATTAAAAGATGCCATACCAAAGAAGTATGAGCCCAAAAAGATGCCATATCAAAAGGGTATGAGCCAAATCAAAAGAAAGAGAGTAAAACAATGGGTGCAAAGACACTTTCCTTGAGAGGGAAAAATGGGTACAAAAAGTATCCGCTGGGAGATAGCCCACACTTCTCAGAAAGGCAGAGAAGAGAGAATGTTGCATAAGAGCTGGAAATAAAGTTTTCAATCACTAGCACATTCAATCATGATGCATAGCTTGAGTAGTCCACTCCAATCTTGTTAGTAAACTCCTATGGTTTCCAAGATAATAATCCATACATGTTCAAAATAAAAAGAGAAAAACCTCTGGAGTAGGGCTTAAGCAAAGAATGAAATATATGCAGTGCTTGCTTGATTATTCTATCTTTCAATCACCCAAGAGTTAGTTAAAAGTTTGATAAGCCCCACGCTAAAAAGGTATAAGGATAAGTTTGAAAGATAGATTAATGAATTATAATCTGAAGAAGAATTTTAAATTCAATACTAAAGTACTTGTTGATATAACATGAGATACCCCTGGAAGTATTATTTCAAGTCGACTTTGCTAAGGGACTAGCAAAGACTTAGCTTAAGGGGTAATTGTTGACGGTCACTAAGTCCAAATTTTATACCGTCAACAATGGCTCTTGAAGATGCAATAATAGATTGATAGAGGTTATATCTGACAAATTCCACGAGTTTTGTTGATTTGTGAAATTTCCAGGTGATTTTCCAGAAAAGGTTAAAAGAAGGATTTTAATGCAAATTTACCACGAAACTTAACCGCGACGCAACTACATCGCCAGATAGTTCAGAAGACTCCGAAGACACCGAAGAAGCGGGGCTGCGCAGCCGCTACCGGTGGGGCCGGCCGGCCCCACCATGGGGCCGGGCGGCCCCCTAGGGTTGCCGGCGGCCCCCCTTCCAGAATCTTCCTTCGACGCCTAGGGTTTTCATCTCCACCGTTGGCTATGTCGGTTTTGATCCTACGGCGCGTGTGCACTCCAATCGGCTATAAAAGGAGGGGTAGACCCCCCCATCAACACACCAATTGATTCCTCCCCGCTTCATTCGTCAAGAGTAGTCGGGAGTTAGGGTTTCCAGAGATTAGAAGTAGAGCTCTAGTTCTTCAAGTTCTTAGTTTAGTCATCTAGCAAGATTCAAGTAGAGATCGGGCGCCCGCTCGATTCCGATCTGTCTTCTAGAATTTGGTAATTTTATCTTGTATTTCATTATGACTTTGCTCTACTTTAATATATTGCTACTTATTCAGTTCTTAGTTTATTCTAGTTACACATTCGATATAGATGTAGTTTATGATGATTATTGTTATATGATCGTAAAAGCGCCTGATTCAATACTCGAGTGGGTCAGGTGGTGCGCATTATGTAGACGTGGTGTCTAGATATATTGTGTACCTACGGAGGCACCCTGATGTGCCGGGTCGTGTGGTAGTCCGCGCAGTGACAAATTCGCGTTGGTTCCTCTGTAGTCCACCCCCGTGCAGTAGGACTAGCCGAGCATGGTCGCGAAGGAGGTGACCTTTGTGTCTCAATATCCTCATTAGTTGATGCTCCTTATGATGTCTTCTCGATTTTATTGCACTATAGATGAAAATGTGTAGCATGCGTAGGTCGTAGACTTTATATTAGCAATTACATAGGTTTCTTTATTTCTAACTGAATCTCTAGATTGCTTTACTACATTAGAGAGTCTCTATATTCTAGCTCGAATACTATGTATCTCAATTACTCATTTATTATTTATCGTTATGTTGACTAGTTATTGCTAAGGCATTGGTGTAATAGGTTATGATGGGGTTTAAGCATTTATTATTCTTGGTCCTTGTAAGTTCAATACTCCAAATAAGTAGAATGTTGCTTTATCCTTTTGGCATAAAAATAAATCAACGATACTCGGAATACTTCCTCTGGGTGAAATGCCACAACGGGAGAATTATCTGTGCGCTTGCGGATATATTCTATTTAGAGTCATTGCGTGTAGATTATTTTTATCCTTGGTTTTTGGCATCATGTTAGGGATGTGTCGAGGGTCAAAACCACGGCCCTCTAAGGACCGGGATAAAGCAATCTTCAAAAACAAAAACACCTTGCCAGATCGAGTCCTCACGGCCCAGCCCCACGGCACGAAGCTTAAAGCATTTCTCGGCCCAGCCACGGCAACCGGCTAAGGCCCGCGGGATAGAAACCACCGCCCGGGGATCGACCCCCGGGTGACCTCCGATCCGCCCGACCCTACCCACCGCGGGGGGGGTCCGAGTCCGACCCTCCCCCCAAAGAAAAGCGAGCCGGGGCGCACCGTGCAGATTCCCGCCAAGTCAGGCAACGGCGCTGTACAGTTCCGTAGCGGTCACGGGGATGCACCGTATACTTTTTGGTAGGAGAGGACGGGGCCGCCAAGTAACCATGGAACATTTCGTTGTTCCCACGCCTTCTACCTGACAAGTGCGGTGCTGAGCCCCGTACTGTCCCGGTACGTATGAGAGCCCCGTGTATGCATTCCCGTAGGGGGCGCTGGGTCTCGTACTACCCCATGACAGCTCGTCCCGACCAGTACGGATAAAGGAGTGCCGCTCGTACCAACACCGTGGCCAAAGTACCGGACGATGACCGAGCCGAGACACATCCTGCAAGGCGAACCAGGCGCGTCAGGAATCAACCCTGCACGCCTGGTGACTCCACGGCCGGCTCCCTATAGGCCAGCATTTGACCCGAGACACCCACAGTCAACAAAACCGCACAACCCCGTTCAGGTATAGCCTTTCCTACCTGAAAGGGCTATAAGGCCAAGAGGAAGGACAATGACGTCTGCTACAGTGTCCGCGGCGCTTCCAGGAATGTCCCAATCCTTGTAGGCCATGACTTCACGATCACTACATGCGATGCCCTCTCCTGTGAGCCTCACCTTGAACTATAAAAGGGAGGACTTGGGCCCCTGAGCACGTGTGTCCATCACCCGATTCACATTACACATACGAAACGCACAACCCCGAACCTAGTTTTCCTACTCCGAGACCTGGGAGTCTATCCCTCTCTCGACCCCTCTTGTACTCCCCCATACAAGCTCCTGAGTAACATGACCCAGCTCTCACTGGACGTAGGGTAAATTGCCCGAACCAGTATACATCATCGTGTCCACTCGGAAAACCATCTCGAGGATAAGTGTGCACTCTTTCGATTACTCGTTGGTGTCCATTCTTGACACCGACAGTTGGCGCGCCAGGTAGGGGACATCATCAACACCCTCGCCGGCGATGACCAGGACATGCCGGATGTCCTGAAGGCCACCGCGTCCTTCACGCCCGACAGGGACACCAAGCTCGTGCCCCTCGACCCCAGCAGCTCCGGCAAAGATGACGGTGCGGATCGGCACCGGGCTCGACCCCAAATAGGAAGACGCGCTCGTCGACTTCCTCCGCGCGAATTGAAGCATTTTTGCGTCGAGGCCCTCGGATATGCCTGGCATTCCGAGGGATGTCGCCGAGCACGCCTTATGGATCAAGCCCGACTCCAAGCCGGTGAAACAACGCCTGCGCCGCTTCGATGAGGTAAAGCGTAGAGTAATTGGTGAGGAGGTTAAAAAATTATTAGCGGCTGGGTTCATTAAGGAAGTGTATCATCCAGAATGGTTAGCTAATCCTGTCATTGTTCAAAAGAAAGGCGGGAAATGGAGAATGTGTGTTGACTACATCGGTCTAAACAAAGCGTGCCCTAAGGATCCGTTTCCTTTACCGCGCATAGATCAGGTTGTTGACTCTACCTCCAGGTGCGAGACCCTATGCTTCCTTGATGCCTATTCTCGTTACCACCGGATCAAACAGATGCGTGAATCCGATCAACACGCAACTTCGTTCATCACCCCGTTCGGTTCGTATCGCTACGTGACCATGCCATTCGGGCTTAAGAACGTGGGCGCAACCTTCCAGCGTTGTATGGTGAAAGTCTTCGGCAAGCTCATCGGAGAGACCGTCGAAGTTTACGTGGACGACATCCTTGTCAAGTCCAAACAGACCGGCAATCTCGTAGCCGATCTGGAGCTAGCCTTCGCTCGGCTCAACAAAAAGCACATCAAACTCAACCCTGAGAAATGCGTTTTCGGGGTGCCTAGAGGGATGTTGCTGGGGTTTATCGTTTCGCAACGAGGCATCGAAGCCAACCCCGACAAAATCAAGGCTATCACCGAAATGAAGCCTATTCGGGACCTCAAGGGGTTGCAGCATATCACGGGGTGCCTCGCCGCGCTCAGTCGGTTTATATCACGCCTAGGTGAATGGGGTCTGCCCCTGTACCGACTCCTCAAGAAAGCTGACCAGTTCACGTGGACCGACGAGGCTCAAGAGGCGCTAGATAAGCTCAAGGAACTGTTAACCAGTCCTCCGATCCTTACTCCTCCCGCGAAGGAGGAATCTTTGCTTCTCTACATCGCTGCAACACCCAAGTGGTAAGCACCGCGTTCGTCGTAGAGCGAAGCGAAGAGGGACGCACTCTAAAAGTGCAGCGCCCAGTCTATTTCATTAGCGAAGTCTTGTCCGACACCAAGACACGCTATCCGCAGATCCAAAAGTTGGCATACGCCCTCCTCATCACGAAGAGGAAGCTAAAGCACTACTTCGAGGCACACCCCGTCACCATGGTATCGACCTTTCCTCTGGGAGAGGTCATTCAGAACCCTGAAGCCACGGGTCGGATAGCCAAGTGGGCGCTCGAGCTAATGGGCTACGAGATTACCTACGCTGCTCGCACGGCGATCAAATCACAGGTTCTCGCCGACTTTGTCGCTTAATGGACCGAAGTCCAGCTACCCCCGGCTCCCATCCAGCACGAATGCTGGAAGCTATTCTTCGACGGCTCACTGATGAAAAGCGGTGCCGGAGCCGGACTAGTATTCATCTCTCCTCTTAGGGTCAGGATGAAGTATGCTCTATGACTTCACTTCAAAGCCTCCAACAACGTCGCTGAGTATGAGGCTCTGGTCAACGGCTTGCGCATAGCCAAAGAACTCGGCATAAAACGCCTCGAGGTCCGAGGCGACTCGCAGCTTGTCGTTGATCAGGTTATGAAGGAGTCGAGCTGTCACGACCCCAAGATGGCAGCCTACTGCCAGGAAGTGCGTAAACTCAAAGAGTGTTTCGACGGCCTAGAGCTAAGCCACGTCCTTCGACGGGACAACGAAGAGGCAGACGCTCTGGCCAAAATGGCCTCAAATCGAGATCACGTTCCTAGCGGGATATTCGCTAGAGATCTTGCCCAGCCCTCGGTCAAAGCTGGAGCCGACTCCACCCCCGACCCCGAGGCGGCTCGATCGACCCCGCAGGCAGACCCTACCTCTTCCGACCCCGGAGCGGTTCGCCCGACCCCTGGGGACGACCCCTCTTCTGAACCTACCGTTTTCGTAGTCACGGGAGCGGAGGAGGGGTCGACCTCTTCAGACCCCGAGCCTGAGGAGGATTGGAGGACGCCATATCTCGACTGCCTCGTTCGAGAAATCTTGCCCGCGGGAAAGACGGAAGCTCGGCGGCTAGCTCGCCGAGCCAAATCATTCGTCATCATCGATGGTGAGCTATATAAGAAAGGGCACTCGGGTGTCCTTCATCGATGCATTCCCGTTGCTCACGGGCGTGCCCTGCTGGAGGATATCCACGCAGGCATTTGTGGACATCACGCCGCGCCACGAACGATCGTGGCCAAAGCTTATCGCCAAGGTTTCTACTGGCCCACAGCGGTGGCGGACGCAACAAAAATCGTCCGGTCCTGCAAAGGATGTCAGTATTACGCCAAGCGGACACATTTGCCGGTGCAGGCCCTGCAGACGATCCCCCTCACATGGCCATTCGCGGTCTGGGGTCTGGATCTCGTAGGGCCCCTCCTCAAAGCGCCCGGGGGCTTCACACACGTTCTGGTTGCAATTGATAAGTTCACAAAGTGGATCGAGGCTCGACCCCTCACCACCATCAAGTCTGATCAGAGTGTGCTATTTTTCACCGACATCGTCTACCGCTTCGGCGTACCCAACTCGATCATCACGGACAATGGCACACAGTTCACTGGGAAAAGTTCCTGGTGTTTTGTGACGAGTTTAACATCCGTGTCGATTGGGCGTCTGTTGCGCATCCTCGCACTAACGGACAGGTGGAGCGAGCCAACGGCATGATACTCCAGGGCTTGAAGTCTCGGATCTTCAATCGTCTCAATCAGTATGGCCGGCGATGGCTCACTGAGCTCCCAGTAGTGCTTTGGAGTCCGAGAACGACCCCCGAGCAGAGCGACCGGGCATACCCCTTTCTACACGGTCTACGGGGCAGAGGCTGTCCTGCCTACCGACCTAGAATACGGGGCCCCGCGGGTCAGGGCTTACACGGAGCCAGTGAACCAGACCTACCTGGAAGATGCCATGGACCAGCTCGATGAGGCCCGCGACGTCGCGCTGCTTCATTCTGCTAAGTACCTGCAGTCCCTACGCCGGCACCACGCTCGGCGAGTGCGGGGTCGAGCGTTTAACGTCGGAGACATTGTCTTACGTGTGCGGCGGGACACCAAAAGGGCGTCTGGGCCGACGCCACCATGGGAGGGACCCTTCATCATTGCCGAGGTCCTCCGGCCGGGGCATACAAGCTAAAGGATGATAAGGGGCAGATCGTCAAAAACGCCTGGAACATCGAGCAGTTACGTCGCTTCTATCCTTAAAAGTTCATTTTTTCTCTTCTTTTTCGATTCGTATTAAGTACTTCGCTATGTACTCGTACCTTTTCTTGTTATCAACCAGCTAAGCATGTTTAATGTGAGAAATCTTTTCCGTAAAAGTAATGTCTCGACCCACAGGCGTCGGGCGCCGTCCTTCTCTTGTTAAACCACTAAAAAGGCAAACCATCCGGCTTCGGATAACGCCCCGGCCCTCTCACTTAAAGGATTGTGTATAGGAAAGGAAGTGGCCCTAGCACCCAAAAAACGTCTTGGCTGCCTTGTCTAACGCCCCAAATGGCTAATGACACGATCGGTGAGGGTCGGCTAGCCATGTCCGACCTCAACACGGCTTCTAAGTAAAGAGCGTCGCTGCGTAGGGAAGTAGCCGGTTTACTACATCCCTAGGTTAGGAAAAAGATCCCGAGGGTCGAAATCGCCGATCTTGGGCACCTAAGCGAAATAATTTTCCACCAGGGCGTGGCATGCCACCCGGCGGGTGTCCAAGTACGAAAGCAATCCGTCCTACCTAGAAATATCTTTTCACCTAAAAAGGGAGTAATTCGAAAATAAAAACAAAGACAAGTTAACTACGGTTATTACACATAACTGACAATAAAGTCTTCGGGCATCAAAAAGCCCACAAACCAAAAGTAAGCAAATGTTTTTACTCCCGCTGAGGGAGCACCAGGTTCGCCAGGCGGTCGGCAAGAGCGTCAGCACTGTTTGCCACCAGCACGCGGAGAGCTTCGACGCCGGCTTAAATCTCCCCCCGATATCCCTCGCCCGACGCCGCCAAAGTTGAAGCTCTCATCGTAGTGAGAGCGGGTAATGGCGAACGCCTCCCGGATCCCGGTTCGAAGAGCATCGCGCTCCAAGTGACCGACCCGCTGGGGCAGCAGGGATAACCGCGCGGTGAGGGAGCCGTCGGGGGCGGGGTCGACACCGAGGCCGACGAGGACGCGCTCAGCGGCAGTACTCAGACCGGCGTTCTGCTGCTGCAGCTGTGAAGTGGACGCGCGAAGCGTAGCCACCTCCTCGGACATCAGCTGGGCCGCCTTCTCGGCGTCCGTCTTCCCGCCCCGCTCGCGCTCCAGCTCGCTCTTGAGAGCGGCGACCTCGTCCCGAAGCTTGTTTCGCTTACCGCGAATGCGGGTCTCGGACGCGCGGCTGTCGTCACGCTCGCGGCGGAGGCGCTCTGTCTCAAGACGCTTCTGCTCCAGGTCTTGCTTCGTCCGCCGGAGCCGATCGCGCAGCTGCTCCGCCTCCCCGAGCAACTCCCGGACATGGGCGTTGCGCCGCTCAAGCTCTTCCTGGAACGCCTCGCCTCCGCATCATCCACCTCTTGTCGGCGCAGGAGGCTCATGTACTTCTCCTCCACTTCCTCGATGTCGTGGCCAGCGTCCCTCAGACGAGCACGGAGTTCCTCGATCGTCTCCATTGCCTCCTCCCACCGGGGATGCTGCTCGTACAAGAGGCGAGACTTCACCCAGCCCATACGCAGCGCCGTCTGTCCACATGGCAACATGTGGATGAGTCACCAGTCTTGTCAACCGGAAAAGACAAGAGAAAGCGCGAACTGGGAATACCTGGTAGAGCGACACCGTTGGCCTCATCTGCGACACTAGAGCAGTAACGTTCTGGTTTATAGCTGCCATCGCCGCCTCGAAGGAGGAAAGAACCTCCCACTCGGCGCGATCGTCAACCACCAGAGGCTCCAGGGAGGGATCGCGCGGGTCGGGAAACTCGAGCCGGGATCCTCCCCAGAAATGGTGAGGAGCCCCGACGCCGCTCGTCATCGTCCCAACGGCGCCACCCGCGCCTGAAGGTGGAGGCGCATCGCCCGTGGATTGCGGAGGAGCAGGAGGCGTGGCAAAGATCGGGGCCATGCCCTCTGCCTCCTCGGCCGGGAGCAGAGGTCTCCTCCAGCGCCGCTTGGGCCACGGCGCCCGGGGCTCAAGCCCGCGGGACCCCTCGTCCCCGCGAGCCTGCGTCAAAAGGAGGACCCCTCTGGCCCCTCGAATCCGCACTGCTGTCCCCGCCGACTCCTCTTGGGAAGGGGCAGCATCGAGCGGGGGAGCAAGGCCTCCACCCGAAGAAGGGGTCCTGGTCGCGGCACCGCCCGCCTCCTGCTTTACTTCCTCGGCGCCGCCTCTGGGCGCAAGCGTGAGGCGCCTGGGGTCCAAACCCGGCTGCGGTAAAGCAGGAAGGGTCGAGATCGAGAAAGGCAAAGCTAACGCGAACCGTGTGCCGACTGAAAACATACCTCCGAGGCGCCAAGCATGCCACCTTCGAGGCCGGCTCCACCGATGATGATTCTACGGTATCTGGGCAGGGACGCTTCCCTTTGCCCCGGACGTCTTGCTGGGGCACCATCCCCGAACCCGCCTTGCCCGGAGCACGATCTGCTGCCACACCCTCGGCGCCCTCGATAGCCGAAGGAGCCGCAGGAAGAGGGTCGGACCGAGCCGGCCCAACATTCCCTGTGGCAAGAGGGTCGACGCCAGGAGGGTCGGAACGAGCTGACTCATGCCCACCCGCGGCCACGGCTTGGCTCAGTGGCTCTAGGGTCGCACCCTGGGACCCAATCACGAGCACGGCCCCCATGGTGTGGGCCATCTCGTCCAAATTCTGAGGGTCGCGCCCGACGCGCTCCCCCTCGTCCGTCCCACCTTCCTCGACGAAGATAGGATTCCTTGAGCAGCCCGCCAAGCTGCTTTCGCCTCCCAGGAAGGGGTCGACGAAGCCCTGACCGGACCCATCAGAGCGAACGCTGAGCTCCTCCTCCTCTGTGTCAGAGAGGGGGGTCAGGTCACGTTCCTCGCGGAGGCGATTCTCCGCCCGCCTCGCCTTCCTCTTCTCCTTCTTGGCGTGACGAGCCTCGGAGACGGCCACGTTCGCCGCTCGCTGAGCCGCCGTACGGCGGAGAGGCACCGGATCTTCCTTCAAAGGCAGACTCGGGGGCTGGTGCGGCGGAAATACGTCAGGAATGGCTCTAGGAGAAAGGATAGGAAAAATCTAAACAATCGATACTCACGAATGTCACGGCGTCGGCGTCGGCCTCATCGGGGGTTGGTCCGGCACGGGCGACTCCAGGGGTACCGGTGTGCCGGCGGAGTTCTTCGGCGCCGCCAACAGGTTTCGGAGTCGACGGGTGGCGGCCGACCAAAAACGGCCCTCCCCGAGCACCATGCCTGGGGGTCAAAGCCGGCCACCATCCCCCACAGCGGGGAGGCGGCGCGGCGTTAGCGGTGCCACCCGCCGAGCCGGGCATCCACAATGCCGGCCCGGTCAAGCCCCCCGTGCCGCAAGATCCTGATGGCCTCCGGTGGTGCTCAAGCTTCTTGATCTCCTTCAAGTTCACCCCGACGCGCCATTTTATCGGGCGCTCAGGGAACGACACGTCGGAGAAATCGGGGAGCGGCGCCGTCTCCGAGTTCTTGAGGTAGAACCACCCGGAGTGCCACCCTCGGTTTGACGTGGACGTCTTCACATCCACGTAGAACTTAGTGCGCTCCCCCGGGACGGGAGCGATCTTGCCGGCGCATCCCGCGGGGAGGTCATACTCCGGCGCGTCGTCCTTCGCCCACCGCTTCACCAACTGTGCAGAGAAGAAAAACTTCCACAGCCCGTAATGAGGCGGGATCCCCAGGTATCCCTCACACAGGGCAACGAACACCGCCATGTGCAGAATCCCATTGGGATTCAGATGGTGGAGCTCGACGCCATAGTGATGCAGAATCCCACGCACGAAGTCGTGAACGGGGACACCGAGCCCCCGCTCATGAAAAGCCGCGAAGGAGACGATGTACCCCATTGGCGGCCGAGGAGATTCGTCCTCCAGTGGGAGAATCCACTCCCCCGCCTCCGTCAAGGGCAGCAGAACGCCCTCCGCCACGAGGCGCTCCATCTCCGGCGCCGTCAGGTTGCTGCGCGGCCACGGGAGTACGCCTCCACTCGCCATTGAGGTGAGAGATGGGACGTGTTAAGACGAGAACGCAGACGGCGGCGGCGGCGGCGGAAAGAGCAAGCGAGGCAGAGAGAGGACTCGGGGGCTTTTCTGGCTGCGAGACAAAGATGCACAGTGCGGCTAAGAAAAACCCTCTTCCTTCCTCTCAACGCCTTAAAAAGAGAACAAACCGCCCGTTGCGCTGCTCTCGAGGATGTGGGCGACGTGCCATGGACCCACGCAAGGACAGATACTCTGAGCGCATTAACTCCGCTCTGAGGCGTGCGGCCGTCAGCCCGCGCATGCTGACGGTTCCGTCCCGTCCCATCGAAAACACTGTGGCGCCCATCCCGGAACAACCCCTCGGGAAGCCTCGGGTCCCGCGTTGACCACAGAGAGGGCGGGGCGGCGCGCCTACGAAACAGGCCTACGTAAAGGGGTAATCATGAAGCCGGGATCGGCCAGACCGATGGGACGCCTTTGTCCATTTCCGGACCCTTGGCGGAGAAAACCCTAACCAAGTACAAGAGCCACTTTTTCTCCGAAGAACAAAGAAAACCCCAACGAAAAGGGGGGTCCGCTCGATCGTTCGCTCCAAAGTGGCTCGAACACCACCAAGATCAAGAACAAAATATGAAATCTTGACAGAAGAACAAAAGCGAGCATTCCTTCAAAGTCATTGATTACAAAACAAATCGCCTCATAGGCGAACCTAAAATGCTAAAGCCACATCGGCGGCGCTATGCACGGACCCCACGGCGGCTACCCTAAGCCAGCAACTACCGCCGGCGCCAACGTGGAGAGGATCACGAAGGCACAGGCGTCCACCCGTCCGGCGCAACCAGGTACATGTCTTCCAAGAAGACAATGGAGATAAACCCGAGAACGCCGGACTGGTAGAGAAAGCGTCCGGTGGAGCCACGCCAACCCGGGCGCCTCGGGGCGCGTCGTGGATCACCTCCTCCGCCCGTCACCACCTCCGCTGACGGCATCAGCGGCGCCCTCAATCTTTGGCGCACAGGTGCTCCAGGTCCCGAGGCTCTCCCTCGGGGAGCTCGATGTAGCCCCGAGGTCGACGCTGGAGTGGCGGTGCGCTATCGCCAGCGCTGAAGCCGCCCGTGGCGAACACGCGTGCGACGTCACGTCGCGGACACGACGAAGCACGCGGCTCGGCCGCTCCGCCAGGTTGGCGCCGGGGAGCCGGACGTAGGCCCCAATGGCCTCGGCCGCCGGGCGCATAACCTAGAGCTCGGCCTTGAGCTCCGCCACGCGCGCTCGTCCGACTCCTCCAAATTGGCGCGCCGCGTCCTCCGCCTCCACCTCCGCGGGGTCAACGCAACGATGACCGCGCGGCGGGTGCGGAGCTCTTCGACGGTCTCCGGCCTCTCGCCGGCCTCTGTGCCCTCGGCCGGCCCCCAGCGGCGTCGCCGGCTGCGGGGGAGGCGGCGGGGAGCCGCACGCAAGAAATCACCACGCAAGGATCAGCATTGGGCAAAGGATGAGAAAAACCCTCCTCCGGTGCAAAGACTAAGATCGAAGAAAAACCCTCTTTCCACCGCAAGCATCGCACTCACCCGGGGATGCGGCGGCGGCCGCGCGGGGGCTCCTCGACGAGCCCCCCTCCGCTGGGCGCTTCCCACGATCCATCACTCTCCTCCTCTTTCTTGCTTTCTCGGCGACGGCCGGCAATTTGGAAGAAGGAGGGAAGAAGTGCTAGATGGCTGGAGTGCGGAGTGAGGGTGGAGGAGAGGGTGACTGGATCTGTCCACACACACCACGCCCTCCTTAAATAGAACGGCCGACGCTCGTGTGGATCTGAAAAAACGCCTCTTGGCGTTACGCCTCTTGGCGTTCCACGTCGCCCATCATTGCAACCGTGGCATCGTGCGCGTCGTGGAGGGAATCGAACCGCCGCGTCAAGCGTCCCCAGGCGGCATTAACACAGGGCCACGAAGCCTCTCGGCGTTCCGGTCTCGAGGCGTTGAAAAGGGACGGGGAGCAAAGACTATAATGCCCTCGCAATAAAACGGAGAGACGCGTTCGTGCAAAAGGGTGCTGTTCGACCTTCTCTCACCAAATGCTGCCACGACTACGCTTTCTGAGCCTCTGCACGAGTGTACCACTCCTGCAGAAGGCTCGGGAGCTACCGGCCGGAGTGCCAAGGCGCGCACCCACACAGGGAAGGCGAATCACAACTACGCTTTACGAGCCTCGCACAAGTGTACCACTCCTGCGGAAGGCTCGGGGGCTACCGGTGGAATGGCTCGCAGCGCACCCACTGGAGGGAAAACATTCAGAAAAAACCCTCTGTGTTTCCCTTGGCGTGAATAAGTCTAGCATGAAGAGGAACACCCGGTTCCACTCCATGCTCGGGGGGCTACCGTCGAGGGTCAAAACCACGGCCCTCTAAGGACCGGGATAAAGCAATCTTCAAAAACAAAAACACCTTGCCGGATCGGGGTCCTCACGGCCCGGCCCACGCCTGGCTTAAAGCATTTTTGGCCCGGCCACGGCAACCCGGCTAAGGCCAGCGGGATAGAAACCACCGCCGGGGGATCGACCCCCCTGGCGACCTCCGATCCGCCCGACCCCTACCCACCGCGGGGAGGGGTCGGAGTCCGACCTGTCCCAAAAAAAGCGAGCCGGGGGCGCACCATGTAGATTCCCGCCAAGTCGGGCACAACGCTCATGCAGTTCCGTAGCGATCACGGGGATGCACCGTATACTTTTTGGTAGAGAGGGCGGGGGCCGCCAAGTAACCATGGAACATTTCGTTGTTCCCACGCCTTCTACCTAAAAAGTGCGGTCTTGAGCCTGTCTTGTCCCCGTGCGTATGAGAGCCCCGTGTATGCGTTCCGTAGGGGGCGCTGGGTCTCGTACTACCCCATGACAGCTCGTCCCGACCCGATGCGGATAAAGGAGTGCCGCTCGTACCAACACCGTGGCCAAAGTACCGGACGACGACCGAGCCGAGACACATCCTGCAAAGGCGAACCCGGCGTCGAGGAATCAACCACACTTGCGCTGGCGACTCCACGGCCAGCTCCCTATAGGCCAGCATTTGACCCGAGACACCCACAGTCAATAGAACCGCACAACCCCGTTCAGGTATAGCCTTTCCTACCTAAAAGGGCTATAAGGCCAAGAGGAAGGACAATGACGTCTGCTACAGTGCCCGCGGCGCTTCCAGCAATGTCCCAATCCTTGTAGGCCACGACTTCACGATCACTACACGTGCAAGCCCTCTCCTGTGAGCCTCACCTTGAACTATAAAAGGGAGGACTTGGGCCCCTGAGCACGTGTGTCCATCACCCGATTCACATTACACATACGAAACGCACAACCCCGAACCTAGTTTTCCTACTCCAAGACCTGGGAGTCTATCCCTCTCTCGACCCCTCTTGTACTCCCCCATACAAGCTCCTGAGTAACACGACCCAACTCTCACTGGACGTAGGGTAAATTGCCCGAACCAATATACATCATCGTGTCCACTCGGGAAACCATCTCGAGGATAAGTGTGCACTCTTTTGATTACTCGTTGGTGTCCATTCTCGACACCGACAGGATGACAACTTAACTTAAAGTGATGTTAAAAATACCAACAGTGTTCTAGATGCTTCCCACGTCCCGTTGCGATATTTTCCGTCGCGGATAAGTTTCGTGGCAGAAATGCACTTTAATCCCTCTTTTAAGCTTTTCTGGATAATTCTCTGAAAAATACACAATTCACCAAAACTCATAGAAATTATCAGTGATGACCCTATTCTAATAGATATTCATGTATGATAAAGGGATATTTGCTAATGAAGATTATATGTTAATAGGTGTCAACAATTACCCCCCCACACTTAGGCTTTTACTCGTCCCCGAGAAAAAGGTTGGTTTTAGCATAAAAGAATGAGCATTTAATGCATAACTTGAGAATTGAATTATATAAAACTAGTCTAGTTACCATGCACGGTGGAATTTAAAGTGCCAATCATGAATTCTTGAGTGATTGAGGGGCAGGATAGCTTGAAACAGGTTACTCTTTTTCTTTAATTCTGTCTATTGGAGAGTAAATGGGTTTTTCAAATAAAACATAGCTTCGATCTTCTCTTATTTGTAGTGGCATCAATGGTTGTGATATTAATTTTGATATTCATAACTAGGGAGAGAAATATCATATTCCTAGATCGGGGAAAAATTTATCCTCTCTTGGCATATTATGTTAGAGGGGCCATGAGCTATTTTTTAGGCTAATTCTACTGAGCACATGCTTCTATTTCTTTTCTCATTGAATCCGGGTTCCGGGCACTTGTCCCTTTTTATTTCCTCGTGATCTATGTTTTTGAGGTTTCAGACATTTGTCCCTTTTTATTTCCTCGGATCTCTTTTTGAATAGCTCATGTCTCCTTCACAATAATGCTCAAGAGAGTGTATTATATTGTTATTTAATTTTATTTTATGATACTGGGAATATGATAAACCTCTCAACCAAAACCATCATAATTAGAGTAATTGATTATTATTTATTTCCACCACAAGGAGAAGTCAAGCTAATTGTTTTTTTTCAAAATAAAATCTCCAAAGACAAATTATCAGGAATTGAGCATTCAAGATTTTTGCTATCTCATGTTCCACAATAACTTAAGCATTCATGAGGTACTATAAATGTCACAGCAATCATGACTCTAGAAAAGTGTTATATGATTTATTTTCAAGTCATAGATTAAATAGTTTTTTATCATCTCTTAAAAACATTTAAAATGAAGATTTATAATTCGAATAACAATTCAGAATGAAATATATGCAATTACATTGTATTCGACTCAAACCCGACCGTGACCGAGTGAGGAGGCAGGTGGGTGTGTAGGGGCGCCCGGCCGGCCTGGGCAGGGCGCCGGTCGGCAGGCCTCTGTGGCCCCGTGAGGCCCGCTTCACTGCGGCGTGGTCATGGTTCGATTATGTTCAATTACGCTATTTCTCCGATCGAATTTTTATTCCGTGATTGCAATGTGCCTCCTCCACACTTGTTTTCCTGTATACTTTAAACATGTGGAAACAAACACATACCAAAAATAGAGAGTAGAGTAGATAATAAAACATTAATATAAAAGATAAGGCACTTTATTCATTTATGGCGGTGATATATTATAACTCAACAGACGCTTTAACGACTGAGCTAACGACTACCCTAGCTCGTTAGGCTTTGTCCTAAGAAAAATTTATGACTCGACTGAATTAATTAACTAACCGAACCTAGCGGAATTGTGCCTTATTAATAGATAACTAGGCAACTATGGCTGCCCTTCATTGTTGAGGCCCTGAATTTCATCCTTGAGGGTTGCAACCTCTGCTTCGAGCTTGTCTTTGTTGCGCTTGAGACTGCGGATTAACTTGAGATTGATCTCTATCTGCTTAGCCATGTCTTCTATTATCTTGTCCCATAGCTTGTCAGATGTCTCTAAGCCTTTGACAGTGTTAGAGAGGCCTTCAAGCCTCCCACTGAGAATGCGTAGAGAAAGTGTTGGCTGCTTAGGAACTTTTTCTAATGCTAGTGCTGGTGCAGCTCTCTTCCTCTTGTGCTTGAGCTTAGGTGGGATGTGCTCAGTGTAGCAGACCTCGTCAGGGTTTGCGTGAACTCCTTGGACGGCTGGACGAGCAGTGGTGTACTTGGCGCATACCAACTTTTCTTTCTTGTCAGTTTGGACCGACAAGAGCCGTTCATTGTCTCTAGGTGGAACAAGCGGAGTACCCCCTTGGAATAGCAATTTGCTTCCCCTTAGCACCTCCTTCAAGCAGCAGTCTTGCAGGTGGTGGAGGAAGAAGAGCAGATGGATCTTGTATGTAGTAGGCATGCTCATGGCGCCGGGGGGTACCGTAGCAACTTGCTTTGGCGAAGACGACGGTGAGAGGCTTCGGCTGCTTGGGGGACGAGGGCCTTGAATCATCGGCTGGGAATGTTGTTGAAGTCCGCGCCGTAGGAGACGATCGCCTTGTCGCCATTGCTACTAGATCTAGATTGGAGAGTTTCTCTAGAGGAGAGAGGTGGCTGGTTATGGGATACTATTGAGGGGGGTCTAGGTACGTATTTATATGGGTTTTCAGGAGACAGGATGAGGACAAAACCTAGGCTCTACAGGATCCGTACGAAAGAATATCCGAACACGGTTGGATAATACGCGAATATGCGTAGGAAGGGTGTAGAAGGACAGAGGAACAAGAGTCGGGACGAGAGGGGGCAGGGGGGCGCCGCCCGGCCCCACTAGGGCGCCGCCCGGCCCCACCAAGGGTCCTCTCGGTGTGCCCTCCTTCGTGGTGCCTTCGGACTCTAACTACTTTCTATTAGTTGTGTTGCGAGATATATTTTTGTACCAGAGAAGAACAGAACTTAATAAATTTGTAATTGGATAAAATCCAATTCATCAACTACTCCTGAATCAAATGGTTCTAGAAAAAGTTTAAGTCGATGCCCATTTACCTTGAATAACGTACCTTCGTTTGATTGTAGAGTTACCGCTCCATGTGGTGATGAATTCACAACAGTAAATGGTCTTTCCCATTTGCTTCGCAATTTTTCAAGCCTAAATAATTTAAACCTAGAATTAAAAAGTAATACCTTATCTCCTGGTGCAAACTCCTTCTTCTTGATCCTCTTATCATGCCATCTTTTTGTTCGTTCTTTATAAATCTTTGAATTATGATAGGCCTTTTCTCTCCATTCTTCTAATTCTGATAGTTGCATTTTTCTTTTCTCTCCAACAGCTTCTAAATCCATGTTCCATCTCTTGATAGCCCAGTGAGCTTTATGCTCTATTTCTACGGGTAAATGGCAGGTCTTGCCATATACCAGCTGATATGGTGATATACCTAAGGGTGTCTTGTAAGCTGTGCGGTATGTCCATAGTGCATCAGGTAACCGATCCTTCCATATAGTTCCCATCTCATTTACTATTTTCTGAAGAATATTTTTGATTTATTTGTTTGATGTTTCTGCTTGGCCACTTATCTGAGGATGATATGGAGTAGCGACATTATGTCGTATTCCATGAGCTTGTAGGTATAAGTGAAACTTCTTGTCAGTGAAATGTGTTCCTCCGTCACTTACAACCATCCTTGGTGTTCCAAATCTTGGAAATATAACCTATTCAAACATCTTCTTTGAGTGTCTTGAATTAGCATTCTTGCATGGCATGACTTCTATCCACTTGGATACATAGTCAACTGCCACCAAAATATACTCATAATTCCTTGATTTCACAAATAGTCCCATATAATCTATCCTCCAGACATCAAAGAGCTCTATCTGAAGATTATTGGTGAGTAGCATAGCATCTCTAGCATTGATATTCCTGTGCCTCTAACACGACCCACATCTTCAGATGAAACCTTTAGTATCTTCGTACATGGTTGGCCAAAAGAAACCACTCTGCTGGATTTTTGCATGAGTGCGGAATGCCCCATAGTGACCTCCATATGGTGATGAATGGTATTTCTGAATGATCTGCATGCCTTCTTCCACTGGTACACATCTTCTGAGTAGCCCATCTGAACAAACCCTAAAGAGGTACGGTGGATCCCATATATAGAGACGACTTTCATAAATAAGCTTTCTTTTATTTTCCCCTGGTGGTACGTAACCTGCAACCATAAAGTTGACAATATTCGCGTACCAAGGGTCTGACTTGGTCACTTTAAACAACATGTCATCTCTTAATGAGTCATTGATAGGTAATTCCAGAGGTTCTTTAAAATGCATCCTAGAAAAATGATCAGCAACAGGGTTCTCTATTCCCTTCCTATCTTTTATTTCCAAATCAAATTCTTGAAGTAATAAGATCCATCTTATCAAGCGCGGTTTAGCATCTTTCTTAGTGAGCAAATATTTAAAAGCAAAGATGATCAGTATAAACAATTATTTTAGCTCCAACTAAGTAAGATCTAAATTTATCAATAGCAAAAATGACAGCTAAAAGTTCTTTTTCAGCTGTTGCATAATTTAATTATGCTTCCGTCATTGTTTGCTAGCATAAGCAATTGCATGATGCGTTTTATCTTTTGTTTGTCCTAAAACTGCTCCTACAAAGATAATCACTAGCATCACACATAATTTCAAAAGGTTAAGACCAATCGGGAGGTTGAATGATTGGTGCTGATGTAAGTGCTTTCTTAAGAATATTAAAGGATTCTAAGCATTCATCATCAAATTCAAAAGGTACATCCTTAGCTAATAATCTAGTCATTGGCCAAGCAATATGTGAAAAGTCTCTTATAAATCTACGATAAAAACCACAATGACCAAGAAAGCTTCGGATTCCTTTTATATTAACAGGTGGAGGTAGTTGTTCAATTACTTTAATTTTAGTTTTATCTACCTCTATACCTCTCTCGACACTAGGTGTCCTAACACTATTCCTTCTCTAACCATAAAATCACATTTTCCCAGTTGAGGACTAAGTGCTTTTCTTCGCATCTTTGCAAAACCCTATCTAGATTTTCTTGACAATCATCAAAAGTTTTTCCATAAATTGAAAAATCATCCATAAAAACTTACATAATTTCTTCTATCATATCACAAAATATAGACATCAAACATCTTTGAAAAGAAGCGGATGCATTACATAATCCAAAACGACATTCTACGATAATCATAAGTTCCATAAGGACATGTAAATGTGGTTTTGCTTTGATCATCGGGGTGGATAGGAATTTGGTGATATCCTGAATATCCATCAAGAAAACAAAAGAAAGAATGATTGGCTAAGCGCTCTAACATCTCATCAATGAAAGGTAGAGGAAAATAGTCTTTCTTTGTTGCCTTGTTGAGTTTTCTGTAATCTATACACATTCGTCATCTAGTGACAGTTCTTTGGGGTATTAATTCATTCTTATTATTTTGGACAACTGTCATCCGTCCCTTTTTAGGTACAACTTGCACGGGGCTTACCCACTCACTATACGGTACAGGATATATAATTCCTGCATGTAAAAGTTTTAAGACCTCTTTCTTTACAACTTCTCTCATTGCATTTTGAAGTCTCCGCTGAGGCTCTCTTGAAGGTGTAATTTCGGGATTGGTTGGTATACGATGAGTGCACAGGACAGGGCTAATCCCTTTAAGGTCTTGGAGTGAATAATCAAAAGCAGCACGATGTTTTTCTAAAATAATAATTAATCTATAAGATTCTTCATCAGAGAGTTTATCACTAATAATCACTGGATAATTTTGATCATTATTTAGAAAAACATACTTAACATCAGAAGGTAGTGGCTTAAGCTCAATAGAAGTTTTAGACGGCTCTAGCAATTCATCAAGAGGTTCAGGATCAATAGGGTCCTCTTCCTCTTCATTAATGAAGAACTGAGTGCCATCCTCTAAATCAGGTTCAATGAATTCATTAAATTCAATGGCTCTAACCTCGTCCATTGGATCTACTTCGGGAAGGGGTTCTGCTTTAAATTTTACTGAATGCGTTATAGGAATTGAAAAACTAAATCCCTTCTCAAATTTAATGTCTAGTTTGCCATTGCGACCTTCTTGAAGAAGTTTCATCATTGGTAATCCTATCATTACATCAAAATCCCAAACATCAAAGATATAAAAATTCAGCAAAATTCGAAATCATTAATGACAATAGAAAGTTTGCCATTGTGTCCTGAATAGTTTTTTAATAATTTATTTGTAGGAATTAATGGTATGTCTTTTAAAAATTCTTTAGCAAAAGTATATGACATAATGTTGACTCCTACAACTGGGTTGTATAAAGCCTCAAAAGGATATGAATCTACTTGCAACTTTATAGCGATTGTGGGTGAATTAAGGCGAATTACTTTAGAAGATTGCTCAGATTCTATTAACCAATCATCACCCAAAATAAACACTAATTCTCTTGTCATTTCTCTAAGAAATTTTAAATCATCGGGATGTAAAAAAGATTAGGATCAAAATCTCTAGATTGTTGGGGTTAAATAATCGTAAAATGTAGTATTTCCATAATTATCAAAGAAATCATCCTCAATTTCAAACATCCATTCCGAAGTTGGAGTTATCTCCTTCTCCTTAGCTAGTTCAAGTTCTAATTCAACTATAGGTTGATATGAATCGGAGTAAAAGTTTATTTTCAGCTAACAGAGATTCTTCTTCTAACAACTCTTCTTTTTCTTCGGGAAGATCATTTAAAATATTAGTAAGAATAGCTTTAGCATGATCAGCAATAATATGCATAAATGCTCTACCAGCGGCCAAATTAAGGTATTCCTTATTTCTATCATCAAGGCCTAAAAAGAAATATTGTAAAAGCATGGGTTACGGTAAAGCAAGATTAGGTCCGGAATTTACAAAGCCATCAAAAAGCGATCCCAAGCCTTGCCTAGCGATTCATTATCTAATTGTTTAAATCCTATAATTTCAAAACGAAGTTTAGCGACTTTTTCTATAGGGGAAAAATTTAAGGCAAAAAGTCTTTTTCGTAATATTTCCTAATCTCCTTGACTACTCCCAACATGGCAATTATACCATTTCTTAGCTCGCCCGTTAATAAAAACGGAAAGAGTTTCCATCTTAAAGTATCATCGGCCATGCCCTTAATACTTAGACATGAACATGTTTGCTCAAAATCGGTTAAATGGAAATAGGGGTTTTAAGCTAGAATTACGGAAAAAATTATGTTCTGAACTACTTTAATTAATCCCGGCGTAGCTCATAGCCGATGATGTAATAGGTTTAGAAGATTCTTTTGGGTCGGAAGTACGATCCCGATGGTGCTCCATATTGATATAACAGTTGAGATTCATGTTCCATATTATTTTATTTATTTATTTATTTTTCAAGATAAAATGATAATAATAGATTAAGATAAACTAAAGTCAAAACCAAGCAAACCGTTCCCGAAAATCGCCGAAAATGCTTGTTGGTATAAATTAAGCGTACCCTATATAGTAATTATAATCAGATTATCCATGAAGCACATAGATATATCTTGATCGGCACTTCACCAAGATCAACCCGGTTTTTTAATATCGAACCCCAAGGAACAGCAGTGATTATTGACTAAGTCTATAACTCTTAATCTAAAGGGAGTACAAACAATCTAGAAAACTATCAAGAACGAGGAAATAGCTATTGCACTCTAGTTCCGACAACCGGTAAGCTTTGTATAATATCGTCTAATCGGACAAGTAACCCGAATAGGAGAAGAAACAGAGTAATCTCCTACCAAGCACCTATAAGCCTATCAGTCCTATCAACGGGAAGTGGACTACAGAGGATTCAACGAAGCTATAAAGTCACCTTCGCGAGCTACCACTATCCGGCTAATCAGGGGACATCTACAAGCAACCATAGCCTAGACACTACGTCTATGCTACGAATCACTCCTCCGACCTAGGAGCTACCCAAATCGAAGTACTCAATATAATATGAGTTGTAAACCAAAGAACGAATAAAAACAAATTGCTTACTTGAATCAGAATGGCGAATACAAAAGTACCTCAGAACGCAGCTCCGAACGAGGGAGCCGAATCCAGACGAATATAGCTACGAAGAAGCTCCGATAGGCCGGGACTCCTCCGAATCTCTACTCCTCTACTCTATCTCTCTAATCTCTATCTTGATTGCTAGCCTAGATCTAGTGGATATCTATCTAATGCTCTGGCTCTTCAGCTCTTGATCTGGCCTCCCTCTCAGGGGGGTCTGGCCCTTTATTTATAGCCCGGTGGGATGGATACGCTCTGTTGGATCAAACCGACGTAAGGAAGGGCTGAGATGACTCCTCGGAGGCGGTGGAGGAAGACTCTAGATGGGGGCGGCCAACACTAACCCTAGGGGGCCGCCCGACGTGGCAGTAGTGCCGGCCGGCCCCACCACGGGGCCCCTCGGGGTCCTGTTGCTTTCGGTGTGTTCTAGATGCTTCCCACGTCCCGTTGCGATATTTTTCGTCATGGATAAGTTTAAATGGCGTAAATGCACTTTAATCCCTCTTTTAAGCTTTTACGGATAATTCCACAAAAAATACATAATTCACCAAAACTCATGGAAATTATCAGTGATGACCCCATTCTAATAGATATTCATGTATGATAAAGGGATATTTGCTAATGAAGATTATATGTTAATAGGTGTCAACACGCAATGGCACAGTCCTTAATCGACACAGACGGAATCACTATGGTCCAACAACCCCATAAGACTCCGCCCGGTCTCCAATTCTCTCAACATAACCAATTTCAAGATGATATCAACACAAAGCTTTCACCAACATAAAGTAACCACCTATTCTCGCAGGTGACAGGAAATCACCCGACTTCTACCATCTAAGCAAGCTAAGCAATTAACTCGTCCTAGACTAGCTGGGTAACGAGGTGGGATAATCAAAGGTGAACAAGGATATAATGCATCAACGGTTGCAATCAACTCCTATACTTAATGCATCAATCATAAAGTATAATTAATTTGTTAGAAAGCATAGGTGAGGAAATGCTCCGGGGCTTGCCTTGCTCAAAGTCGCTGGCCCTGTGGTCTGGGCACTCCGGAAGATCTTCCCCTCCGGCCTCCTACTCTCCCTCGGGAACCTCCGGCTGCTGCTCCTCCGACGGGATCTCCTCGAACTCCGAAGCTAGGGGGCCCTCCTGCGAACCTGTATGATGCGATGCACATGTATAAGTACAACGAATGTATAGGTGCAATGTTCATGAATGAGTATGATTAATAGTTTATTTGATAAAGTAGGTGCATATCTCCTCTCTACTAACAATCTATTTTATTTTACTGAGTATGTGCATATCTCTTCTCTAACTACTTAGAGAAGTGCATAAAAAAATGTGGGTGTGTGTATGCACACACACACACACAATACATGCATAAAAGAGAGGTAGCACTACTCCTAAATCACACATCATATTTCAACCATTTTACTACATAACATGACCAGCAAGCATTATGTAATTAGAAGTGCTCAAGAAGCAATATGAAACTTATTAAAACAATTGCCCAAAAGGGCTTATCATTTCATGTGAAATTAAAGGCTTGAACTGTGACCACTGTCTAAACAGTCCAGAAAAATCTACAAAATTATAGTAGCTACATCATGCCGGAGGAGATCCATGATAAAAATTTTCATCACATTTCACTGAGTACAATAGCCTACACAAAAAGATGAAGCAACAGGACAGAAATGCACATTTAACTACTTTACACAGTGAAAAGTATCAAATAACAGATTTCATATTTTTATTTAGAACTTCTTAGCACAAGAGCAGTCATCAAAAATTATCAAGCCATTTCTCCTTATAGATAATTTACTAAAAATCATTAAAAAACAGCCTAGAAATGCATTTAAATCATATCTCAATATTTTTACACAGAAACGCATAACATTTATTTTTCCCGAAACTACAACACCATAAAAATCTAACAACACAAGAATCATAATTTTCTGAGAGCAATATACAATTTATTATGCATTTACACAGTTTAGCCTTTTAAACAATTAAATAAATCTCACTAGAAACCTAACAAAACAAATCCCATCAAATTTGGATCACACATGTGCCGATTTATGAATTAAAGAGCATTTAAATCAATTACGGAAAAACATTTAAAACAAAAACCGGCCCTAAATGCTAAGTGCACCGGTCCGGTGGACCCGCGACCCATCGACACGCGGGACCGGGGTCAACGACCCCACCGGGTCGGCCGGCCGGAGGAGCGGCACGGCGCTGACCCGGCCCTAGCACGCCGGCGGGCGAGGTGGCCGGCGGCGGGGTTGGCACCAACGTCTTTCCCGTCGCGAAGGCGCACCCGCCGTAATCGCGTCGCGGTGGCCGGCGGCGAACCCTTAGCGGCGGTGCTACGGCGTACGATTACGGGTGGCGGGCGCTGCACGGCCGTCGGCGGGCCATCTCGGGCGGAAATCCGGCTGGCGGTGGAAGCAACGGCACCGGTTCAAGGAGGTGTGGTGAGCGGCCCGAGGTCCGCCCACCCACATTGGCAGCGGGAACCGCCAGCGGCGGGCGTGCATGCCGCTGGCGGCCCGGCCACGGTCGGCGAGGCGGCGGTGGTCGCGTTGAGCCGCACGACTCGATTAGTCGGCCCGGCGGACTAGCGCGTACACCTTGGCGGCTCTAGTGCGCCGCGAAAAAGGCGGTTAGGGGCTAGGGGTAACGCCAATGGCGGCGCAAGAGATCGGGCGAGCTCGGCCATGGCGCCTGGCGGTGGAAGGCTGCGCAATGCGCCTTACCTTGGCTCGGTTGATCCGGAAGGGTGTGGCCGGCGTGGAGGAAGGCGGCGGGCCGGGGTGAGTTTTTGGTGAGCAAGAACGGCGGTGGCGGAGCTCAAAGCGGCGGCGGCGTCTTTCTTCTTCCTTCCCCGCCGAAGAGAGAGAGGAAGAGAGATACAGTAGGACCGCGTTTGGAGACGCAGCGCCGGGAGAAGCGGGAGGTGTAGTCGCTGGCGTCGTGGCGGGCCCACATCACTGAAACGCCGCCACGCGCCAAGGCGGCAGCGCAGCGCGTAGCGCTGCGCGTGCAAGCGCCATCTGGCCGATCGGCGGCGGTACGCGCGCGGCAATGGTATCGGTATCGACTCTCGCGGTTTCACGGGCGCGTGTGTCGCAGTTGCGTAGGCATGGTACGCATGGCTGGTGTGGATCCGTCGTGGTCATACAGCATGGCACATGCGCTGGCACTAGACACACGGACGTGGCCAAGAGAGGAGGTTCCTGGCATGGGGTTGATCGACGAGGACGTCGATCTCCTAAGGGGGTGAGGATGTAACACCCCGACCCAAGGTTTAATAGGATTAATATGATACTCATACCAATAAGTTGCAACTTCTTTTTCGGAAGTTCATCTCGAAAGAACTCCAGGGTTAAGCGTGCTTGGCTTAGAGTAATTTCAGGATGGGTAACCGACCGGGAATTCGTTCTCGGGTGCGTATGAGTGAGGACAAAGTGCGCAGAAAAGACTGGTATTGGTCTGTGAGGACAGTATTGGTCCTATTAAAGCTGTCAGATATAAACAGGCCCGTCCTCGAGGAGGCGGGACGTTACATCTATCATTACGGCCACGACCGAAGAGAAACCGTCGCGGTGCACGTCCCGATGCGAGCCGTTTTAATGGTCCCATCGCGACTAATCCCGTCGCCTCGAACGTGGTGACGGGATGTACAAAGTCTAAAATGCTCTTCCGTTCCTATGAAGGAATCTCTGGATCACCTCTTCAACTTCCAGGTCCACCAGTCAGTCTGGGGACTCGACCTGTGGTCCACCCGTGAGTCAAAGACCTAGTCCACCAGTCAGTCTCGGGACTGGGCCCATGGCCAAGTCATGAGTCAAAGACCTGGTCTACCAGTCAGTTTGGGGACTAGGCCCATAGCCAAGCTGTAGGTTTAAGCCCTGGCCCACCAGTCATTCTGAAGGCTAGGCTTACAGCCATGCCGTGAGAGAAAGGCTAGGTCGACCAATCATTCTGGAGATTGGTACCAAGGCCGACTTGTGAGACACACACTTGGTCGACTAGATATTCTAGCCATTAAGTGTATCCCATGTTTGTGCCTTGGTTGGCATAGTTTGCGCTTGATCGATCAGTTCGACGGCAATCAAATTTTTTCTTAAAAGCTTGCCACAACATGATGCTCATCTTTTACCAACCTTGGGGACTAGGTGGGCCCACGTCACTTAGCAGTGACTGTGCCTATTCATTTTGTACAGCGGGTCTGACCCATCACGTTTGATTTTTAGCTTTTCTGAAAAGCTAGATTTCCAACAAACCAATGATACCGGATATCATAGGTTACTGTGGACCCACGTCTCTAGACATGAGCTGCTTTTTTCTTTCTTTGGAGCAACATGCATCTTTCAACAAAGCCTGTACTTGACGGATTCAGTGGTCGGCTTTTCATCAAACTGGTCGGCAAAACATCCCACAAGCTCCAACCGCTCGAGTGGTTGGATCAACCATGCAAGACTTCAAGCCTCACTGGTCGACAAGCATTAAGATGGCGTTTTTCTCAAGATTCATGGTGCTCGGGGACTAGCTGCAGGGGTATAGACCCCTATACCCGCATGACTGGCCTTGGGCCTGCTCGGACGGGGCAGCCCAGCTAGCCCACAAGACCAAGATGGATCGGCCTCTTTGGCCTGGTCGGGGTCCCAGGCGGACAATCAAGAGTTGCTTGTCATGCAAGGCAACTAGTCGGTTAGAAAACCAATTGTACCCGAGTTGGATACGATCTGTTTGTAGCCGACCATATCGGGATCTCAGGATCTGTAACCCTGCCCCCCGGACTATATAAGGCGGGCAGGGACCCCCTTCAAACACATCTTTCAATCAATAACAGAAGAGCAGGACGTAGGGTATTACGCACCTAGCGGTCCGAACCTGGGTAAACCGTGTGCTGTTCTTCTTGTTACGTCTTGTTCGTAGTCTAAGCGTGCCTCCACCAATAAATCACTACCGTCGGTATACCCATGGTAGAATGCCGCCGATATTTCGTCGACACCTGCACTTCTGAGCCCATCTATATCATCTCTCCTTGTGTGATAACCTTGGCAATGGAGATCGATCGACAGTGCAGCATAATTGCAGCGAGACCTGATAATATTGGATTGATCGACCTGAACAATTACATTGGCGTTTTCAGCGACGAGTCAATGCACAAGCAGCTATCTACTACAGAGATTGGTCGGAATTGTCATATACTGATCTGTTGTGTTTGAGTTGCTAGGATGATATGCTAATTTCGGCATCCATTTGTTTGATTTGTTTTTTCTGATTCTCTTGAATCGATTGCAAAAACATGGTGCTATCAGCTCATTTTGATTCCTGTGGATGACCCAATTACCACTGTCTTATACTGTGCTTCCAAATAACATTTTACAAGTGGATAATTATTGTCTGGTTTTCTTGTGCACAACAAAATACAGGTGTAAAAAAGTTACAGGTGTACAAATTTCAGTAACATCCAAACATGGCCTAAAAGGTGTCACATATATTAACTTGTACGTCAAACATTACAAACCACTGCCATTAGGCTTGGTTTGTACCAAGGCACGAGCAGGCCTCTATACAAGCCTAAGTGGCTACATAGCGTCTTTCCCTGTATCGCTGCCTCGCCGGAATGCACTACTTTTTGCTCAACTGAATTCGTTTTATGCCACGAGCGAGGTCACACAACCACGGCCATGGTCATCCTGCACTACCAGACCTTTCTACTTCCTCGGGTGTCCCTACTCACTATGAAATTTGGTCCTTTTTAATGCAGAGATAGACAAATTCACTTGTCGGTAACACAAAGAATGGCCATATCAAAAACTGAATGTAACTCATCTAGCTAGGTTTCTTGTGGTGGAATCCATCCACTCAAGTGTATTTAATTTGATACCGGTACTCTTATTTTTTTTTAAATTTATTCTACGATTTAACGGTACTGTTCTTTTACTAGTAGATAACGTGCCTGCCGAGAGCTGAATGTCAATAAAGCCTTCGAAAGTGGTCACAGGAGTAGAATGTGTACGTACGTTTATAGAGATGAGTACATGTACATGTATACAAATGACTATGTCTGTACTATGATTCGGAAAAAAAGAAGTTTGCCATCTTGAAGCCTATATATTACTTCTTCCAGATAAGAGGAATGATATAAACTACTAATATTTCTTTTTGGTGGGCGGTATCCTTTTGTTCGGTGTTTTCTAGAAAGATGGATGAGATAATGTCAATTTGTCTAGAGCAGATTCGGTTGGGAGCTAAATGTTTATTTCAGTTAATTTATCGATGGTTTGGCCCCTACGTTGCCACTTAATTTCCTTGTGACTTCGTGAGGAGAAGACTAGTGAATGAACCAGCACCAATCAACTTCACCCTTGATATTAATAGCAAGTTAGCATGCAATGCAAGTATATTGCTACAGATATTAGAGTATGCAAATTATAGGACATGCATGTACTTGGAGATGGTTCTACTATATATGGAAACAAGAGCACTAACCTTTGCCTAATGAATAGCTCAAAATTGAGGATCTCCTTTTCCCTCAAAAGAAGTGTTACGAGCAGAGCACTTTGACACAGGGCCACTTTGTGGAGTAGTGGAGGGAGGCCTAGCCCACTTGAGAGCTTAGTTTATGCCCTCCTCTTGCACCTGCCTGACAGGAATAATCACCAGGAGTGGCAAGTTCGCGCGCAAGTGCAATGCTGTTTAGGGCATGTTCTTTTGCAGCCCATATAGCTCAGCAGAGTGGTGATTCAGCGTACCTCGCTTTTTTTACCTCAAGAGAAAAAAGATGCTCGTGGGTGCAGTTGTGCTGCAGCTTTGAGAATACCCAAGCTTACTCTCCAGCTGCAAAAAGTAAAATAAAATATGGGTTTTCAACACAAAATAAAATACATGTAAATAAAGGAATAATCAATGGAGAGAATTCACACATTAACGTTGTATGCTTCTTTATAAAAGGATGGGCAAAGAATACAACCAAAAAGAATTAGCATAATCAAGCTGCCATCTTTGACACCATTCCTACATTCACTACCACACATTATGTCTAAGATTTTCTGAAGAAAAAGAAAATAAAATGCACGTTTAGTGAAGATTCTTTGGTACACTACTAAGCATTGTCTTCAATTAATAACTCCACAATGCAAGTTTAAACACAGATCAACTGATCACGTTCACGTCCTATCATTTTTGTGCCGAAAGCATAAAGTTGTGATATGATTTGTTGTTTGGTGCAAGGTACACACATAGACATAGCATGTATATGGCACAGACCTCATATATTTCAGGGTGCTCGCTTGATCTCTGAAAGGACGTGATCAGTTGTTCTGTGTTCACCGGAGAAACTAAAATAATATGGATGTAATAAAGAGCCTTTTCCTATTTTTGCCAAATGTGGATTCTAGGCACCTATTTTGCCAAATCTGGATTCTAGGCACTTAATTATTTCGGCCTCAACGCCCATAAATCTTCTAGAGAGAATAAATATCTTTGAGATAGATGTGGAAATTGGAATATATTGGAAAGTAAGGAACTTGTGTGCCGCGAGCTAAGTGGCCCTATTCTATATTCCAGAGTCCACATCACACCTGGAAGAAACTGACTATGTGACTATAACAATCTAACATGTTAATCTATGATAGTACCGTACGAGACGATAGAGACGCTCCAACCTGAACATTTTAAGAACCTGTTTGAAAGGAGTAATATATGATGATGATGATCCATCACACACAGCTCTCGGAGTATAGCTGGCCAGACAGATAGATAAGGCTCGTCTCTCTTCACGTCTATAAATAGAGGCCAACGCCCTGGCCTCTCGGCAACACACACGCACCTAGGAAATTGAAGCCCCTGCACTTCACCATTTAAGAAGCAGAAAACACAAACTGCTGATCATCGTAGGTTAGGTTCAGCAGAGTTTGCTTCAACTGTCCTGTTAGACATGTCGAGGGTGTTGGAGCCTCTCATTATGGGGAAAGTGATTGGTGAGGTGCTGGACCATTTCAACCCCACGGTGAAGATGGTGGTCACCTACAACTCCAACAAGCAGGTCTTCAACGGACACGAGTTCTTCCCTTCGGCAGTCGCCGCCAAGCCGCGTGTTGAGGTCCAAGGGGGCGACCTCAGGTCCTTCTTCACATTGGTGATGACTGACCCTGATGTTCCAGGACCTAGTGATCCATACTTGAGGGAGCACCTTCACTGGTAATTTAATCAATGCAAGATAGTATATCTTCCTAGATAAAGTAATCATAGGAGACTAAATAAGGGTATCACCTAGCTACTGTAGTGTGTAACTTGACTCGGGCATGATTAGCTAGCACTCACTGAGATTCGGACATGCATATATTTTACATACCTGTGAGTTAGGAGTGGCATGCATTGTCTTATAAATGTTCATATTACTTCAAGGCATTTATAGAATAATATATGTGTAGCTAATCAGGTGTGATTTTTTTTTGTTGGACCACACTCTGGCACTGACAGGGTTGTTACTGATATTCCTGGGACTACGGATGCTTCTTTTGGTAAGTCTTTTTCTTGTACATGTTGCTTTAGTTCTAGCTAGTTTTGAGGTGGGGAGAGTACAAAGCCGCAGAAGCGGAAAAAATGGATAAAAAGGGTTATATGGGGTACAAATCAATCAGCAGTTCTTTGTCTTCTTCTTCTCGCCACTCCGGCCTTTTCTCCTTCATCGAATGCTTGCCATGCATATATACATGCAGGGAGAGAGGTGATGAGCTACGAGATCCCAAAGCCAAACATTGGCATCCACAGGTTCATCTTTGTGCTGTTCCGGCAGAAGCGCCGGCAGGCGGTGAACCCACCATCGTCGAGGGACCGATTCAGCACCCGCCAGTTCGCCGAGGAGAACGACCTCGGCCTCCCCGTCGCCGCCGTCTACTTCAACGCGCAGCGCGAGACCGCCGCCCGCCGGCGCTAACCGCACGGCTGAATGTACGAAACAAGAGACCAGCCGACCCTATGTACCTGATCTTGCAATTAGCTGGGGAAGCTTCTTTTTCCTCTTAAGTCGTAATGTATGTTTGTTCAAATAAAAAGGGTAGCTAATCAGCTGCTTGCCTGTGACTGTGACCCCATGAGCTATCAGCTAAAACCTACTAGTACTTGCAGCACATTCTAGTTGATTTGTGAGATTTGTGAAGGTGACAATATGATTGGTAGGGTTGCAATGTTGACTGGACATAGTGTGACAACTTAAGCAATGGCCATGGGGGAGTACGCCGTGTCGAGTGGTGAAAGGGTAAGGGAAAGCAACGGCCATGACTCTTGTATTGCATTGCCTACTCTTTTGTCATATATGCTGGTGTTAAGAGTGCTTTGTTTGTTTGATCCTCTCACTACACAGCTTGCTGCTTATTTTTGTAATGCCATCGTTTACTTTTTTCCATTTCTCTTTATATTATCCCACATTCCCACTTTTCAATGACAAGACGTATACATACATACATACATACATATATATATATATATATATATATATAAAAATACTCCCTCCGTTCTGTTTTTTACTTTTTATAAACTATGTTTGGCCATTCATCTTGTTTAAAAAATTTGTATACATTGTAAAATAAATAAATTATTATTAAAGTACCTCTAATGATAAAATAAGTCATAACAAGATAGATGATATTTATATAAAAATTTTGAATAAGATGAATGGTTAAACACGATGTCATAAACGTCTAAAACAACATTTTTTTTTTGGGCGAAGGGTGTACATAAAAGTCTAAAACAATATTTTTTTTAGGCGGAGTACACGGTGTACTCTACCCATCCTTATTGGTAGCTTACCCACCCCCCGATCCGTCCAAGCACGACTAGGACAGACATTATTATGGCCCTGCAGACTTTCTATTTTCGTTTCAGCTAGAAAACAAAAGGCGATGGGCCACACTGGCCCAGATCCCTCGCCCCAACGCCGCCTTCCGGATGCCCTGCAGCCCAGGACTACACATGCGCAGCGGGCTAGCGGCGCATGCCTGCCTGACGGATGCCCTGGCATGCACTCGTTTTTCTCAGTCCATTGCATTGCATGCACGCATAATCAACCTTCAAACGTAGTGGGACCCATGGAGCATCCCATTAAAACATGCATACATGCACGTACAGTAAGCACCCCATTCACATGCTTACATGCACGTACAGTAGTTCTTAATTTGTAGATGATCAAACTTCAAACCATAATATCTATTTAATAATATTTCTGATTTCTAATTTATTTTCATCATAATATTTTTGTTGTAATTTTACGTACAAAACAAGATCCCACATGACCATACTTTCTTGAAGAAAAAATCAAGATTTAGTTCAGTCACAAATCAAATATCAATTTTGTGGTTCGATTTTATCACAACTTTTTCACCTGCTGTGCTGTTTGATGATTGCTAATTGGGATGGAAACAAATATACTAGGTTTGAACTAATTTAGAAAATACTAAAATTAATTTAATATTTTTGTATCATCAATAACCCTAAAATTAAATAATATTTATGCACTGCACCATTTGTTTTTTTAATTCCTACTCCAATCTATGTGCATCAAAATGTTCTGCTCAAAAAAATTCGCATCGAAATGTTACGCTTCTGGTTCAAAATTGAAGGACCGGAAATGGCGACCAGAAGGCGAGGGTGAATGGGAGTCTTGAATTTCTTTTGAAATATTCAGCCACTGTCCTAAATTCAAACCTCAAAAGCAAACACACGAGCGAACGATAAATTCACGAGCCAACAGGCACACCTTAGAAGATGTCCTAGAGGCACAACAGGACTATCGAGAGAGATAACGAGCCCTCAAAGAAGCGGCAGAAAACAGCAAAAACAGGGCAGTAGAGGACTGTCCGGCTCTCAGGGGCAGACTATCCGTAGTTGAAGCCCGGACTGTCCGTGGTCTAAGCCCGGACTATCCAGCGACAACAACCTGACGAGAACAGCCAACGGCGGACTGTCCGCGGTCTAGGCCCGGACTGTCCGCAGGTGAAAATCCAGAAACCACACAAACTCGAACCAGTTCTGGACATGGCTCGAAAAATGAACTGCGGACTATCCGCGGTCAGGGTGCGGACTGTCCGCAGTACAAAAATCAGTAACACCGAAAACCTCACAGAAACTGATCTGGAACCCCGGACTATCCGCGGTTTGACCCCAGACTGTCCGCCGGTCAAAAAACAAAAACCGTACCGAAAAACTTGATTCTGGTCTAGACGAACCCCGACCCCCGGACTGTCCGCCGACCAGGCGCGGACTGTCCGCGAATCGCGCAGATTCAAGAACAGAGCACTCCGAAAATCACCTCCTGATCTTCCGATTTGCGGCCAAATCTTCACCCACTGCCACGAAACTTGGTGAGCATGATTGCAAGGCAGTAGGGGAGCTACCTCTAAGAGGTTATTGCCCAATTTAAAGCCAGTCAATGGAAATCGAAAGGGAAGGAAAAACACCGGTTCTTAAGACCTAGACAAAAAAAATCGCCTGATCCACACGCTCGTGAGGAATTTGTTGATTTTCTTCGGTGGAAAGGCTCAACTCACATAATAGCACAAATCAACGCAACAAGAACGGCTCGAAATGGTCTAGAATCGAAAAAATGAGGTGGGATTTGAGAGGGAAAAACGAAGAACGCGAAGAACACGAACGGGAATCACATGAACAGCTCAAATCCAACCACCCGGAGGGCATGAGGAGGTAAGGGCCTCCATTCCCGCACAAATTTTGGTTCGGTTACACAAGTGACAAGTGAAAATCCCCTGCAGACCTCTGCAGCAAGAAAACTAGAGAGAGAGAGAGCAAACCCTAGGAAATGGGGTGGGAGGAGAGAGAATGGCAAGAGGTAGGACTGTATGGGGGCAGCCCACCCTTATTTAATGAGGCATTTTGATAGACCAAAATACCCCCAGGGGTACATCTTGAGCAAACCACCTAGCCCTAAGATATTATGGTCCAACTTCGATGAAGTCTTGATCGATGGCCACCGCGTCTTCTTCGCCCGGTAGCCGCCTCGGCGCGAACTCCTCGATGCCACTACGTGCCATCCGTTACGCCTTGGAACCTCCGCCCGGGTTTTGACGCCCAAACCCGCGAAACCCACCATCGATGGTTTTGAGGCCCAAACCAACAAACCGGTCTCCGTTGGTGTTGAGGCCCAAACCAACAAACCGGCATATCCTTGCACTCGTCGATGTCCCAAGTATCAGCCATCGCAGTCCCGTCCGGCGTCTGGGTCCCTCGGTCCAAGCCTCGCATCCACACTTTCACCGCTCCCGGTCCATTCGGCACGACACGCCTCTACTTGATCTTCACCACGCCATCGACCACCGCCTCTGAGCTCGACACCTGCACAACACAAGCCAAGAGACATGTCACACTCGCAGCTCACGCCACGGTGTCACCACTCAACCAAAGCGCTAACCCGCTGAATCAATCACTCATCATACAAATCCGAACCACAAGGGAGTATATCAACCGTGTGTTCGCAAAACTAGGCTTCACACGTACGCGTATGTCGTCTTCACTCAAACCAAGCCTACATTTACATGTACGTACAGGACTACACGTCAGAACATCCATGAAAATATTTGTTGAGGGAAAAGTCATACAATATTTGTTGAAAATAGTCAATATGGATCTCATTTTATAGATAAAGTCGATACAAACAAATTGATGTAAACAAAATGAAAATTAATTGTGTCTGTAAAAACGGATGGAGCAATGCAGCCAAGCCTAGTTCCCTTCTCACGTTTCTCTCACCTCTCTCCTCTCATGTCACTTTGTATGTGTCCAGAAATCCTAGCTAAGGTCAAGGACCACAGCAACAACCCGACATAGACGAGATGGTTGATTGATAAGATTTAGGCGTATTATTTCTTAAACTACATAACTAATTTACATTTTGTTGCATCATATTTTTTTGTAGTGATTTTATCTACAAAATAAGACCAATATTGACTATATATTTTATATACTAAAAAACGTGGTAGGAGAGCCCCACATATTGCTCATGTAGATGTAGACATGTAGCGAAATGTATGTTGACACAACACACGGACAGTAAATCCACCCTAATACCAGCGGGTTTAATTAAGTTAGTGAAGCATAGTATGACAAAAATGAGAAGATGCATGTGATCGTATTAGGGTGACAAGTGGCATGTAAATATTGCTTCACTAAGTACTCATACTATGCATAGTATATACCTCGGGTGCCATGTTGTTCTCACCGGCCGCATCGTTAGCTAGGTTCTCCATTGATCGTATCCGCAGCTGGGTGTGCAATATATGAAGCTGAAAACAAGAATGCAGCATCTATTCCAGGCCTCCTTTTTTCACATCGTTTCATTCGTTTTATAATACACGATCTTGCAATGCTGGTTTCTTAACTGCATCTCTGCATATATGCCAGATGGGCCATCTAGCCACTAGGATCACAAGTGCATTTATCTGAATAATTTTATGAACAAATATTCCTTCGGAAGATATTAATTACCTCATCAGAAGCCATCAGTCTAGTACTCATTGTCATCATGTCAACTAGCCTTTTCAGCTGTTCTCTTGAACAATAGCGATAAGCTCTTTAATACCTGATGGCTTTTTTTTTTTGTAAGATATTCGTACAATACCATATAGCCTCTAATTAAAGTTATACATGTTAGGGTTTTTTTTTTTTTCCCAGTAAAAGCAAGAAACCAACAAGTGACAAGAGACCATGTCTGGCAGGACGGTTGTGTTACAACACGCTTAGGCAACTGTTGAAATTAACCTTTTTCTCCATTAGGAGTTAGCCATCATAGCCTAGCCCTAATACTTTTTCTTAAATTATAAGTTGTTCTAGCTTTTTTAGATACAGTGAAAAAGCTAGTTACAATTTGGAACAAAGGGAGTGTTAAGAACCATTTCACTCACTAAAGAAAATTAGTAGCGCTCGAGCCAACATCACGAACCATTTATGCTTCACCTCACCATAGGGAGAATGGTATCAGCAAGCAAAGGCAATCCTACGAGTGCGTCACTGGAATGACAGTGACACCTGAGCTACTGGATCTAATGCAGCATTAATTTAAAATAGGCCTTGTTTAGATGCACATTGGATTTGCAAGTTTTTACACTCTCTCTCCATCACATCAATTTGTACCCGCATGTAAAGAAAGCATTAAATATAAATAAAAAAATAACTAATTGCACAGTTTGGTTGTAAATCACGAGACAATTTTTTTTTGAGCCTAGTTGGGCCACGATTGGACAATATTTACCTGAACAAACGAAATCTAATGCAGCAATAATTCAAAATAGATTAAATATAAATAAAAAATAACTAATTGCATAGTTGGGTTGTAAATCCAGCCAAAGCTGTCACATATCAGTGGAAGCCAAAGTGTCACATATCAGTGGAAGAAGTATACTGAGCAAGGCATCAAATTCCAAGACAATTATGCGTGTTCTAGGAATACCTGAGCTCCGCCATTTCATTTCTGGTGAACAGTTCCTAGAAAATTCAGTCAAATCCTCCTCACCACGTGGTAATACGCCTGTTCCGATGCCAGGATATCACATGCATATAGTATGAGTACTTAGTGAAGCAAAGCACGACCTATGGAAGGGTAATACTCCCTCTATCCTAAATTGTAAGTCATTATAAGAATCTTGAAGAGTCAAAACATCTCAAGTTTGACAAAAAATATAGAGAGAATTGCAAAGATTTATGACATTAAATATGTATATTATAAAAATATAATTAATAAAAAATCTAATGATACTTACTCAGTGAAGCAAAGCACGACCTATGGAAAGGTAATACAATAGTTAGGTACGGAGTAGCTGCAAAGGTAATGCAAACATAAACAGCACATGTGCTCCAAAAAGAAAGATGCCATGATAAATAGAAGGGAAAAAAATGAACAGGCAGCTAGTCACGCTGAGGCAACTGGCAACCTGCTATCACAGCACTCATCTTCCTCCAGGAGGCCCGTGTCCGTGTACCAGACCAAGTACAGAGCATTGCAGGCGAGGAGGTGTGCACAGGCGCTGGAGCCAAGGTGGCGCAAGACAAACATGGCGTGAGCGGGACAAAGGCACGGATTTGATAGCGTAAGTTGGTCCTTGCCACAGGACATTCCTCAGAGCGCGAGACCCTGTAGCCTATCGATGTGTCGATGCCTGAGACCCTGTAGCCTATCGACGTGTCGATGCCTGAGGTCATCTGGGCAGTCGCCCCCGTCCCACCCCTATCCGTGAATTATCTGCCTGCTCCCTTTATAATATTTCTCTGTTTTATAAGTAGGCACCCATTATCAATTGCAGCTGCAGACATCCTGGACTCCGTCCGGTGTGTGGACCAAAGAAAGACGCGTAGGGTAGAGAATAGAGATGCTTGCGTCCAGCCCCCGGTGCATGCATCGGAGCTCAAAGTGGAGACTGCAGCAAAATCTCTCAAAGTCCAGTGGACATGCTGATGAATCGGCTGATGCATGGCTTCTGCCCGCCCATCACACTAATTCTAGTTCTACACTTCGACCTTCAAATAGTATACTGACCTTTACATGAGCCGATTATTTGGCATGGCTAGAATGGAATATGCTACCGTGGAGCATTGGTTGTGCTTGCTGCTCCAGTTAACACTTTTGTCTGTAGAAAGGAAAGTAGGCAATAGCTGTCGGCACAGGACACAACAGTTAACAACAGTACAAGCTGCAGATGATCATGTGTCTGTACAAGCCCATGTATAATTGTTCCTTCTATATCAATACAAGTTCGGCCGTCCTAGCTTTGGCTGACGACGGTGGCGTTTGTGGACGACACTCCCCTTGTTGAAGGCATCGTTAAAGCATACCTGCTGTGCTGCTGTGTGCCGATTGGCGTGTGTCTCTTTGCTTCTTGCTCCCCTCTTGGATGAGAGTCTGAGACTGGCCTGGCCGTCGGTCGTTGCTGATGTTTTGACGAGTGTCCTCCTCTGGCGTCTCTGCTCCGTCGGTGCTCTCCTTGATGGTGCCAGAAAATCTTATGCCGAGTGGTGTTTCCACTCTGCTGCCACCATTCCCCCTCCAAGGCTTCCTCCCGTGGGCGGCGTTGAATGGTGGTACGGGGGCCGGAAGTGTCACGGTGATCTTGGGCTTGCATGTCCATCACCACTCTTAGTCCCCATTCCACTTTGGGTCCTCGGATGGAGGGGCGGCGGGCGGCATAGCTACGAGGAGTGGTGCAGGGGGCACAATGGCCATGGTGAAACCGGCGAGTATGCTTTGTTCGGGCGGTGGCGCAAATCGATGATCGGTTGGCGTCTTTTGGCTCGCGTCTTGGCTTATCCTTGAGCCCTCATGATTCTACACAAGTTCTAACCAAACAAACTACACTAAAGGTGTTCTAGCTCTGCCTTTCTCCATGATCCTTGATTGCCATGTCGCACCAAATGCCGGTAACAAGACCATGGTCCCCTCTCTTGGATCTCCTCGCGCCCCTTTTGCCGGTCCTCCCTCCTTGAGGTTTTCTCCCCTCAATGGATGTTGGTGTGCGTCATTTGGGTTCTGGATGCACTTTAAAGACATTGCAATCACACGACCGGCATCTGTCATATTGATTCAATGCTTAACAGTCGCAGTTTGGAGTGGCGATCGCCGGAGTCTAGCCGCTTGATAGTGGTGTTAGCTGGTGAACAACTTCATGCTTATCGCGGGAGTTCTCTATTCCCCTTTCTATGTTTTGTGATTGTCCTCTCTTGCAGTCTTGTGTTTGTTGTTGGTGTTGTTAGTGGTGCTTTGTTCTCTAAGTGTGCGTTCTCTATTATATCCTCTGAGCGGTAATGTTTTTACCACTCCAATGCAATATATTCCGGTGACTCATAAAAAAAAGTTCGGCAGAGCTCCTGCCGACCGTTTCAAAAAAAAAAAAGAAAAAAGCCCATGTGTCATTGGTACCAAGTTGCCCTGCACTGCAAGTACCAGCACCGGAGCCTTTGTTCTCCTCCAACAGGAGCTAGAACAGCAGCACATAGATGTCGGCTCCTGGCGCATGCCCCAGTGCCCCACGGATCCGTCCATGTCCATTGCACCAGCACAACACCATCTGTCCATCCACGACTCGTGTCCTCAGGTTACGTACACCAGGTGAACAAACAGGACACACTGCATCTTGTCAAAGGCAACAGCAGGCTGAATCTCTCATACATATATCACATCCCAGCCTTCGCCCCAAAGAATTGTCAAAAGCAACAACAGGCTGAATTTCTCATCCCACATCCCAGCTTTTGCCCAAAGAAAGATGCAAGGTTGCCAATGTAAGCTGATGTTATGCAGTACCGGAAAACCAGCGACTTGGAGGCTGTCCATAAAAATTGCCGGTCTCAATGGTCGCTGTCACAGAACCGGTTAAGTTGAGTGACCCACATATATATACCATTACCTTTCAGGCCTCCGGTTACTTATGCATGGGAGTCAAACGACCTAACGAACTCTGCTCTTCCGAACAGGATCGTATGGTTACACGGCATCACATTATTACAACAGAGTTTACATAATTATACAAAATATATTACATCAGAGTAAGCGGAAGTATACAACATAGTTTTACAAAACAGGATTAACTTTATTACAAACCATGGTTCAACTCTCACTCACGAGTAAGTAACATTATTAACTTTATTACAAGTCACACAAAGCAAGCCACCCCGCCCACGGGTGCACACAACATAAAAAGCGTAATCTTCACTTTTCCTCTTCTTCTTCAAAACCGTCATGCAACAGGGACAAAATATCGTTTGCTCATGAGGCTCACTTGCAACAGGGGTTTAACAAACCTTGAGTATATGAGGGTACTCAACAAGTCTTACCCAACAGAGAGGGAAAACAAGGGCATCTTGGCTTAAAAGGGTTTTTACGGCCGAAAATCGAGAGAATACTTTTTATGAAAAGCTTCTAAAAATTTGATCCTTATCTTCAAATTTTATATCCAACGAGTATTAGCAAAAGTAAAGATTAGCACCTATTCTAAATTAGGCATTATATAAGAATCACACTTTTACTATCTTTTTCATAGCCATCATCATATTCTATTTGCTAACTACGATGTAGGGCATCAAGAACGAGTCTCTATAACCGAGGAGCAACGGCAATTCAAACCGATTAACAACCCAGCTGGGGATTCCTAAACCACATGACATATATAGGTTTGAGCCTTGCATATATCAACCCTTTCTCCTGGATCCTCTAAATGGGTCTGGGTCTGGGTCTGCGCTACCCGAGAGTATAGTACACCACCGCCGTATGCTATCCCCTCCTGGACTCATATGCCATCCCTTCAGGACTCATATGCCATCCCTACCTGTGGACTCATAGGGTGGGTACACGCTACTCCCGCCATCTCTCCGCAGGGATCTATTCCCAAACTAGATTAGCCAAGGTACATAGGCTTACCGGAGTATGTGGCTAGTACTGTAAAATCTCGCTCACATATCAAGCCTACAACGAAACGGTCCTTAATCGAAATAGACGGAGAACTACACTGATCAACACACAGTGCACGCCACCCGTCCGGTCTCGATTTAATCATCCATCTCACTTACTTGTACCTGAGAGAGGTACTCGACCGAATGATCAAGTCATCACTTCTCAGGACATTTTCTGAGCAAAACTCAAAGCAAATGACAACTAACCACTTGACCTTATTACTAAGCAGGGCTAAGCATCACTAGCCTAGACAACTAATAAGGGATCTTTGGGTATGGTGTCAAGGAGAAGTGGAGTATTGCAGCAAGTGGTTTACCAACTTAACTTACTCAGTTAATGCATGAATTATAAAACAAGTGTGTAAACTTTTTAAAAACACAAAGGAAGGAGGTTTATGCTCCGGGACTTGCCTTCAACAATTGGATCACCCTCCTCAGATGGACCACAAATATCAAGACCAACTCTGCGGGATTCACCTCTTCTGGAGCGGGATCACCGATAGCTATCTCACTTTTGACCTCTGAACGGAGATAAGAATGCATGCTTCAATTACTAGAATTGATATTATTAAAATGCAAGATGAAATGATCTTAAGTGGATAAATATACTAAATTAAAATCAAATATCTTGAGTACAACTTTTCTTCACGGTAAAGTTGTATTTAGAGTTTCATAATTAAAGTTTCATCATCACTAGCAAGTTTTATTTTATTAGCATAGAGCAAGACTAATCCATTAGTAATATAATGATCACGAAATAGATCATAAAGCTCACCACAAGCCATGGACCAGCTGGGGTAAAGGTGGTACATGGTCTTCATGAAAATCCCAAATACAATCAATATTACATTAATTCTTCTCCTTTTATTAATTAATTTTTATTACTTCATTACTCAACTAAACATCACATTGCCATGGATCAGTGGGGTGTGCTGATCTAGGGACTTCACTGAACACTAGAATTCACCCAACATTTTGTTAGCAAATTATTTAAAGTAATTAGTGATTTATTAACCATTTTTACAGTCATTTAGTAAACCCTAAATTACTCTCTAAAGTGAACTTGCTCCAAACAGAGCCAAAATTTTTGTGGAGACAGATTTTATCATAAAAAGCTTAACTCTAAATTTATAGAATTTTTAGATTAAAATTGTGGCCTACAAAAATCATAAACTGAGCATTTAGGAATTAAAAGATATAATTTTTATTTATACAAATTTTATCAAACATAGCAGTTCAACATTTTTCCTACACAGATCACACATCAAGGTTTTCAGAACAATTTTCTTTACCTTTTTTACCACTTATAATTATTTAGTTATTAATTACCAAAGAATCAGCAAAATAATTGGTTTCTGAAAAACAGAGAAAGAATAAAAGTCTAAATAGGCTCAGGCTGGGATGCTGGGCCGCAGACGTCAGCCCAACATGGCCCGAGTAGGCCTACAACGTCCCCGGCCTTCTTCTCCCTCTCACTCCTGTTCAAACAGGGAGGCGCGGCGGTGCTAGCCGCAGTGCTCGCCGTCGGCGATGCTTCCGACGGTAGCGAGGGCATCAACAGAACCATGACAGCGAGACAAATCGTCCTAGGGGCTTTATTGGGCAGATTGGTGACCAGAGCACGCATGACAGTGGCCATGGCGGCTCGGCCGCGCCGGTGACGGTGGCGCAGCGGTCGCTGCGGACTGCAATTGGCGGCGATATTAGTTCCGGGAGGTGGAAGGGGCTCACCGCAGCGCAGTGCTTGCACTGATTTGGTCGGAGACGAAGCGAAACTGGCTGGCCGGGGCGGAGACGAGCTCGCCGGCTTGAACACGACGGCGGGGTCGCGTTCCGGTGAACCTACGGCGGTAGCGACCAAAACAACAGGTCGATGAGTATCACACGATTATGACGAAGCGGTTACAAGTGATAGCACGAGCTGAGGCTCACCGAGATGAGCCGGCCGGGTGCGCATGGCCTACCGGCGCCGCGCAGCAAATGGAAAGGAAGAAGAAGATGGCGCACTGACGATTCCGACGGCGAGAGTTCGCACGAGCGGGGTCCAATCGATGCTCTAAAAGTTTGCGGAGTTATGCTAGGGAGATGGTAGGCAATTGTCGATAGGTAAGCGCGAATTTTGCCGTTCAACTGAGGCGGTTGGCGATGAGCAGAGAGGAGAAAAAGGGGACGATGACGACCAGCTCCGGCTTATATAGGGCAAGGTTGGTTCGATGGAGTGGCCAGGGCCTTCGCGACGCAGGACAGATGGTCGGGCTAGCATTTTTTTGCAGCGATGGCGCCAGACCACCATGGCGCCCGGTGACCCAGCGGCATGAGCAGAGGAGAAGCCCAAGCCCCCAAAAAAAAAAAAATTACTCCAAAAATTATATGGAAACTTGAAAAATTCCCAAAATAAAAGTTGTTCAAAATTTTGTAAACTACAACTTTGCTTTTGAGCTCAATACCAAATTCCAAATATTTTTGAAATTGCAAAATTTAGTTTTGAATTAGGGTTTGAAATAGACTTTTTGCTGATTCAATGTTTGGCAACTAATTTAATGATCAATTGGCGATCAACTGGTCCAACCAATTGCTCCACTGCAAAGTACAAAGTTTGTACTTGGAAATAGAGCACAAGTTTGAAAGTTTTTACTTGCAAAAATTCTAGTAATTAATCCCCAAATCTGAACTTGAAATTCACAATTCCACACTTAACCAATACTTTTAGGAAATGGAATTTGAATCCAATTTCAGATTTGGTTCTTCCTTTTAAATAGTTTGACTTGAAAACTATCATTGGTTGCAATTAAATACTAAATCATACACCTAGCATTCCAAGGTAGGTTAAACTTTTATAACCCTAATTGCTTTCTAATTAGATTTTTAATGAGCAACACAACCATAGCATGGGAAACAAAACATGAATGAACAATTACAACTTACTTCACTCATTCATGCAACAATTTTGAGTTACTACTATGATACTTAATGCATAATATGATGACATGACAACTTTATTAACGCTTAACACCTGGGGTGTTACAGTCACGAGCTTTGTACAGATTGAGTAGGATCAGCATTCTGCTATGATCACAACACCACAGAAGACTGCACTCTGAAATGAAATGGATATGTAGGATGATCTGAACAAGAAAGTGATAGTTAATAGGAGGTTAGATTGCAACATAATTGTGGCTAGAAGAGGGAGTACCATCCCACAGTTATCTGCTCCAGTCACCTCCTAAACGCAATAGTATTGCTGCTCTACAGGCCAGCTGTTGTTGCCATGGCTCCCAGAATCCATTATAGTTGGAAGGTTTATTAGCATCCACATAAAAAAAAAAAATTAGTACCATGGAGTGGGCCTCAGTGTCCACCCAGACGGTAATGAGAGACTGAATATCATTCTGAAGGATACTACGAAATTAAAGCATATAATGATCTTCACAAAATCGGCTTTGCAGTCAGCAATTCTTTATTCTTCCTTTTACTGAACTTCCTGGATGACAAGTACACTTACTTTTTTTTTTTTTTAATTCAACTATCCAAAAACATTGAGAGGAAGAAATCTGAATATTGTGGAGGAAAGACATAATATTGTTTCTTCAGGCAACGAAAGCATTTCTGGGTAAAACAATCTTGATATGTCTGCTTTCGTTCCAAACAACTGAACATGTAGATATCATTTTGCTTTGGCATCACGAGATAAACATTCATAGCTCCTGACCGATTCCTGTGTTACACACTGAAATTGAATTCGGAAGCTATTTTGCAGAAGTAAATTGTTGATCATTCTGGCGCCACCAATTTACTATGATAGAATCAATAATGATCTGCAGAATATTGCAGACATAAGAAATGACCCTAAGAGAATGCAAGTAACATAGCAATAATTTCTTTGCAATGAGAACCTGGTTAATGTGTGCGGCAACACAAGGGATGACCAGAAATCCAGACTCCCCGAACGCTCCTCCAAGTTGCTCAACCACAGCAACCAACACTGGCAACGTTTTCTACATGAATAAGAAGAAAGCCAGCTAAAATATTTTCATGCCATGAAAACAGAATAACAACTTCATCTTTACCTGCTAGTGTTTTGGAACAATTTCAATAACAAATTACATTCGAACAGATATTTTTGGCCATCGAACTATTAAAAGTGGGACAACTTTGTCCCTCGACCATGTTTCACGGTGGTTTTACCTATATATGTATTTTCCTAAAATAATAAAAATATGGTTCAATCTCTAAAAATTCATAAATAATTCATTTTAAATTGAAAATTAACAAAACTGGTACCAATTTCGTTCTAGAAATACAATCTATCTATTGGTGCTCTATTCGGAGTTACTTGGATCTTGTACTTGCTCTTGTTGCTATTATTTTATTGCTCGTAGTTAACCACTGTTATTTATTTAAATTATCATTTTCAGATTTACTTTATGTTGATTGCTTGATTAGTTGATTCCTTGGTGTTTGAGCCCCTGCCTTATTTGAAACCTATACCTAGTCATGCAATCAAAATAAAGTAGAGCAGTAGCTATGCAATGCCTAAATAGGATCTACATTTGGGGGAGCATGGCATCTGCGAGGTTGGCATCACCTTTATGATCCATGTACTCGGAATCCATTAGATCCTTTTCGTTGATCTCTCGGTCTAATATAGCGCAAAACAATAATTTTAATAAATAATGGTCATGACTACGAGCAATAAAACACTAGAAACAGGAACAAGTAAGATCCAAATAACTCTAAGTAGAGCATCAATATATAAATTACACTTTCAGAAAAAAAAAATATTGTACTGGTTTCATATTTTTATTTAAAATGAATAAGTTATGATTTTTAAATATTTAATCACATTTTCATTGTTTTTAAAAACATATATAGGAAAAAAACACCTTTGAAACCAGATTTATGGCAAAAGTTGTCTGGTAGTCATAGATATCTGATTTTGGAGTTGGATGGCCAAAAATAGACTTCTTCCTTCCAAGAAGGTTTCCCAAGCTGCTTCTAATCCAGTAACAGAAGGGTGGCCATTCTTGCGGTAACTAGGCCATCAATGGACAGAAGCACAGTAAAATATTCATTGCAAACACCATATTCGGTGGAAACATGAAAACCCATAGAAAAGCATCCTAAGTAGTCACCCCCCGTTTTGAAAACATCCTAGGTGTGGTAATGTTTAGCTAGCAAAAAATCACTTGTCTTTGGCTTGCTGGTTGACTAAGCTCTGCCTTTGCACATTAAGTTTGGATTATGTTAGAAGACCCCTCTAGACCACCCACCTCACACTACACACTACACTGCAATCCAAAGCATGACAGTAACAGTTGACAGCACCTTTGATCCTTGGCTAGATGCAATATCAGACAGGCCCACCATATGGTCAGCAGAAGGAATTTGATTTGTATCATTCACAGGCTTTCTATTTCTTTTAGTGATGATAAAGACTGACCTGACTGGCCACCAAAATGACAGCTCGTGCGTACTCTTTCTTTGCAAAGACTGACTCCCCTTTCTGTTCAAGACGTGACAAGATCTCTAACATTGCAGCATTGAAAGCCAGCAGAGCAAGATGAAGAAGCCTGTGAAAAGAAATGTGCTCATGTTAGATATTAAGGTGTAGCTGAAGACACAACAACGCTGCAGTTTATAATGGAGGCAAAGAAAAGAAAAGACAAAGCAACACCATTGACAAGCAAGGAATCAGTTAAGAACTATTGAAGAAGGGTAGTCCCATAGTTCTTTTCTGTTTTATCGGGACAGGGAGTATATTGACTCAATCCTGACTGATGGTTATTCAGTAACGCTGTGGAATTAGAGTAGCAAGTGTTACAATCTAGTGTGAAACCCAGAACAAGACAGCAACAACAGAATAAGTATACAGTTAACACTACTGAATAACATTAGGTCACTTGATATATCAAATTGCCATCTGGATCAGCATCTTAGCAAGCGTGCATATCAGTAAAGTCGAATGTTTTGAAAAAAAAAAAAAAAGTTGTTTAGTCATGCATCACTGTGAATGTTAGATGGAAGTTGATTCCTTAGACAAATGAAGTTGAAATAGCAATGATTGGTAACTGAGAAAAATAGCAGTTCAAGACTTCAAGCACAACACTTGTGCAGTTAATCAAGGAAAAACATAACAAAAACATGAGCTTTTTCATAGATAGAGAACAAGAAAAATTGGATTAATCTTCATCCACCCTTAAGCATTTGACTCCACATAACAAGATTTTCAAACATTCACACTGTGATAAGCTTAGATGGCAAACGTACACTCCAATAGTAACGGCAACAGCAAAGGATTTTACTTGAACAGATAAGATCAGTGATCTTGATCTACTTACTTGAATCCATGGGACCTGTCAAATGAAATGTTTCAGAACGAAAGTCCATAGATCAAAAGGCATGCAGACTTGCACTATATTGATGCAAACTACAAAAGCAACATAAACTGAAGCGCAACTCCAAAATCTTTCTTCCACACCAAAATGCTCTCAGTTATGCTCATTTGAACTTGAAAGTTGATTTCTGTAGTGCTCTTGTTATATGATTGGATCAACACAGAGTATGCATGCATCAGTTGCCCTCTTGTACTCACTTCGCCAAAAGGGCTGGCTAGTTGGGCTGGAAACACTACATATATGGACTCAAAAGCATGAAATGCTGAAGGACATATCAAGGGAGCCAGATGCTACTCATTATATTAAAAAAAACAGTTTTCTTCACTTATTATCGTGACTAAAAGCAACATTTTGTACAGAGCAAGTAAAGAGCATGTCAGCTGGCATATGTTTCAAATTAGAGACATACAAGGCTGAGAAGAACAGCACTTGCAACTGAAAAGCCTTGTCGATTTCCATCAACAAAATCAGCAATACCTAAATAAGAGATGCATGAATGATAATTAACATTAATAACCTGGAGTGACTGTCAAAAACTGGAAGATATTAAAGTTTGCACACCTTTTGAGGTTTCTCGAGCAACCTGACAAAGAACAAACCATCATAAGTATCTCCAGGAAGTTTCAAATATTTCAAGATGGCACTATAGTCTTTAAGGAAAATGGGGATAGATGGTGAATTCAATTATTTCTTGTTTATAAGAAACAGAGAGAGTAAATCCGAAATTAAACAGAAAAACATTATAAGCACTTAAGTTAGAGAAGTACAAATTATCCTATGCATATTGTAATCAGGTGATTCATGACTGATAATACATTCTACTAAAAGAAATGAAGACCTCGCCTAAATTGTGCTCCTAAACACCCGACAAACAAATCATGCTTATCAGATTATATTGATCATGAAAGGTAATTTACATGAGACTCAGAATAAACCCTGTTGTTTTTACATCCAAAGATTAAACTGAAAGGAGATCTGGACATAATGGGTGCAGTATATTGTATTGAGATGAAATAGTAAGGTACGACGTGATGTACAAAGATATGAATAACCACAAACCTTCCCTATAATAAGAGGGATTAGAAGGCTGGTGACCAGACTTTTGAATAATTGCTCAGTAGGCAAGGAAACCCCAACACCAGTGCCAATGTATTTTGCAAGAGAAAGAGGTACCTGATTCCATGATCACAAAGAAGAATGACCAGATTGCTCAGCATAGAATGTTTTTCACCTTTCAATAAATTATTGTACATAGAAAAAAATAAAAAAAAGGCTCACTCATAATCTAGACATCCACCGTTTGAAATTAAAGGTGTAATTCATTTCATTAGAGGAAGCCTTTGACCAGCAATTACTTTATTAAAAATTAATAGTAATTACGCAGTCAGTTTCAAATTTTAAGTCAATACAGCTTTGTCCTGAGTCAAAACTTATCTAATTATTTCATTAGAACAAGCCTTTGACCAGCAATTACTTTATTAAAATTACTAGTAAAAAAACTCACCATTTTCAAAATTTAATTCATTTTGGCTTTGTTTGAGTCAAACTTATCTAACTATGAGCAAGTTTATAGAAAAATATATTTAACATTCACAATATTTTAGTCTATAATCTTTTTTTTTTTTGGCATGTTTGAGGACTGGTGCGTCATACTCAAATTTCATAAACTATCATATCACTGGATAACTGAATATTCATTTTACATGAAAAACAAAAAAGAACCACATGATTGCAATCACTCGGCTTGAAACACAAGAAAAGTAACATTTTGCTACCATCAGATGATCAGCATTTTATATCCAAGAATTTTGGCAAAAAGCTTCATAACTATAAACAACAAAGTTAAACCTGTAATACTGTATTGGGTTAGCTAATTACTTGTGTCAGTTGCCCATAAAAAAAGTACAGTAAAATTTTGCTTACAATTATAATGCCAAGTAAATTGGATGCAACTGTCATTGCAAGAGCAAGTGCAGAGTTACCGCCAACAAGCTGCATGGGGGTAAAAATATTTTATTAGATTGTAATGCTAGTATAGCAATATGAGAAAATTTGTGGTATTACATGCTAGTAGATAATAGAGATAAGTATTAAGTAGTACCTGTGTTAGTGTGACTCCACTTGATAGCGTTGTTGGCATGCAGCAAAATATAGCTAACCCTATAAGATGCCAAAAAAAAAAAAAAATAAGGAGCACAAAAAGTACGAGTTAATCACATGGCAACAAAAAATGGTGGGATGAGAACAGAAAATCCATCCATTTACCAGTGATAAATTCACGAGGGAAAAACTGAACTTGCATAATAAACTGAGCAAGAAAGGGTGTAAACAGCAAAATAGATCCCTGCAATTATATACAATAATAATATAAGACATTAGCAAACTTATTGAGGGTGCTCCATTGATGACTAATAGAAGTATGGGAACTGGTATCCCAAAAACAACCAGAAAGGCAATTAGTACTCCTGGTAATAAATAAATGCCAGAAAATCAATGGCATGGAATTTCCTTGAATTATGCCTTGGATCAAATGGGAGTGAGAACTTTATTCCAGCATACTTATAGTTGTGTCACAGAATGATATTAGAACATGCAAGTATGACAGCCACAGAACAAACATAAGATCCTACCAGTCCATATAGTCCAGCAGGCCAAGCTTCTAACGCTGCACCAAGCTCCCTAGTGCGCAGGGTCAGTCCTATGCAGCCAAGAGGAAGCTATCAGCAGCACACAGAAGTAATAGAACAGGGATTCACATGAATAGGCTAAGCAACTGAACCTGAGATAACGAATATCCCAAAAGTGCTGTACTTTGACAGGGAGTATTTGTGAGCAAGGCATCCAAGAGTAGGATCTAGGAGACCCAATATGATCCCACCAATGAGAGCTTATCAATGAAAAAGACACAAATCAGTCCATGAATTCAAAACCAGACATTTGCATGCTCTTGTCAAATACATACAGTGATATTGTGAAGCAACTATAGACATAGGAGTAGTCTCTACACAGCACAACTTTTTAACAGCAGATCATACTTGATTTACACTCAAATTTTCTGCACTAGAAAAACAAACCAATCTCTCACTAATCCACTATGTTTCTGCTTTGTACAGTAGAATTTCAGGATGACACAGATGCAAAGGCTATTCTGGGTTTGGAGCTAATAATGCATTGAAGCACTGTCAAACGTGCCTAGTTTGGGTCGTGGAGTACATAAGTCCAACTACACAATTAAGACAAAGCATTGCATGATTGGCATTACATACAGAAAAAGCAGTACAAAATCGCTCATAGTCATAGGCCATATATATCAAGATGATTAAGCACCAGCTGGGATCGCATACAAGCGGCAACTCACCAAGAGGGAGGAAGTTGCTACGCACGAAGCCGAGCAGGGCGGCCCCAAGCGTGGGAGGCGGCACCGCGCGTTTCCCTCCATCGCCACTGACCTACGGAGCAAGTAGGCATTTACAACTTTTTTTTCAGGCGACTAGGCATTTACAACTGAACCGAAGCATGGCCCAAGGAGTAGCAGAGAATCCGAGGGGGGTTTCGATTTGGTTGTTACCGGCGAAGTTCCACCGGCGGTGGCGCGCAGAGATCGCAAGCGGAGAGGCGGCGTAGAAGGCAGCGCGGAGGCGACGGTGGTGGACACGAAGGCGTTCAGTGTTGGGCGCCGACCGAGGACGCCGGCCCGGGGGGTGAGGATGGATGGGCGGAGCAGGGAGGGATGATGGGTTATCATCGCGAAATCGGAGGGCGGAGGCGGAGGCGGAGGCGGAGGCGGAGAAACCCGTGCGCCTGGCCACCAACTGGAGACCGGGCTGAGGGGGCTCCGGGCAACGTTAGGGGGAAAATAAAAAAAAGGAAAAAGAAAAAGGTAAATCTATCTCGGGCTAGAGTGTCTCTCCTTTAACACTCATTGTTTTCTTGCGTAAATTCGGCGTCTTACTGTTGATCTTCTCAACTAATATAATGCCCGTGCTAACGCTACGGTTTCATTTGGATGTGCAAATTAAAAACACCCAAAGATATCACAAGCTAGTACTCCCTCAAATCATATTCCAATAATTTTCTTTATGGATAATTACATTGCAACTCCACTAATAGAACCACCCAAAGATATCACAAGATAGTACTCCCTCAAATCACATTCCAATAATTTTCTTTATGGATAATTACATTGCAACTCTACTAATTACAATACAACACGTATTATAGGAATTTGCCGCGAATCCTAAAGTAACCTCCACCGCATCACTTGATTTCTTAGGAGAAAACAAAGAAAATTTTTAGAGTCAACTCCGTCGATTTGGAGCCGTGCACTGTCCTGGCCCGCCCTCGACTGCCCTCGAAGCAAACCAAGACACAAGCAAAACATGTGTAGTCATTCGTGCATACAAAGACTAAGCAAGTAAATGCAGAAGCACAGCTAGCAGCAGGATACCAAAGGAGAGACACCAGCGGGCCAGCCAGCGACTCTAGCAGTTGCCTTCCAATGAAGGGCCAGCATAGATTACGTCACCTGTAGGGGTTAGAGAGGAGCATCACTGGACAGGAGAGAATCAATAATCCATCAGTTCAGGTTAGCAAATGAAGTATGCAGGCATATGTCAGACACAGACATGTATTTTAAAAGTACTGAATAGTTCATCAAGTATAAATGATTGGTTAAGGTCATTGATACTACTAATGGTATACCGAAGGTAAGCTTTATGTGATCAAACAATTTGAGTGAAAGGGGCTAGAAACAAAATATTGAAGAAAGTATGGAGAAAGCACACATATTTCATTTTGCGTTCTTCACAACACTTCATGAACCCTCCACCATGAAACTACTTTAAAAAATAGCAACTTAGTTGAATTGCCTTGTAGCTATGAGATCCACAGAAAACAAAAGAAGGTGCATGCCAGCTTGTTGTGTTTCAACAATATTTCAAAGATCGCAGAAATGAGTTGCACAAACCCCTACTTAATTCAGTGGTTGCTTCAATGTCTCACCCTCCTTTATCAGAACTATGAACAATGAAAATGAAAGTACATCGATCAGGTCATGAAGTACAAGACAATGCCATGTTGGATTTAATTAAAATAGTATTTCAAAGATCCTAGAAACGAGCTGCACTCACCACCCCTACTAAATTCAGTGGTTGCTTCAATCTCTCACTCTTCTAGATAAGTTCCTTCTTCTCCTCTTTTTTTTTTTAGAACTATAAACAATGAAATTGAAAGTACATTGATCAGGTCATGAAGTACAAGACAATGCTATGTTGGATTCTTAATTAAAATAGTAAAATGAATTTTTTTCAGTGATCTAACTTAGTTGTTCAAGGCATAAAAGCAAATCACTTGTTAGCGAATAAGTCTGATATAATAATTGCTACAACTCTGGTCATTAACCTTGCTTTGATAGGCTCTCAGCTTTCATGTTTCAAGACCCAGAAGCATCGAGTTTTGCCTCCAAAATAAACCTTAAGTGTGAACACATGAAGAACAGTCACAACGATGGTATATGGAAGAATATCAGAGGGTAGTAATCAACAGTCAACAGTACCTTTGCCCTGAGAATATGTCCCAGATGCTTATCTTCTTAACGCCTCAAACCAGCATGAGATGACATTTGAATGTTAACATTCTTCTGGGATATCAGTCTTGAGTTATCACTGACCTAATAGGAAACAACATCTCTCTCTCTCTCTCTCTCTCTCTCTCTCTCTCTCTCTCTCTCCCCCTCCCCCTCCCTCTCTCTCTCTCTCCATGTGGATGAACTCTAATCCCATTGGCTGATGGAGAACATGTTCTGCCAGGCTCACTTTTTCCTGAAATTATTACGAGAAATCTAATTTTAATTGCAATACTCCGATTGACTTTGCTAATGAACAGTTGACCTTGGAAAAGACTCACTTCAGGATTCAATGAAACGGTGATGATCAAAAGGGAATAGACACATTTGATACTTACAGGAGTTTCAGACTTTCAGTGCATACATATGTTATGGATGTATCGCCATGGCAGTGAAGATACTACAGTAGTGACCAAGAATTGGCACAGGTTTGTTATGAACTGAAACCTGCTCTGCACCATCTTTCCGCAAAATGACTAACTAAACAACGCCAAATTTATCTGTAAAAGTTACATGGTCATCGTTGCTAGTACCAATTGCATTGACCCTCTTCTCCATAGTTCTGCAATTGAAAACACTGCAAAATATTCTTATTCCAAGACTACACATACTGCAAACTTGAAGCCCCATTGTTTTGGAGCTAATTATGTTATATGCAATGAGAATTGAGTAAAGGAGCAAATGTGACACTTACATAGTCTGGATGCAACGTCATGAGTCAGTCTTCCAAACCTTCACAAGTTTGTCATCAGTAGTAGATGCAAACAAAGCTCCACTCACACTGAAGCAAATAGCTCTTATATTTCTGAATGAGAACGGCCGCCACAACCATTTGACAGTGAAACAGGATGACCAGTCCTGGAGGAACAGAGTAAATACTTACTTGTATATTCCACCAAGCGAAATGCAAAGAAAAGCGCTCTTCTTACTGGAACATGTGGATTCAGGATTCTGCAATATAAAATTAAACACATAAGACCTGGCAATCTCATTAGTAACAATTTACACAACCAGACTTGCAAGAATTTCTTTGTTTTCTTAAAGAAAATTCCCCATTCGTCCGCACACCAAACTAACTTATAAGAGAATACAACTAACGATAATAAGATAGATTCAGTTCAACAACGCACTACCATCTCCTCCACCAAAATTTACCAATCGTGTAATCAAACACGATCCCTTTCTACAATACGAGGTCCATGTTCAGTTACGAAGCAGCCATAGAAGCGAAGATGGTCTTCCAATATCTAAACCTGAAATCGAACAGGCGGAGCTCGGGCAAGATGGCGACGATGACGGAGTTGCCGTGTGTTTGGGCCGTGGGCGTCAACGAGCACCGGCGCGAGCTCTGCTGCGCCGCTCACTCGAGCTCTTCAACCTGTGTGTCCATTGAAGCGTAAGCACGGACTGCAACACATTGGTCAGGGCAGGCGGCGTGGAAGAGGAATCGGGGATGGAGGCGCGAGATGGATTCGGATCGAGATCAATGGAGAGCAGAGGACCGAATACCTACCTGGGGGAGGTGGATGCCACACAGCCGTGGTAGTCTCCGCTGTCCTCCTGCGCCTCCATCTTCTCCTCCGTGAATGCCGGGCGGCGGGACGTCGTGTGAGCCGCACGGCGGTCTGATGAAGGCAGTGTCACCACCGATGGTGGTGGGGCGTGGCTCCACGGCGGCCGGGGAGGCTGCGGGTGCCAGCGCCGGCGGCGATAGCCTCTCGTGTTGCCGCGACCGAAGACGACGACGCCTCCACGGAGACCGGCGGCTGCCCCGTGCCTGAGCCTGCACGTCGTGGAGGTAGATCCGATGCGTGGAGCGGCCGTGCCCTTCGCCCAAACCCTAGGCACGGGCGCTAGTGTGCGTGAAGCCGCCGCCACCCCCTCCTCTGCCTGGCTTCTCGTCTACCAACCCCTCTCTTCTCTTGCAAGAAAAACAAAAAGAAAAAAAGGGATGTGGGGGAGCGAGGCCGGGAATCGAACCCCGCTCACAAGGGTGTGTGCGTGCCTGCGTGGGGAGCGTGGGCACCGGTCGTGCGGGGAAGCGACGCTTAAGGCTTCAGCCCGCTGAATCCTGTCATTTCAGGCCGTGCTGAAGCCTTTCGTTTCCGGCCGTAGGGTCTTAGATTTTGATGATGTTAGATTTCTATGTGTATTTTATGGGGTGCGCGCAATGGTTAAAGGCTCTCAGCGGGGGACGTATTCTTGAGTGGATGGAGTATAATTTAACTATTTTATTATAGCAGAGAAGATGGGCCAGCTGGGAGAGGTAAGCCGGCTAGACAGTGGGAATGACGGTCGGCGGTCAGAGGTCCTGGCAACTGTGGAGACGGTCGAACCAGGTCGGGGTGGAGGCGCCATGGCCAGAGCTTGTGAAAGCCGGATCAGGAAAGGGGAGGAGGAGGCCGCGGCAGAGCAGTGGACGGCGGTGGAGGCGAGGAACTAGATGGAAGATGAAGAGTAAAATCGAGTGTTGCAACAACCAAGTGTGCAATAGACAGACAAAAAAAGTCTAAATGAGCCCTTGCATGGCGTGGCTTACTTAACTTTCATCCTACAGAAACATCTGGATGTTACTTTTTTTATAAACCAGTCATTTACTACCTAGTCTGGTTTGGACATCGGGTTCCGCTCACGTAACATTCTGGCTTGCCAGGTGGAGATACGTGGCTCCGGGGCCTAGCTATCAGGTGGCGCTAGCCCACAAATACACCTCGCTAGCTTCCCCCCGGTTCTTCCTCCCTCTTTGTCTTCTCAAACCCACTCCTTCGTTCTCTCTGAATCACTTTTTTCTCTCCGGTGATACGAGCGGTGTGGTGATGATCGGAAAGACATTCTTGTGATTGGATTGTTGTAAGGCGACTACATCGGCACTTGCTACCGTGCCCTATTTTGATTTCCACATCGGCACATGGCATTGTATTGGTTTGGGGATTGGGGTTTTTCTATCGTTGTTGATTAGAGCTATGAATCATCATAAAGGTGATCTTGGCAGTTTGGTTGAGCATGAAGGATGAACCTATGTTATGGTTTAGGGAGGTGTTACAGGATTAGAAACCTGTTTTGCGTCCAGTTCTATTCATTTGAGAGCTTGTATTTCATTGGTAAGATGGATAATCTAGACAACATTGTGATTAGATTTCACTTTGGTGAGGCTTTTGACAAAGTTGATGGGTTGCTAATATATGTGGGTGGTGGTGAATTTTGGATTGACGAGGACAAGCTTTCATTTTTGAGATCAAGGGGCACATAGCTGATCACTTTAATTCCACAAGTATCTTAGGGATATATTGGTTGAAGTCTATGATGAATTTGGGCAGTGGGATCGTGTTGTTAGTAGATGACACTTCCTGTCAGGTCATGGCTTCTTATCACACAGATGCTATGATAGTAGACATGTATGTTGAGGAGGTGGTTATGGAATCGGTCTTGATTACTAAGACATATGGGCAGGAGATGATGCAGATGACCAGAAGATTCATCTTGATATTTGAAGGGTACTACAAAGCCCAAAGATGAACAACAAGGACAACGTATCTTTCATGACATTGTACGAGTCTCCTTCAAAGTCTCAATCTCCTTAAATATCATCATAAAAAATGTTGCTCATAAAGAACATGAAGAAGCCTTAGAGGATAATTCATCAGATAGGTATAGGCTTGTAGGGAGCCTTAGGAAAGAAGACATATTTAGGATAACGAGGATTTAGCAATAATTTTTTTTAAAAGGAATGGTTTTTTGACTTTGGAAGTCCCATACACATACATATGCATATGGGCCATATAGGCTCACCAAATGCAGCACATTGTTGATTGGTTGCTTCCTTCTTGGCTCACGAAATGCAAATGATGGCGCTCAACCTAGCTCCCGCGGTCCAAACTTTTTCCTCATTTCTCTAGAGCTTGGCCTACACGGTGCAGAGTGAGAGCATGAGCGAGTGGAGCAGGCAAGAAAAGGGGATGTGCACTTGGAGGAACGCATAACACCCAATCAAGGTCCCCTACTAGCATGGTTGTGTGAATGCAAACTAAAAAATAAGGTACAACATCCAATGACTCTGGCCAGCGGGGTTGGCATCGACATATGAGCTAGGTTCGCTTGTCCGACAACCAACCAGGTCCTCGATAGTGTGCTCTCTGCCTTGGTGCTAAGCTTTTAGGTCAATAGTTTGGGAGGGCAAACTCGGTGTCAGACTTAGGATAATAGAAGTTCGAAACAATGAGTTTAAATGAAGACTTCGTTCGAATGATCCAGTAGACTAAAGCGATGAGATGAAACTGAATTTTTCTTTTGCGAATCGATGAAACTGAATATTGATGAGGTTTTTAAGGAGAATAGCAAAACTGTTGTAAAAAAATCCGAGCATGGACAATGGCACTACGAGATCTCCACGTCTGGCTAAGACGGACTAGGCAGTCTCTGGTTATATAACCCTCAACCTATCCATGACATGACTCATGCATGGTGCATCTACTCTCTTTGTCCTAAGTGCTACTATGAATTTGTTTAACTTAAACTATTCTAAGTTAGATGAGGTTTTTAGAAAATATAGACTAATATTTGTATCTTCAAATAAGTTTAGAAGAATTTTTTTAACAGTATGTTTAATTGTACTAACTAAGCACTATAAATATTAATGATTTTATATTTGGTCAAAACTGAGTATGTTTGATTCTTGAAAGTGAGAATGGTAGTAGACCAAAATTAACTTATGAGTAAGACTACAAATATTAATATTTTCTTTTATATCTGGCTAAAATTGAGTACATTTGACTCATAAGGAAATGCAACGACAGTAGACTAAAATCAAGTTATGAGTAATAATAAAAGCAGCATGCTGACGATAAAAGAAGAAACCAGATCGCTCGCTGCTTCCTACTCGAGGAACAACGATCATAAAAAAAGATTCACTATCACCGTTAATCGCAGGCACGCAGCTCAAACAGATGTGTCGTACGCACCTTGCGAGGTTTGGCTAGGCCCAGTGGCGGATCTACAGGGGGGGCTAGGTGGGCTCCAGCCCCCCCTAAAACACCTAATTAGCATTAAAATTACTGTAGCAAAAACTTAAAATCACCATTAAATCTTCATGCAAATCAACATCTCTATTGTTTTAGCCCTCCCTTATCTCTCATCCTACATCCGCCACTGGCTAGGCCAACGTACGCACTCGAGACTGCTTGTGCCGCCGCCGCTCTCATTCCGACCACTCCCACGGCTTCCCCTCGGCGCCCTCCCGCACGGCAAGGCGGCCACATACACCCCGCTTCGTGTCCCTCCCGGCTCATGGAGCCCGAAGCGCTCTGCATGTGAGCGCGGCGCAGGGGACGTGTCGCGGAGGCAGGCGGGCATGGCCACAGGTGGAGCTCAGCCGCGGCAACACCCAGACACCCTCTTGCCTTTTTCCCCTCCGCCTCCAATCCTATCTATCCCCGGCGATAGAGGACGGTCGACTCTGATGCTTGTTGCTGGCGGTTTTCTTCGGTTCTGTTGCCCCGCTCGTCCTACTCGCCATTCCTCTCTCATCTAGATCTTTCTAGCTGTTTTGTGAAGTACTCCCTCCGTCCCATGGAGATCGTCCTTTTAGCTTTTTGGACTTCATGTTTGACCATCCGTCTTATTTAAAATATTTATGCAAATAATAAAATAAATCAACCAATATTCATCTTTGTTAATAAAAGATCATTAAAATAAATTATATTTCTATAAAAAATTTGAATAAGAAACAAGATGGCACGGAGTCCAAGGTGACAAACTCAATGGGACGGAGGGAGTACTAAACTATGCAAGTTACATGTTCACTAGCTCCCTCCTATTTTGGTCATTTTTCTGTGTCTCTTGGTTGGAAATCGGTGGATGCTTCGTTTTTGGTATCTATATTATTATTTTTGTGCCTTATTTGAATGAGCCCACTAGCATAACATGTTTATGTCGATAACAATTGTACACCTCTCTGTTTCATTTGTTCAGCATCCGCTGACCTGAAATGCCCTTAGTTGTAACTGTACCTGGAATTATCTCACCAACCATGAGTAGTTCCAATTCTTTGACTTGTACTCTCTCTGTCCCAGTTGTATTTTTTAAACTTTGACCCAAGTTCTAGAAGAAAACATTAAGATTTATGGTATCAAATTAGTGCCATTAAATTTATCATATAAATATATTTTTAAGTAAGATACTCATTTTGTATCATAGAGCATTGATGCTCTTTTCTATAAAATTGGTCAAATTTTAAAAAGTTTGATTACACGGATTCTAGGAATTGAAACTTTCAGGGATAGGGGGAGTAAGAAAAAAAAACTTGAATAAAACAAATGGCTTAATAATTACACATCGTCTATTTGTGTAAATTTTGCTACTTTTCGCTTGTTAGATTATATATAGTATCTATCACGAATAGACCAACTAGAAACCTTCTTATTTTTTCATAAAAGGTCCTTTTGATACATACCCAAAATCTAACCTTTTAGTTCTTCTGTTATGTTTAGCTGTTGCATTTTCTTTCTATCCATTCTGACATGTAGTTTCTGAATATTCTTGTAAAGTTGACTAAAGTCTGAACTGAAGAAGTCCTTGGAGATGCACGAGACGAGATCACGGGTGCATGCAGCTGCCCCATGAAGAAGGCAAAGTCATGTGGGGCTGCGGGCTACGGGCCGTCGAGCCGTCGGGCCGTGGCGTGCGCCGGGCCCGAAACTTGCCAGGCACTTCGACCAGGGGAGGGTGGCGGGACTTCGACCTCTTGGTCAGGACTCGGTCACCGCATGTGGCTAGGAGGGAAATTAGAAGTAGTTTTCTATTATTAGCTTTCTATTTTTTAGCACCTTAATCATAGGAGTCCTAGTCGGTTCGTTCAGGCCTTTGCCTCATATATATTGTAACTGCACGTTGGTTTGAAGGTTAAGCAAGTTTAATACCAATCTAATCTCTCTCTACTTCTAAAACTCTAAGCCTACGGCGGAGGAGCAAACCTCGCCGGAGAAGACGACGGACCGAGGCTACGACCTACGTAGCCGAGGGCCAGCTACCCTTGGGCTTGACGCCCTTGACAACCTGGTATCACGATCTAGGTGATCTTCGTCTTCCGCCGCCGCGGCACCATCAACCAACCCACCAGCCGCCGCCAGCCCTAGCTCATCACCTCACACCACGATCTCCAGCCCACCAGCGCCCTCCGTCTCGTCCGTCGCGTCGCACTCCGGCGACATGGGCGACAACGGCGACCTCAAGGCCGCCATCGACGCACTCACCAAGAACATGGAGCTCATGCAAGCGTCCATCCAAGCCAACGCCAAGGCCATCGCCGACATCACCGCCCGACTCATGCAGGCCGGGCGAAGGCTAATACCGGCGAGCACCCCCAAGATCGGCCACGCAAGCACTGGCGCCCGGAGTTTCCGCGCTACGACGGCAAGGGCGATCCGCTGACCTTCATCAACAAGTGCGAGTCTTTTTTTTCGTGCGGCGGCCGGATCATGCGGGAGGAACGTGTGGGATGGCGTCGTACAATCTCAACGGCGGCGCAGCTATGGTACATGCAGGTCCAGAGGGCGAGGGCACCCCCCGACGTGGCAGCGCTTCAAAGGAACTCCTCAACCTACGCTTCGGGCCCCCACTCCGGTCGGCGCCCCTCTTCGAGCTCTCGTCGTGCCGCCGCACGGGGACCGTGGAAGAATACCAAGATAGATTTCAGGCGCTGCTCCCTCGCGCGGGTCGTCTCGACGAGGTCCAGCGGGTCCAACTCTTCACGGGGGGCCTCCTGCCACCGCTCGGCATGCAAGTCCAGATGCAAAACCAGCAAACACTTGCAGCTGCCATGAGCCTCGCACGTCGGTTTGAGCTCATGGAGTCCTACACGGCCCGCCGGCCAAGACTCCAGCTCGGGGTGTCTGCCCACGCCGGGGTCGCGTCCCACCCTCGCCCCGGCAGAATCGGGCGGCCAAGGCTCATGCACCCCGCCACCGCAGTGGAAGGACGGCCTATCGCCGGCTCACTCAAAGCCGAGCAGGAGGAACGCCCGCCGCCTTGGGCTGTGCTTCAACCTGTGATGAAAAGTACGATCGTGGCCACAATAAGGTATGCAAGCGTACATTTACGTTGGGCCGACGTTGGTTTTAGGAGGGGACGAGCTCGAGGACACGCCCCGACCGAGGATGCGCTGTGTGTTCTCCCTCCATCTTTGTGGCGGGCGTGGCCACCGCCAATACGATCCTACTCCGGGTGGTGTTGGGCGCCGCTGCCCTTCGCGTTGGTGGACACGGGTCCACGCACAACTTCATCGGGGGAGGATGCAAGCGCAGCGCATCGGCTGGCCATCCAGCCCGCGCGCCAGCGCCTCACCGCGATTTGATCCGCCAACGGCGAAAAGGTCGCCTGTCCGGGCGTCATCCGCCGCGCTCCCATCTCCATCGAGGGCATGACGTTCCACATCGACCTCTACGCCATGCCCCTCGCCGATACGACATGGTCCTTGGGGACCCAATGGATGGCACGGCTCGGGAGCACCATCGCCTGGGATGTGGCTGCCAGGGACTATGTCCTTCCACCACAGCGGCCATGACGTGTCGCGGCCCAAGGGCGCCCATCGGTCCATTGCCCGGCCTGTGGTGGCGGCAGGCATGGACGCGCCCGCGGCCGCTTAACGCTTCCGGGCGGGCCGCACTCTTCTCGACAGCCTCGCCCAGGCGCTTTCACCGACGCGTCTTGCTGAACCGCGAGGGGCTGCCGCCGCAGCGTGCCGCGACCACGCCATTCACCTCCTCGCCGGATGCCCCTCCGGTGGGGTTGCGCCCCTACCGCTACCCGGTCGCGCACAAGGACGAGCTCGAGCGGCAGTGTGCCGCCATGATGGAACAAGGTCTCATTCGCCGGAGCACGTCGGCGTTCTCCTCTCCGGTCTTGCTGGTCAAGAAGGCCGACGGATCGTGGCGGTTCTGTGTTGACTACAGAGCCCTCAACGCCATCACCATCAAGGACGCCTATCCGATCCCGGTGATTGATGAGCTGCTGGACGAGCTGCACGGTGCCAAATTTTTCACCAAGCTGGACCTGCGTTCGGGCTACCACCAGGTGCGCATGCGGCCTGACGACATCGCCAAGACGGCGTTCCGTACTCATGACGGCCTCTACAAGTTCCTGGTCATGCCGTTCGGGTTGTGCAACGCCCCCACGACTTTCCAGGCCCTGATGAACGACATCCTGCGCTCCTACCTTCGCCGGTTTGTTCTTGTGTTTTTTGATGACATACTCATCTATAGTGCCACCTGGGCGGATCATCTACGTCACCTCCGAGCGGTCCTCCTTCTTCTGCGCCAGCACCGGCTCTTCGTCAAGCGTTCTAAGTGCGCTTTCGGCGTCGACTCCGTCCCCTACCTCGGCCACATCATCAGCGCCGCCGGTGTCTCCATGGACCCCGTCAAGGTCCAGGCCGTCATGGACTGGCCGCAGCCGCGCTCGGCTCGGGCGGTCCGGGGCTTCCTCGGGTTGGCGGGCTATTACCGCAAGTTCGTCCACGACTACGGGACCATCGCCGCCCCTCTCACGGCGCTCACTAAGAAGGACGGGTTCCGGTGGTCCGGCGAGGCGGCGGCGGCATTCCCCATTCAGGCGCTCAAGCTCGCCGTCACCTCGGCTCCGATACTCGCCCTCCCCCGACTTCACCAGGCCGTTCGTCGTCGAGTGCGACGCTCCACGCATGGGTTCGGCGTGGTGCTCCTCCATGACAAGCACCCGTTGGCCTTCTTCAGCCGGCCTGTCGCCCCTCGTCACCGAGCCCTTGCTGTGTACGAGCGGGATTTGATCGGCCTCGTCCTCGCCATTCGTCATTGGCGCCCGTATTTATGGGGACGTCGATTCGTGGTGCGTACGGACCACTACAGCCTCAAGTTCCTCCTCGACCAACGTCTGGCGACCATTCCACAGCACCACTGGGTGGGCAAGCTTCTCGGCTTCGATTTCACAGTGGAGTACAAGCCGGGAGCCTCCAACACCGTGGCGGACGCCCTGTCCCGCCGTGACACAGAGGAAGGGGCCGTTCTGGCTTTGTCGGCTCCTCGCTTTGACTACATCGACCGGCTCCGCGATGCTCAAGTGACGGACCCGGCCCTCATCGCCATCCGGGACGTGATCGGGGCTGGTTCCAGGGGCGCGCCATGGGGCCTCCGCGACGGCATGGTGACGTTCGACTCCAGACTCTATATACCACCATCGTCGTCGTTACTCCAGGAGATCTTGACGGCCGTGCACAACGACGGCCACGAGGGCGTTCAGCGCACTCTGCATCGACTGCGTCGCGACTTCCACTTCCCCGACATGCGCCGCGTGGTTCAGGACTTCGTTCGCGCCTGTGATACGTGCCAGCGGTACAAGTCCGAGCACCTCCACCCGGGCGGCCTGCTCCTCCCTTTACCGGTCCCGACGACGGTTTGGGCGGACATCGGATTGGATTTCGTGGAGGCACTACCTCGCGTGGGCGGGAAGTCGGTGATCCTTACTGTGGTGGACCGATTCAGCAAATATTGCCATTTTATCCCTTTGGCTCACCCCTACAGTGCAGAATCGGTGGCTTTGGCATTCTTCGCGGATATCGTTCGGCTGCACGGTGTTTCTCAGTCCATTGTGTCAGACCGGGACCCCGTGTTCACGTCCACATTCTGGAAGGAGCTCATGCGGCTTACAGGCACCAAGCTGCACATGACGACTGCCTTCCACCCGCAGTCGGATGGGCAGACGGAAGCGGCGAACCGTGTCATCGTCATGTACTTGCGCTGCTTCACTGGTGACCGGCCCCGTCAGTGGGTGCGCTGGCTGCCTTGGGCGGAGTACGTCTACAACACCGCCTACCAGACGTCGCTGCGGGACACGCCGTTCAAGGTGGTCTATGGCCGCGATCCCCCCACCATCCGGTCGTACGAGCCGGGTGAGACGCGCGTGGCGGCCGTCGCGCGCTCCATGGCCGAGCGTGAGGAGTTTCTGGCGGATGTTCACTACCGCCTGGAACAAGCACAAGCCGTCCATAAGAAGTACTACGACAAGGCTCACCGCCCGGTCTCCTATGCAGTCGGCGACATGGTGCTCCTGCGTCTCCGTCATCGTGCTCCGGCGTCTTTGCCACAGGTGACCAAGGGGAAGCTCAAGCCACGCTACTTCGGGCCCTACCGCATCGTCGAGCTCGTCAACCCCGTCGCTGTCCACCTCGAGCTCCCGCCTCGTGCCAAGCTTCACGATGTGTTCCATGTGGGGCTCCTCAAAAAGTTCGTCGGGCCGGCCCCAGCTGCTCCTCCGAGGCTGCCACCTCTGCACCATGGCGCCATTGAACCAGAGCCGGAACGCGTCTCTCGCTCGCGGCTCACGCGGGGCGTTCAGCAGGTACTCGTGCATTGGAAGGGCGAGTCTGCGGCATCAGCTACATGGGAGGACCTCGACACTTTCAAGGAGCGCTACCCGATGTTCCAGCTCGAGGACGAGCTGGCTCTCGAGGGGGGGAGAGATGTCATGTGGGGCCTGGGCTACGGCAGGCGCCGTCGGGCCCGTGACGTGCGCCGTCTTGCCAAACACACAGCACGCACAGGAGGCGACCAGGAGGGTGGCCAGGACTCGGTCACCGCATGTGGCTAGGAGGGAAATTAGAAGTAGTTTTCTATTATTAGCTTTCTATTTTTAGCACCTTAATCATAGGAGTCCTAGTCGGTTCGTTCAGGCCTTTGCCTCATATATATTGTAACTGCACGTTGGTTTGAAGGTTAAGCAAGTTTAATACCAATCTAATCTCTCTCTACTTCTAAAACTCTAAGCCTACGGCGGAGGAGCAAACCTCGCCGGAGAAGACGACGGACCGAGGCTACGACCTACGTAGCCGAGGGCCAGCTACCCTTGGGCTTGACGCCCTTGACACAAGCTCGCCTCAAAAATGGGCCACCATGTGCCCTCCAAGAACAAAAAGCCTGCCGACAATAAAGGGCAAGACGGAGAGTCAGAGTCACCAACGAAGGGCAAGAAGCTCAAAGCTGAGGAATCTGACCCAAAGAGGAGGGAAGCTGCCGCAAGAGACTTCGCAGAGTTCTGCAAGGCCATAGGAGAACGCCTCTCCCTGGAGGATATGCGCAAGGTCCTTGAAGCCAATGAGCAAGATGCTTTTGGATCGGAGGATGCAGTCGTTCCAAGATGGTAATACTGAACTTTTGCTGAAACTGGAGTTCTTCATTTGCAACTAGAACCACCTCATTCGCATGCTAAATGTCTCACCATTTGCTCCACGTCTGCAGTGAGGATATGATGTTCTATGGGCCT
>JADLZL010005230.1:0-377955 GCA_015844335.1 Chrysopogon serrulatus | reverse complement strand
AGATGTACAACCTCTGTGGAGTCTTAAAAATTGTTACAATAGTTGTGCTCATGGTTACAAGTGGCATGAAAAACTTAACGAATAATGCTCACTTTATGATGTTCATTGCTCTTTGATCATGGGGAATTAACTGGGGCTTAAGCACAACTTTATACTACTCTATTGCTAAAACTTGACTTACTAATTAAAGTGCTAACCGTTGTAAATCCATTTCATGGCTTGTGAGCTTCATATATAGCCCCATATTGTATATGTTGAGTATGATATGTAGTTATGCTTGTTTTATTTTCAATTATTTGAAAAAGAACCTCGATAGGTACCAGTTGCTAGAGTCGGGAGAAGTTTTGGATTGTGAATAACCAGACAGCTGTCCTTGGAGTTATCTTTCTACAATAATATGATGTCTAAGGTTGTATCTCTTATAATAAATATGTTATGAAATAAAGCATTATATTTTGATATTACCTTTATTATGTGTGGTCTGACTTTCTGGACTCACATAGGGTGCGTGTCCTATTTTATCCATAAAATTGGGTACTACATGCATTCGAAGATAGCCCTATTTTTAGAGATAACTTTCTTTTAAGAGGCATGCCTCCGAAGATTGGTTTCTACATGCTAGCTTTGGTCTTGCATCAATTATATTGGGCCCCATGACTATTTCTAGAGGTGGCCATTTAAAACCACGTCGAAATAAAAATGTGTCATCTCACATTTTGTAGTAGTGTGTTATGAAACGGATGGAATTGGGATGGATATTACAAGACGATGCTATCCTGCGATATCTAAGAAAAGCCGCAGTTTCAGGTTCCACATGTTTGTTAGCCATATTTTTTTTTTAGCAAAAGCATGTTTTAGAAGGAGCAAGAAACACAGCCTTAGCTTTACAAGACAATAAACAATACAATTAATTTAAGTGCCTTCTCGTGCGGTTTCATGGAAAACATTGCTGTCACGGTCAATTCACTAAAGCCAGAACACCGGTGAAGAGGTCGTTCCCAGCTGGAAATTTTTCTGGATCGGGATCGGACAGTGGCATTAACCCTATTAGACGATTCCATTCCATATAAAAGGGGAAGTGGTGAGGGAGAGCGGCCATAATTAAGAGGTAAAGCAATCATTTTAGGCCATCTCACGGTGGATTTCATCTCTTTTTTTTTTCAAAACTGCCACATCAAACAAAGTACAATAAAACTTGAATGAAACTACCACTCGCAATATATAGTTTCATTCTAGAGTTTCATAGATATTTAATTCTATGACTGCTCAATGTGAGTTGCTAACTGTGCCAGAAGATTTTCATCTCTATAAAATTTATTTTTTCTCTCTCTTCTTGAATATATATGGTGCCACATTATAAAAAGTGACTGCATGACAACTTTAAGTACGAATGAAATTGGGATGAAACTCTCATTGAGAATGACCTTAGTTGCAAGGGCTTGTTTCCTATTGTCTATGCATTTACCTCACCTCACATGTATTAAAGTAGATTAGAGTAGAAACTAAACAAAATTTCACTCTAATCCACTCTAACACATATCAATTGAGGTAAATATATGTGCATTCAAACAAGGCATAAGGAGTAATGTGTTTATGCGTGACATATTATTTGAAGAGATAAAACTTCTCTTTTTTCCTCCGTCTCTCCTATGACTACACGGTCAACTGAGAGTTTCTTCTTATATAATACTCCCTCCGTCCCTTTTTATTTGTCGCTTCGCTTCCTAAGACACAAATACCAGTAATTTTAATAAATAATAAATATCATCGATTACTATCATAATTAGTATTATCGGAAAGATCTTTGGATCTAGTTTTTTAACAAAATTATTTGGAGATATAAATATTGTACGTATTTTCTATAAATTAAGTCAAACTTGTGGCACGCATCCCACGGCGACATATAAAAAGGGACGGAGGGAGTATGTGCATAGATGAGTTAGAATGTTTAGCGCGATATGGAGTCTGATTTCAAGACGTATTAGACTGTGTATACAACCCGGACATACCGTGCTCATAGAAGTTAGAACAGCTTGTGTTTAGTGATGATACAGAGTCTAATCCTAATAATATTGGATTCCACTGCATCGTACCTGACAGTCGAGCACATTTGCTAGTATAACAAAACTGAAAACCGATTTGTATTGTTCCAGGCCACGGTGGTGACGGTGGAAGGTACGGTGTGACTCCGATCCACACACTAGCGAGCTAGCTAGGTGGAAGTGGCTAGCTCTCTCTCTATCCTCTATAAATATACCAGCTCCACGGTCTATGCCGCCGCACCTCTCACACTCTCAGTGAACCCCAGCATCTGATCTAGCTACTAAGCATTGTCCTATATACCACCTTCTTCTCATTCCAACAATACCTAGTGTGCTACAAGTTTGAGCAAGGATGATGATGGCAACAACTCCACTTCTCGTGGTGCGTGGACATGGAGTAGTGTCCTGCGAATCAGCACCAAATTCTAAACAAAACTACTTCAAACTTGCCTCGTCTGCAAGAACAAGAGACGCCCTCCCACGGATAATCAACTGGTACGTACACTCCGTTATACGTTTTTTTCAAACAACACTCCGTTATACGTATCCATCGATCTACTAGCAAAATGTTTAATGACTCATATAATAAGTCTGGTTTGAATTTATTTTTTTTGTTTCTCTATCTAATACTCTATCCATCTCTCCACTTTTTTTAGTCAAACTTTGATTCATTAATTCATTCCACTGATGTCGGAGAACCAGTGGGTGGAAGGGGCAGACTGGTAGAGCCCCAGTTGCTTAGAGCAACCATAATGTTGCTCAAAAGCAGTCTATAGCGATTAAAATAATATCCAACAGCTAGCTGAAACACTGTGAGACCTGTCCATAGCAAAAGGTATCCATAAGCTTATAGACTGCCCATAGTGAATAAAAATGTCATTTTCTCTCTCTTCCCTCTCTCTTTATTGATGTTGCACTAGATTGGAGATGAAGAATTTTTGCTTACTAGTTGGCTGAAATATTGTGGAATACAACAATAGTTACGGACCAATAATGTAGGTCCTATATATATGGACTACTTAATCCTTATATATTGTGGTTGCTCTTATAGACAAAGTTTCGGAAGAGATTACATAACTTTTACTTATATATATTTAGATCAAACTTACACACCCAAAAGCTCCGAACGAATTACGATTTGGAACGAAGGGAGTCTTGTACTGTCATCCTCCGATTCTTGCACCATGCATACTGTCTCGTGCGCAGGACAGATTAATTGAATCTTGTGCACTCTGCACTCTCATGTACTGTGTATGTATGTCAATATATCTATCGCCATGAACGTTGAGCGCGTAAACTACATGTTGGTACAGGAGGTGCAGGAGCAGTCGTCACAGCAGCAGCAGCGGGAGTACCATGACCATGGCGGCCCCTGTCCCTGCTCCTGTCGTCAACAAGCGGCGGCGGGACAAGCAGGACGACGAGGACGAATGGCTGGGGTACCTAGCTCCCGAGAAGCTGGAGGTGCTGTCTCACCTGGAGCCATGGGCGGAGGCGCACGTGCTCCCGCTCCTCCGCCCCGCCGACGCGGCGTGGCAGCCGTCGGACCTGCTCCCGGACCCGGCGGCGCTGGGCGACGAGGGCTTCCACGCCGCGTGCCGCGACCTCCGCGCGCGCGCCGCCGGCGTGCCCGACGCGCACCTCGTCTGCCTCGTCGGCAACATGGTCACCGAGGAGGCGCTCCCCACGTACCAGAGCGTGCCCAACCGCTTCGAGGCCGTGCGCGACCTCACCGGCGCCGACGCCACAGCCTGGGCGCGCTGGATCCGCGGCTGGTCCGCCGAGGAGAACCGCCACGGCGACGCGCTCAGCCGCTACATGTACCTCTCCGGCCGCGTCGACATGCGCCAGGTCGACCGCACCGTGCACCGCCTCATCGCCTCCGGGATGGCCATGAGCGCCGCCCGGAGCCCCTACCACGGCTTCGTCTACGTCGCGTTCCAGGAGCGCGCCACGGCGATCTCCCACGGCAACACGGCGCGCCTCGTCAGCGCCAGCGGCGACCACGTCCTCGCGCGCGTCTGCGGCGCCATCATGGCCGACGAGAAGCGGCACGAGGCCGCCTACACGCGGATCGTCGGGAAGCTATTCGAGGTCGACCCGGACGCCGCCGTGCGCGCGCTGGGGTACATGATGCGCCGCCGCATCACCATGCCGGCCGCGCTCATGACCGACGGCCGCGACGCCGACCTCTACGCGCACTACGCCGCCGCCGCGCAGCAGACCGGCGTGTACACCGCCTCCGACTACCGCGGCATCCTGGAGCACCTCATACGGCAGTGGGGAGTGGAGGAGCTCGCGGCGGGGCTCTCCGGCGAGGGGAGGCGCGCGCGGGACTACGTCTGCGGGCTGCCGAACAAGATCAGGAGGATGGAGGAGAAGGCCCATGACAGGGCGGCCCAGGCCCGGAAGAAGCCCACGCCTGTCCCGTTTAGCTGGATCTTCGATAGGCCCGTCAGTGTCGTCATTCCGTAATTTTTTTTCCTCAAATGTTTTTTCACTCATAATAAAACAACATTTCAATGTTGTGTGGAATGTGGATGCATTCATGCATGGTAGTGTGTGTCATGTGTGGAATATCCTTGCAATAAAAAGACTGGCTTTGCGTTGTATTCTGCTGCATGCACTGAAATAGAGACTAGCCACGAATTTGTTACTGAAATAGAGAAATCAAAGAACAGTGTTATTACTTATTAGTAAGCCAAGAAAGAAAGATAAAATTGGTTGTGGTTGTCAAAATACATCAGATCCAAAGCCATAGGCCGTTCTAGTGAAAGCGCTCCTTCTGGTGACCGCCATCGGACGTCCGCTATTTCTCGGCTTCTGTGCTGCTTGTCGATGGCATTTGGGACCAAAACAACACGTCTAGCATCTCCAACAACTTAAAATAATTGACTTGCTAAATTGTATAATTTAGCAAGTTGTTATTTTATTTGGCAAGTCAAAAAAAAACCTCTCTCCAACAATTTGCTATTCCAACTTGCTAAAATCAAAAAATCTGATCATATGAGTCCCTAGAGTTTTGCACAGAGGTTCGAAAAGTATAATAAAATTGTGCACCAGTCCTCTTTCTTCTGCCTTCCGTCGAGTAGAGCAGAGGAGGCGACGGTCGTGCTTAGGCCGACCGCCTGATGACACGGCGGCGGCGTGACGAAGACGTCGGAGCCATAGGGGACCCAGGCGCACCCTCCGGTTGCCCTGGCTCTCCCTGTGATGGACCGGTGCCGCTCGATTACGCGGGCCCGCGGAATCGGGCGGCGCGCCCGAGCTCGGGCGTGGCGGCAGCGAGGAGGAAGGCTGCGGGAGGAGGAGGCTGGGGGAAGCGGGGGCTCGAGACGGGCGGAGCCAACTCCCGCGGCGGCGACGGGCCGGTGGGGTGTCGCCCCGGCGGCGGCGACAGCGCCTCGGTGAAGTCGATGACAAGATGCGGCAGCCAATCCATGATGGATTTGCTCTGTCCCGTCAAGAGGATTTGCCGTAGAGGGGGATAGCAACTTAGTAAATCTCGGCAAGAGAGGCCTCTGGATAGCAACTTAAAAAATTTAGCAAGTTGATTTACCAAGTTGTTGGAAAGGGTTTTTTGTGTTTTTACCAAGTTTATAAAAAATACCAAGTTGATTTAGAGAGTTGTTGGAGATGCTCTTAACAAGTTAAAATACTGCACAAGGGTCCAATAAGACCTTGTAGTGAAACCCGAACAATGTTTAGGTACCAAAATAATCGTTTTGAGTTAAAGAACCGAGATGACACACTGGTAAAAGTTTAAGGACTGGTAATGAATTTTACTCATCATTTGCAGATAGACCAGCTTACACAATGAATACGGCAAAACCGAACCACAGAATTCAGATGATTCTAAGCTTCTGGCAACAGCGAGAGCTCAAGCAAAAGATATACAACCGTGAATGTTATTTCAAATTTTCAATACAATCCTTCAACAGTCTGGAACCTCGTTGTACAAGCTTGCGTTACCGGAACCTGGCTACTGGCTAGCGACCTCAAAAATGTAGAAAAATAGGGGGCAAGATGTAACACACTGTTGAACGAGAAATTCGGGGGTAAAGATGTAGTAAACACACTGTTGATGCTAACCTCTTCATACATTTTTCACTTCTTCCCGCCACCAGACACATTGAATTTGAAAAAGATGATGTCCCCATCCTGAACCACATAGGTTTTCCCCTCCTGCTTGTATTTTCCAGCAGCCTGCAGTACGCATATTCGAAATTAAAGTCAAAACTCAAAACAGGCACTTAACAAGAATGCCCTTGGGGAGGAGCATATACCTTAACAGCAGATTCACTGCCCAGTTCTTTCAGATCTTCAAACTTCATTACCTGATCCACAAAAAAGTAGAAGTAACAATCATATATGAAATTATACTGCTCAAACATGAATGGAGCCAAATTCAACAATGCCAAAAGACTGGCCTCATCAGCTAGTATACATCCAAACATTTATAATGTCAAGGTAAAAGAAAAATTGTCAATGGGAAACAGATGCCATATGTTTTCTAGAAGAAAAACCTGCAACTATATATTATTTCTAAAGTGCTTCTACGACCACAAGCCATACCTCATTTATAGTATACCCAGAAGATTCAAATCAGTTCATTGGTCTATTGCTGGCTATAAATGGGCATGTATTATCCTGTATTTTTCCTTACTAAAAGTATGCACAAGTACGAACATAAAAAAAAAAAAAAAAAAAAAAAAAAAAAGAAGACGGTGCTGATAAACAATGGATATCATTGACAGAATTACCAAGTCAAAATGAGTAACTTTAAAAGCATCTAGATTCATAATCAAAATGGTCATCGAGTAGGACAGCTATCCAAAATCTGGTCCAGTTTACCTTATAGCTGATTCAAATCAAAGTACTTAACAACTCTATCAGCTACTTAAAATAGCAGAGGTTACCTCAGCACATATGAAGCCCCTTTCAAAATCAGTGTGAATTGCACCAGCAGCTTGAGGAGCTTTAGTCTGACGTCTGATCTGCCAACATTTAACCTGAACAAAAAAATCACATTTGTTGCTGAACCAGCTAGTTCAAATCACATTCTCCTACTGGAGAAGTGCATATAGAAATGATCTTTCAACTTCAACTATTTGCACAACTTTTCAAAAATATTCAAAATAGCGAAAGAAAACACTAAAGTTCAATGAAAAGTACATGAAGAATACTACAATAAAGATAGGAACCTTCATATTACTGTTTTTGTAACACATAACAAAAGGATAGATTGTGCTGCACTGAAAAGAACAAGTACCTCATCAGGACCAGCAGTGAAAAAGTATATCAGATGAATTGCTGCAAAACCAGTCTTGATAATTTTTGGGATCATGCTGCAGGTCATAATAGATAATATTTTAGTTGAAATTTAGAACCAATGAGAACTCAGAAATTTGTCAAACAATTGACAGATAGAAAAATGTTTTCTTTCACAAATATTCGCCTTGTATAGAAGAATTATTTCAACATGATATTTCTCTTAGAGATGAATATTCCAGCTTCTCAAATTTTGAATTTCATAAATCATAGAAATAACATGTATTTCAAGATGTTAGTATGTCCTAGTAGAAACTGTCACCTCATGACATAGGTCTGTAGCAGCATCATTAGAAGCATTTAGCATGACCAAAGCTAACCAACTCTAGTATAAAAAATGCGAATTAACTTGCCTTGTTATCTGGTTTTCAGCACAATATTTGGCAGCTTCATCTTCTGGCATATCCACTAGTTTCTGTTCAAAAGCACAGCTGAAAGGAAGTATGGTTTCACCACCATGTTCCTGCACCCTGATGAAAAAAAAGGTATATCAGCTCATGTGTGCTATAATACCAGCAATCACATAACATACATTACAAAGGAATATATCATATTATTGGACCAATAAAGTGGCTTAGAACAGATATAACATGACTAAGATCTATATAACGTAGGGAAATTGCAATGTATTTAAGGAAGAGTGTTTCACATAAGGCGAGTTCAAATGTCAAAAAAAAGTCATATGTCACATGTCACTTAACCTGGATATTGTGGTCCACTGTACAAGCATATCACAGAGATCCACCAGAACCAAATAACAAGCTTTCTTAAATCTAAGTTCCATTTACAGATATGACGTGGCTCTAAAATAGCAGCTGATGTGGGACCAACTTGCCAGTGTCGAGCAATCTCTACCAGAAAGCAGGATCCAGATTTTAAAACACGTCAATTGTTTGTGCAACGAATGCCAAGAATCTAGGGTTGTCACTTGGATGACAAAAACTAGCACTTTGGAAAGAAGTCTTTGAGAAACAATACCAGGCATGTATCTTGGGTAGAAACTTGTTCTTTTTTTCTCTGGAAGTCCTTCTCACTCATATTCACCTGCACAAAAAAGAAATTGGTTCAGCTACCTAGTCATTTAATAGTCAGCCAAGCCAATTGTTAAAGGCCATCTACAGTTACAAATTATAGTCTATATTCATTTCAATTATTATAAGGGTCAAATGGTCGGATCAAATGGTTAATTTGAATGGATTTGGTTGAAATTGGTTGGTTCCACAAATGAAAAAAAAATGCATTTTCTTTTGTTACTACTTGCTACGAATGCATAAATAAATCTATTTCATAACTGATAATGCATCATACAAGGATAATTATTATGGAACCATTCAAGGCAAACTACGGAACTAATACTGGTATCGAGTAACAGCTTCAATACAACCGGCAGCAGAAATAAAGATACAAGGAAACAGAACAGAGTGCATGCAGGAAGGTCGGGCCATAACAAAACATGTAAACCATGTTCAACTAGAAACGCATGCATAAAAGTATCTTTTTCCTAAACCCAATATAAAGCCAGTCCAAGCTCAAAACCATGGACAGCTTGAGATTCAAAGTTTCTCATGGAATACTATTGACTAATACAATGGGTGCACAGAAAGAAGAAATTCATACCAAATAGACAACTGGCTTAGCTGAAAGTAGCTGGAATGTATTCAAGATCTCAATGTCAGCAGCTTTCCAATCTCCTAAACGGACATCTTTCCCTTCCTCAAGATGGGCTATGACCTGTCCAGGGAAGGGAAGGAACATAAGTTACTGATAAAGATTTCAATTATATTTTAATTTGCTAAAAGACACATTGTTATGCGGAAGAATTTAAGTAATTAATGCCGCACCCTCTCACATAATTCATGCTCAACTTTGAGCTGCTTATCATTGCTCCTCTTCATTGACTTCTCAAGGTCCTCAAGTCTCTTTTTCATGAACTCTATGTCCTACAGAGAAAATAGACTAGAACATTGTCAAAAGAAGATTTAAATATTGTACTGCTGGTCTTGCAAATCAACAAAATCCAATGGAACCTTTAGTCTGAGCTCTTCACTAATAGTTTCCATGTCTCTAACAGGATCTACTGTATCATCAACATGCGTAATTTCTGGGTCTTCAAATGCTCCTGAAAACCGTATGCAACACTCGATTAGTTGATAAAGATACAACAAAACGAGGTATAATTAATTAGTTAGTAACTAAACATTGCTAAAGAACATAAATTTGAGTAACTGAACATTGCTAAAGAACATAAATTTGAGAAGTGAATTACAGGGACTAGTCATTTTGGCGTCCATTAGAACTACAAAATATTTATCATTTTTTTTATCTGGAATACAAAGTTACTAGCAACAATTACGAGGTATCGGCACACAACGAGAAACAAAAAGGGAAAGGATGCTCAACCAATTATTCAACAGCTATCCATATGTTGTGAATAGATAACATATATACTGATAAGAATACAAAGTTGCCAGCTTCTATGATTATCGCTCATTAATTAATGACAGATGTTGTTTGCCACAAAATGAAGCAATATGGTAGCCCTATTTTCACTTAATATCAGAGTGAACTTCTAGATTATATGTATTACAGACTACTAAAGAAGCAGATCAATTGAACAATTATAAGACTAACGGTATCTTAAAAACCAAATGCATGATCTGCAACACAGCAATAGATGTTGATTAAATAATGCATAATAATTTACTAAACATCAACATTAATGGCGGTAGAACAAAAACATACTTAGGACATGAAAGATTCCATCAACAGCACGAATATGTGAGAGGAATGCATTGCCCAGACCATCCCCAGCGTGAGCACCTCTAATAAGCCCAGCTATGTCAGTTACTTCCAGATATGCAGGCACCTGCACAGAATTTAAACTGTCACAATGCACACAAAACACGATTTGAATAGTCATTGTACATCAGTGGCAGAGCAAGAAATGCAATTTCTACTTTTTTTGTGTGTGTGCATGCGTTTGGAGAGAGAGAGAGGGGGGGCAACAGAACATTTTTTTCCCAAAACTTAACTCAAATTTAAAAAGCAATACAAACTGTAGGGGCTTAGGGGGTCTTGCCACACCCCCCCCATTGGCTCTGCCACTGAATACTGAATATGAGTAATATGAGTAAATAAAAGAAACAAACCTCACTCTTTGGCTTGTAAAGTTTGCAAAGCCAATCAAACCGCTCATCTGGAACATTCACACGTGCCTCATTTGGTTCGATGGTACAGAAAGGGAAATTCTCAGCTGGTATTGCCAACTTTGTCACTATGTTGAAAAAAGTTGATTTGCCAACATTTGGCAACCCAACCTGCAGAAACATCAATCCGAAAACTGAATTAGGTCTCATCTTCCTGACTTACATGCAGCATCTTATCAGTGACAAATATGAATAAATCAAGTGGCCAGTCATGGATTATAGCCAAATACAAATGTAATTTTACCACCAAGCTAATCACATTTGACCATGGAACTTGATGCATAGTCAGCATGCAGAGTGACCAAACAATTGAACCATTTGTAGCTTAAAGAGTGACCAACATGCACAACCTAAAGGTATGGCATTGTGATTTGTGAAGCCATGCTGATAGTACACTACTCCCTCCATTCCAAAACAAAGCTGACTTTACCTTTGTCATAAGTCAAAAATCTCTAACTTTCACAGTTTTTGGGAAAAAAATATATTAACATCTACAAGTTCAATAAATGCACTACCAAGACATTGAAACTAATTTGATACATTTTTCTATAACTTGGTTGAAGTTAGGATAAAGCTAAAGTGAACTATAATTTAGATCATACTGAGTATATAAGACTTACAAACGCCCTAAGCCTCTCACATGTCACTAAAGCAAGCAGTACAGCACCACAATAGCTACAAGAGAAACATACAGAATTACTGCCAGATATATGCTACATGCACACAGCAATAAATATGTACCAGTGCTATTATGCCAAGTGATATCCTCAACCACCATTAGTAAAAAAAAACAAGAAGCACAAAAACTAATAATAACAGTTCGATCACACCTGGCACTCACTATCCAAGGAACAAACACGAATACACGGTAGCAGGGTCAGGTAAATCCGTCCCAACAACAACCCGAGCTTCCGAAATGAATATATCCGTGCACAAGGGGCAGCAAGCGTACCACGCGCCTCGAATCAATCAATTAACCACGAAATCACAACCTAACGCTCCCATCGAGGCATCCACAACTCATTAGCTCAGAGACCGCAGATACTACCCAGAACGTCAGGCGAGCACGGACGAGGGCTACCACATGAAGGCCCATAAAACTCTATAAACCCCCGGTAGCCCCAGCCACGCTGAGCTCGCTCGGTGCATTCGAGGTGCCCCAGAACGGCTACGAGATCCAGCAACTCGCAGCGGCTAAATGTAGAACTAGGGGGGAAGGGAGTGTGTGTGGGGGAGGGGGTGTAATTGGGCTTACGATCCCGATCTTGAGGTGGGAGGAGAAGCGTCCAAGGATGGGGCGCTCAGCCGGCGCGGCGTCCTTCTTCGCCTTGGGAGGCATCGTCGACGGTCGGCGGTCGGCGGCGATGTGGCCGGAGGAATGGCTAGGGTTTTTGGTGGGAAGCGGCGGTCGGCTCTTGCAGTTGCCGATCGAGTGGGGGAGATGAACACGGATTCGCGTCGGCTGGGCCGGGCCGGGCCGGGCTGGGCTGGGCTGTGAGATGGGCGACGGATTGAGGTGCTGTAGGGAGAGGGGTTTTTTTTCCTTCTTTTCTTATCACACTAGGTTTTATGCTACCATATTTTGTCCGTATAATTTTTTTTTTCTTGGCATCCTAAAGTTTCCCCGTTGGCTATTTTGAGATGTGTGTTTACTGACTGTCTTATCTTGTTGCTTATTTAAGTTTGGATGTCACCCTAAAATTTTAGTGAAAGATGATAGGAGATGGAATGGGGAGAACCCATTTTCCGTAGGGTTTGTTTAGGAACGAATAGAGGATAGCAGAGTCTACATGTTATCCCTCATGATTCCTTCAAATCGAGGCAATGCAGAGGGACGAAGAAGGACAAGCTGTTCATATGAGCGCTTAAGAAGGATATAAGGTCACACTTAGTATCGAGGTACAATCAGTTTCCAACTTTCCATGTTACGGATCAGGCAAATAACGAAGCCCATAGAATAAAACGATCAAGATAGTCAGTGGTATACTGCCATGGGCAGTGGTATACTGCCATGGGCCAGGACATACCTCCAGTGGTGGGGGAGGGAGCTGGCATCCTCCAACATTCTGCTCCCCCGTCCCCACCTACCCAACACACACAATATCTGTCTATTAGCTAGTTATAATCTCTGTTAGTTAACTATGCTAATTAATGTCTTCTTTTCTTATTTTTTCTCCGTCTTAATCTTTGGTAGCATCTATGTAATCTAGGATTAGTATTTTTTATTATCTTCTCCTGCTCTTTATCTCTTTGTTCTTGTTCTTATTGTGATTTTTATTACATACTGATTGGTTCCTACAGTACACCCCTAATTAGCTAGTTAATAAATGTATTTAGTGTTTTGCTTGTTTATTCTCCTTCTATTTATCTTCATGGAATCTATTTTATTTAAGGTCAATCTTGTTTTTATCTTCTCATCTCATCTTACCACGATTCATTTTCAGCCTAAGAATTAGATTCACCAGTGGAGGTTAGAGACACCAAGGAGTAATTTTGTTTATTTTTTTTTTTGTAATATTTAGTCTTTTTAGTTTTTAGATTTCTTTTGTTTCACAAAACAAACATTTATTTGGTTGTTATCTAGGCTCTTGGTATGCATACATTTCATCTTTTTATGATCACTGTTGGCTTGAACAACACCTCTGTATATTAATATCCTGTCTCTGCCCCCTGCATACTTCAAGTACGAATTGAAGGCGATGGCAATGCATGTGAGCAGTGAGAGGCTGAGCCAGTGGTTTGCTTTTTATGGAGAATATAGGAGCACCTAAAGTGTAATCTTATCCGCACCAATATTATTTTTGTGACTTTTTCGATGTTTTGGGGGAGGAGATTAGTTGACAGAACTTGGTATCTAGGTCCTTTCCTTTATTTATTTTATTTAAGAGAAAAAAAAAAAAAAGAAGGTACATACATACACCTTACTTCATAGCGATGATGTTACTATATACGAGGATGAAAACTTTAAGAAGAGTGATGAATAGTAGACCTAATGCGAATCAATGTGCTTGTACACAACACATATTGATCTAGATTCTATTTATACCGACTCTAGAGGGCAAACAAAAATATTGTGCCATGTGTGCATGTCCATTGTGTTGAGTCTCATCTAGTTTCGTCATAGAGTAGAGTGAGAATAATAAAGGGGCAAATCAAGAATGGGGAGTGAAGTCAGTAAGTAATTTAGCTAGAGATGCATGCATATGCAATCAGAAAGGGAGGCATTAGGAATCACATTGAAGCTAGAAATCAAATCATTCCGCCTAGCAACCTATTTGGAGCGAGATGCAGTGGGGGGCGATGCTTTCGATGGGGCAGTACCATCAATAATGGGAGAGCTCACAAGCATACTCCCTTGGTCTCTAAATAATCATTATTTTTTGGTTTCTGTGCCATCAAGAAGTGCTATTAGCCTATCACATTTGTGCTTGTGATTGATGAAGAAAAAGAAGAAACCCGTAGAGTGTAGAACTACACACATCTAGATATATGCCTAGCATGCAGGTACACTTCAGATGCAGGCAATATAAGATCGATTATTCAAACAAACAGAGTAAGAACAAACAAATTGTGCATGGTGAGTAAGCCGCTTTTTTGTACCAAGTGTAAGACTTGTTGCATTCCCAATATAAATTTGATCTGTAAAGGCCAAAAACATGTTTACAGTCTCAAGAACCACGGTCATAAGCTTTTAGGTGAGAAAACTTGTACTCCAACCACTTAACCGCATCAAGACACCAAGAGGTGAGTTTCAAAAAAAAAAAAAAAAAGAAGTGACGCACATATGTCAATGCTAATTGATAGATGGCATGTGCCTGATGAATAATGTAAGGCAATACTTATGATTCACTTAAATGTATAAATCAATATACAATATGTAATACTCATCATCAAATATAGATTGCAAACAACACATGCATGTCCACAAGAGCTTGAGCATGAGCATTGTTTATCGTCTAGTTAGAGGCTTTCACTCTCTTTTCTCTCGGCCACTGAAAAACAGCGTCAGAATTGGCCAAGAGCCCAAGATGAGTAACAAAATTAGCCTATGCAAGAATGGAGGAATTAATGTATCCCCGTCCCTCTTCTTTTTGGTCCAGTGGTCATCAAGACAACATGGCTGAAACATCCTGTAAGCACACTGTGGAACAAAGCCACTCTGCAAAACCATATGAGCAAGGACGGAAACTTTAAGATAAGTGATGGATAGTAGACCTACTGTGAATCAATGTTTTTGTACATAACACACATTGATCTGGATCTATATATACCGACTCTAGAGCGTAAACAGAAACATTGTGCCATGTGTGGATGCCCTTGTGTTGAGTCTCAAGTAGAGTGACAATAATAGATAGGGTAAATCAAAAATGGGGAGTGATATCAGTAAATAATTTAGCTAGAGATGCATATGCATCTGCAATCGAAAAGGGGAGGCATTAGGAATCGTGTTGAAGCTATTGGAGCATACACAGTGATCAGCAACATTTTTTCGACAGGTCAATACCATCAGTGATGGCAGATCTCTCAAGTATATATATGCAACTAGTTTAATCATGCATCTTTTTATTAAATTAAAGAAAACAAAGTCCAGCTTCATCTCTTGTGGCCAAGGGAATCAGACCGTTCATTACAAAAAATAGTCACAAGTGTCCAGCTTCAAACTCAATTATAAAATGACGATATACAGATTTAGTTCGTAGAAGCCAGAAGTATGGCTAAAGTCTCAACAAGTACATACTAAATTGTGTTCTCTAATTTGGGTGGGAGTAATTGCAATTTGCTGGCCTATTTGGTTGGACACAAATGAAACTGTGTTTAGCAAAAGAAAGACTAATTTCCTATCTACAGGCAATCTTGAGCAAGCGTTTCTGGTCCATTCTTCATAAGGAGCACAACAGAGCAATAATGAGGGGGCTGTCATTTGCTACAAACTATGGCAGTTGAGCTGTTTGCAGAGAATTCATGAGTGTCCTCTAACAGACTTAGTGCTTAATACATAATCGATTTTGAGTTTGTCTTTTTTATGTTTTTGTGAGTCTTTAATCCGCCACAGGCTGAATCTGTATTAATGAATAGTTGGCAGCAAAATTCTTGCAAAGGTTAGAATAAAATCTACCTTTTCTTAAAAAAAAAAGCAGCTACAACGCCTCGAGAAGCGCTAGCTGTCAGCCTATCACAATTTTGTGCTTATGATCGATGAAGCGAAAGAAGAAATCTGCTAACTGTAGAACTGCACATGTCTAGACACTTGATGCAGGTACGAACAAACTAATTGCGTAGGGTGAGTAAGCGTCTCTTTTATTTGTATCGCCTTTCCTCCTCTTTTTTTTTGTTGGTGGTTCAGTCATCGAGGGCCAACATGCTGAAATGTTCAGTCTTTTCAGTCACCAAGACCTAAATTATGTCCTAGAAAAAATACCTCTTAGGTATGTGGTCTTATTTTTTTTTTTTGAACTTTGCTCTATAACCCTGTAACAAATATTCTTTAGCTCCATAGCCTTCTGTCCGTTTTGGATAACTAATGGTGTCAAGTCAAGGATAAAAAGACTATTTTACCCCTAGTAAAAAAAAAAAATTGCAGAGTTCTATTTGTTTATTGTATCAAATGAATTGACACATAATGACATATAGTCAATTAGGCATATATTGTAATAAAATGAACAAACAACTAACTAGATATGTTTATTTTATTGCAATATATATGTCTAATTGATTATTTGTATTATTTGTCAATTTGTTTGATATTTTTTCATCAGAGGTAAAATGGTCTTTTTATCCCCTGATTTAACACCGTTAGCTATCCAAAATGGACGGAAGGCATAGAGCTAACAAAATTCGTTCCAGGACCATAGAGCAAAGTTCGAAAAAAAATAAAGCCACACACCTAAGAGACATTTTTTTTTCAAAGCCATAGAGCTAATTCTCTCAATTATGTTTGGCCTATGAACGTCTCCACTCTAGCCTCTACCAATTTCTATGCAAAATCAATACTTTCATCACATGAATCCATAAGAAAAACATGTGTTACTATCCCTGTTTGGTATATAGGATTTTTTTTTCCTGTTCTTGTGTTTTCCCCTATAAAATTAAACTGGTTTCTGTGAAAATTTCTAGGACCTAAATGATTTACCTAGAATAGTGTAAGGTCCTGTTTGGATTCTATAAACTAGTAACTAATTGACTAACAATTAGTTTATAAGGATCCAAACAGGTGAACTAGTGGGTGAACTAATGACTAATCCAAAACTTAACTAGTACTAGTTCGCTACTCCACAAAACCGAACTAGTTGAACTAGTTGTTAGTTCATTGGATCCAAACAGGTTCTAAAATGTGTTACTTTAACCAACGTAAATTCCTAGATAACATGCCATCCCTATTTAGACCCCTTGAGAACGTCAGTGTTTTTGTTTTGAAAATGAATTGTTTAATGTGAAATTTTGGTATAATTCCTATAAAATTCCTAGTGGTTGGTCCCTATAGTACACCCCTAATTAGCCAGTTAATAGATGTAGTGTTTTACTTGTTTATTCTCCCTCTGGACTTATCTCCATCGACATCTATTTTATTTAGGGCTAATCTTCCTTTTTATCTTCTCCTTCTATCTCCTTTATTGCTATTATTGCCATGATTTTTTTTTTTTTGCGAATTAGATTCACCAAGTGGAGTTTAGGGACCTAGGAGTAATTTTGTTTCTTTTTTTCTTTGTATCATTTAATGTTTTTTAGTTTTTAGCTTTCTTTTGTTTCACAAAACAAACATTATTGTTTGGTTGTTATCTACGCTCTTGACATGTATATATTTCATCTTTTATGATTGCTGTCGGCTTAAACAACATATCTATATTTAAATTCTAGCTCCCCAAGTAGAAATTGAAGGCAATGGCAATGCCTGTGAGCTATAAGGCTAAGCTCAGTGGTTTTGCTCTATGAAATAGGAGCACCCAAACGATATCTTACCCTAACGAATATATTTTTTTAGACCTTTTTGATGGTTTTCACAGTCCTTTCCTTTATTTCTTTTAAAAGCAAAAAAAGAAAAAGGAAGGTAGAGACGTACATGATGCATTATATTTGCCTTACTTCATAGCAATGACATTACTATATATGAGGATGAAAACTTTAAGAAGAGCGATGAATAGTACACCTGCTGCAAATCAATGTCTTTGTACACAACACGCATTGATCCAGATCTATATATACTGGCTCTAGAGTGCATGTGTGGATGCCCTAGAGTGCATGTGTGGATGCGCATTGTGTTGAGTCCTCAAGTAGAGTGACAGTAATAGAGAGGGCAGATCAAGAATTGGGAGTGAAATCAGTAAATAATTTAGCTAGAGATATGCATGCATATGAATCAGAAAGGGAGGCATCAGGAATCGTGTTGAAGTTAGACTTCAGATCCTTGCACCTATCAAAACTATTGAAGTGAGACGTAGTGAGGGCCGACACTTTCCAAATCTATTTGCCTTCTCTCTTCTGCTTCCAAGACGTGAGGCCAATTTTATATGGATAGCATATAAAACAAAGTACAACCAAAATGTCTGAATTGTCCATAGTACAGTCTTACATCATGATACTATTATGGAAAAATAAAGCCGTACCTACAGACCTTTCAAGTGAATCAACGACAACATTCATAACTCACATGAGAGTGTTAACATCATACTTGTTTATTCTTGCTCTCTTGATTATTTCTCTCTACATAGTGAGTTAGATATATAGTCACAAGTGTGCAATAATAAACAAGATTTTCTAAATCTAATAAAAAACTAATTAACCTGAATCTGTGCAGTAATGCATCCAGCACTCTAGTTTTGAATTTCGACGAATATATAAACAGGCTCTAATATTAGCAAAAAAAAAAAAGGACACTATAGGCATAGCATACCTGAAACTTCTTCACCGCTCAAGGTACATCGCTCCAGGTTTTAGATTGTATCCAGTCCCAAAATAAAGGTATTTGAACAGTTGAACTGACTCTACATGCTGAATAAGCCTTAGCTAGCTGTTACAGTTGTGAGGTATATGTTATATCAAATAGCAGCAAGCAGTGCTTAAACTAAGGTCATCATGTACTAACGGGTCTTGTTATTAGAGAGGCAATATTCTTACTTGTACAAAGGCTTCTTTCCAAAATTCATTCTTGGACCATGATGAAATAATTTATCAAAATACAACTTCTGTTATAAGGCCTCAGCATTTGGTAGTATCTTTAACTCACAATATCTCAGTGAGGATTCCAGTGTCAATCACTCCAACTTTAAGCAACCCGTTTAGTACGCAATTATTAGGTCTAGCTACTTTTATCAGTATCCTTAAATTTTATAATGTCCAACCCATTGACTGCCTAGTACAGAGTGCAGAGGTACAGAGTGCAAAACTGTGAGATGAAATAAGGTAATAGCAAATTAGGCATAAGGTCACCTCTACCTACTTTTTTTATCAGTATCCTGAAATTTGCTTCTCTCTAAAATCATATAATAATAAATACTCCTATAAGAGAATAAAGCCAAAGCACGTGAAATTCAGAGTAATCAAAGAGTATTTACTCTATCACTATCTGACGTATAATCCCAGGAAGGACTCCATTAGTAAGTGGCGCTGTTTGCACTTCAAACTTAGCCTCAGTTGTTTGATCCCCGTCATTAGTCAACAAGAGCTCTGTGATCCCAGGAGGCCAGAACTTAGAGTTCCACTTTACCGAAGCAATTGAAACCACACTTGCTTGGCGAAAACAGAGTCAATGAGGATGTGCTGGATGTCCTCCTTGGCTTGATCACAGTGCACAACAGCTTGGGTGAGGTAATTCTCTTCTCGCTAGTCTGTCTGCCGTCCAGCAATGTTTGTGAACCACCAACCAGATAAAGAACTGGCATTCTTAGGCGCCTCCGGATGAGTTCCCATGGTTCAAAATGTACTGCTCCAATGAAGGTCTCATAAGCCAATTCGACGAATACTGTCCAGAAGCTGAGAATCTCCATTGATGCTTGCTTGGGACGCCCGACATTAGCTGCACTTCCTCCAACAGACCAGACTGAATATCTCATTGTAGTTGACACCATGTTGCTGCGAGAAGCCCCGCACTACCCACCATGCTTTGTGGCACGCAAGTGTTTACCATGTGTAAGTTCCCACTTAGTCGATCATATCAATTGTCTGCAAAATCAATACTTTCGTCATATTGAATCCACGGTAATAAAATGTGTAAAACATAAGGTTATGTTGCATTCATATGAAGAAAAATGGTGCTGAAGAGAACAATTGAACAATTGTACAAGAAGTCCTCTGCATTTTTGGTAGCAGGGAGCCATTAAATGATTTATTTATCCCAAATATAAGAACAAACAATGGCGATGAACAAAACCAAGTGAAATATAAGGAAATTTTAGCAGAATCTATAATGAAAGAATCCTGTATGAAATGGAGTTATTGGAGTACGAAATATTTTTTTACTATAACAATTAATAGAATGAAAAATGCATTGACTGTTAAACAAGAGATATAGCATGGGAGGTATGGTATCATTACTTTGATGTGGGCGAGCTTCTTCTTGTTCTCCTCTGTTTCACACCACCGACGTAATGCAGGGCACCCAGAGATTCGTAGCATGTTGAGATTGGGTATTTGTTGTGTGCTCTCTGGCGAAGACTCAAGGGCCTCGCATCTGAAGATATAATGATACTTTAGTTTGGTGAGGCATCCCATGGTCTCCTGCAGATTATTTAGGTTCCGGCAACGTTCCAGCTTCAATTCTTGGAGAGACGAGGTCTCCCACCCACTGCGGCAACACTATCATGCTGTTACAATCTATTACGTAAAGCGTTTGCAGCAAAGTGAGATGCTTGGCCACCTCCTGCAACTGCAATGCCTCCACTTCGGAATTTTCCAGCTCCAATTCCTCAGGAGATGTGAGATGACCCAACCACTCTGGCAGCTGTGCCAGGTTGCACCTATTCACTGACAAGCATTTGAGGGATGAGAGGGATCGGATAATCTCAGGTGAGCTTGTAAGATCACTGCATTCCATGATGCGTAAATCACAGAGTGCAGGGAGATGGTGAATTAGTCTCCACTGATGCATAGGTACCTTGCAAACTTGTATTCTCAAAATAGTAACACGAGGAGAGGAGGAAGTGGAAGCACCATTGTCTGATGACGTACTCCCTCCCCACGGTGGTAGTAGACCCTCACTATCCCTTATGATCAGATCATAAGCATTGGGCGGGCAAGGTTTCAGCCTCAACTTGGGACAGCCACGTATCATCAATGTGCAGAGGCTGGGGAACATATACCCAGAATACATTGTGTTCCACACTTGGAGGCTGTGCATATCGCCTAGGGTAAATCTCGTCAGCCGAGGAAATGCTACCGTGCCGCCGCACAAGTCGTCATCGATTTTTGTAATACTTTGCATTGCTACGAGAACCAGCTCTTCCAGATTTGGTAATTGGCCGAGTGGTGGTAGACTGATGCAATTATCCAAACCCACCAAGAATATGCTGACAAGATTAGGGAAATTATAAGCAGGAATGCCCATTAGCCAGCCTGGAAGCATTGCGCTGTTGTAACCACGAATATGTAAGCTCTGTATAGTTCTGGGTGGCATGAGGCCTCCCATCACTATGTTGTCCTCCACAGCCCTCTCCATGGAACCACGGCTCCACTCAAACCTCAGCACTTTAATTCTTTCTTCTCCAACCAATCTGATACTTTCCACCTCTTCAATGGATTTCACCTTTTCAAGTCCCATTATCTTCAGCTCGACAGGATTTACGCCCTGAAGCAGAGCAATGTTGCTGCTGGAGTCACCATGGTCGGCTTGGACCTCGAATACTGGTAGGGTGATTAAACTTCTATTTACTCTCTTCACTTCACGCCAAAAATATGTGTGCATCAATATCAAGTCACAACCATCCATATTTAACATCTGTAGGCCATCTATTTGAGCTACACTTTCTGAGACCCACACGAGCCGCCAACAGTTTGAGAGGTCCAGCGTACGTAGCTTTCTAAGGCAACCGAAACAATCTGGCACACTGCGAAGACTATTATGAGACAAGTCAAGATGTTCCAGATTTGAAAGGTTGCTGATACATTCAAGGAATGTGGAGACTGTAGACTCGTCAAGATGCGAAGTATCCAGGAACTGTGATAAGTATAAATGCCGGAGGCTGGTGAGACCTCCCATGGCTGCTGTCATTTTGTTTCCATCAATGCAGTGACTGTGCGATAAATTCAAATACTGAAGTTTGGTCAGGCTACCCAAGGCTTCTGGTAGCCCTTCAACCTGAACACACTTCGACAAATCAAGATGCATCAAATTTTGCAGATTCCCAAATGATCTTGGTAGTTCACCAATTTTCCTGGAACCAGATAAGTTCAAATATTGAAGTTTGGTCAGGCTACCCAAGGCTTCTGGTATTCCTTTTACTAGTTGATGGCAGTGTGATAAATCAGAGTGCATTGTTTCTTCTAGACTCCCAAATGATAGGTTCAAATATTTCAGTTTCAAAAGGCTACCCAAATGTTCTGGTAGCACTGCAGTACTTAAGCAGCATGTTAAGTTCAAATATTCAAGGCTGTTGAGGCTCTGCAAGAATTCCGAGTCACCTGCAACATCGGAGCAATTTGACAAATCCAGATGGACCAACTTTTTTAGTTTGCCAAATGAATTAGGAAGATCTTTTAGTCCCGAACAGCCTGACAAATCAAGATATATCAGGCCCTTCAAATTGCCAATTGAATCTGGAAGTTTCAACAATGCAGAGGACCCGCGAAGGCTGAGATACATCAATTTAAAGAGCTTTGTGATACTGTTAGGAATCATCTGATGCTGGATCTTTGGAGCATTTAGATACCTCAGTTGCTTCAATTGACCAACAGAATTGGGTAGCTCATGTATCAAGCAATGGCTTAGATCCAAAACACGCAGATATTTGGCACACGAAAATGCATTGTTGTGAAGTCCAATTTCTTCACAATTGAGAAATCGCAAATCTGTGTATAATTCCAGTTTCTTGCTGCAATCATCGAACAGTGCATAGCGGCAGCTACTTCCCTCGGTATTAATATTGCCCAGTTTGCTACTTCCCTCGGTATTAACATTGTCCAGTTTGCTTACCCTCAGAACTAATTCATCGGCTAGCACCAATCGTGCTAAGTCATGCACCAGGTCGTGCATTTTCAAGTGTGTGACATCGTCGTGATGCAATCCAATAGCCTGAAACGAGAAACTTAGAAAACATTAGGATTTTATATGTGGCATCTATTTTTCTACTGTTACAAACATGTTGCATGCTCTTGTAGCTTAGCTGATGATGTATATCATACTGTACTCAGTTAATTAAGCCACAAAATGTGTATGGAGCAAAACCTTAAGGCTAAAAGGAGTCACTACATTCATTCTCAATCTTATTGTTAATAATGGGGGCTCCATTTTGAAGTCCTCACATTGGTCCTCATTAGATGCACTAGAAAAAAGATAAATCCTAAAAATTGCCTTTCAAACAATAAAAAACTTCTGATCACCAATTCGATCGATTATAATCCTAATTACCAATAATAGTCATCAGATATATTTAACTCTGTTATTCAGAAAATGATCTAAAGTAACCCCCTAAATCATGATAAATTACATATACCACCATTATAAAAAATAATCTAAAGCAACCCTTAATCTTAATATAATTACTACACACATATGTAGTTATGGAAAAAATAATCTAAGTAACCCCATAAATTTGCACCTAAACTATTGACCTACATTGTTACTAAAAATAACCTAAAGTAACCACTAAATCTATCTCTAGTTATCTACATCGACCATTGTAAACAATATCCCAAAATACTCCTATTAGGCTTATAAATTGATGGCTTCTATACCATTGTTAATATAGAAAAAAAACTAACTCAAGGTTTACATCCATGATGTGTGTCACCATGCCGACCATGTATATATACATATATGTAGAAAGCGATGAGGATACTGATTTTGATGATAAATACAGAGCTCAAACTAAGGTTTTAAATAAAACACACACCAAACACACATAGAAGCATGATGCAAAAGGGTAAAATATAAGTGGGGTAACAATTGATAACCAAAAGTTCATCTGAATGAGGTAAAGATAAAACAAAATATCTATGAGTGTTATGTTATACATAGAAAAGAGTTTGTAGTAAACACATGCCAAAAAATACATAGAGAAATGATGCAAAGGGAAGAACTATGAACTAGGAGGAAAAGTATATATAGTAATCAGTAACTAAAGCCTATCACATCTGGCTAAAAAAAAAAGATAATACTAACATGAGCATTTTTATAGAATACAAGGAAATGAGAGGGATACATATGTAGGTATTTTTTTATTAGAAATGGTATTAGGGTGAGTTGTGATGGCCATATGACAACATATAACCTGGTGCAATCATTACCTATTAGGCTAATCTTTTGGGTTGAGTTAGACCCGCGACCTTGGTTTTTGTTGTGGGCTCCTGTGGACCTAAACCTGATGGGGTGCTGGCTCATATAGTTATAGCGAGCTAGGTTCATATATGCTACACACTCCTAATGAGTTTAAAGTCCACTGAAGGGTGAACAGGCCTCTAGTTGAGTTGGTTAGGTGGCTCTAGTAGCAGTCCTCAAGTACTGTGTTTGGTCCTCCCTGTGGGAGTGAATTTCAGGCTGGGGTTAAAAAATCTCCTTGTCTATTCCACGTCAAAGCACAGGTATAAGGCCTGGCCGAAGTCGTTCCCACATGGGCTACTATGCCACTGTGTCTAGGTATGGCAGGGGTTGGGGTTTTCTTGATCTACTTGAGATGCTTAGGGGCTGTCTTACCCTGCTGGATGAGTTTTTTCTTTAAGCTCAACGAAGGCAAGCACATGTAGCATTTCCTCTCCATTGCTTTTGACAATGTAGAACACATAGAGCTCGAGCTGTGCACTCTCACCAGTGTGTTCGACAAAGTCTTCCATGCCCCTGCTGTCCTCCATGAGCAAGTCTGGTTGATCTTTACCTACAATCAGATCAAGGACCAAACCATTTAGATCAAAAACCATCTACCCAAATTGGACTATTCCCTCATCTAATCGAGGCCCAAGCAAACAGATTGCTTGGAGTTCCTCATTGAACTCAAACCCAGTCCTGCAGTCCTTGTGGTTTGAACAAGAAGCGAGACAAGGTGCGTTTGGCCTACTACTACCTTCCGAGTTTTCTCACCTTTGCTTAATTACTGTATTAGTCAAGCCCAAAGGACAGTGACCATGGATGAGGATGGTGTAGGCTTGAGGGTTCTACCACTAAACCCAACGAACACTTGCATAATGCAACATGGAGCTAGTGGACACCTGCAAAGCCCACAAAACAGAGTTGCAGTCAGAGAGGCAGCATGCAGGTTGTCCATAGCCTGGCCTGCTTGCATCTCTAGTGGATATGCCTCATTGTTTAATTTGTTTGCTCAGTTTCCCTTCTCCACTCAAGAACCACAGCGTGACTATTAGCTTGTTGTCCCTTCTACTGCACCAAACCAGTGGGACAACCCTTACAGTTAGTTATCAAAGAGTGGCTCTTATTGTGTTACGTATTTTCAAGATGTTATAGAATTTTGTATTATGTAAAAGTACTCAAAGAATATAATTAAACTATTCAATTTAAGGCATACAATAACTTACTGAATGTTCAAGGAAGGACAACCCCAAAAGCTGTGTTATGTATTTTTCACCGAGTTGCCTTGTGTTGAGTACATGTGTTGTGTCTATGAAGCCTAAAGAAATCCATTGATGAATTAGATCATCTTTAACCATCTCTTGACCTTTTGGAAAGATTGCTCAATAGGCAAAACATAGCCTCAAATGCGAGGGCATATAGCTATAGGTTAACCTTAAGGATGAAAGCACATGATGTGTCTCTTCTGAAGTAGATACATTCCAGATATTACTCTTGCTCACGGATTCCCATTCATCAAAAGTGAAAGTTCGCAACATGTGCCCAAGGACCTTAGCTGCTAAGGCCACGCCTCCACATTTCCTTGCTATATCCATTCCAATATGTTCCAATTGTTTTTTATCATCAAATCTAGAGTCTAAGTCACTCCTTCGCTTTATTATACTCCAACAAGAGTCATCTGTTAATAGTGCTAATTTGTAAGGTTGAATTGTTCGAAGATTATCTGCAATGCTCTCGTTGCGTGTGGTTACTATAATAACGACCTTACCATCCTCACTAACATTCAGCATCTTCTTCAATTCATCCAACTGAAATTTATCATTGTCCTCCCACAGGTCATCTAGAACAATGAGAACATTCTTACCAGCAAACAGTTCTACAAGGCGAGTATGTATCATCTGCATTTCTGTTATTTGACTTTCCATTTTTGATAGTTGTGATATTATAGAGTTGCCAATTCTCTTCATATCAAACATCTGGGACACATAGATCCATACCCGAGAGTACTCATTGAACATTATATCATTGAAAACCATTTTTGCCATGGTTGTTTTTCCAATGCCACCAATGCCATATATGGGAAAGATGGTAAGCTTTTCAGTAATGCTCGTAGATAAGAAATCCATTACTTTCTTTTTCTCTTCAGTTCTCCCTACTATGACCTCTTCATCATTTATGACCACTGTTGTTTCCCTTTCATTCGGACATTTTTGCTCATTGGTAGCAAAGCCTACCTCCAACCTGAATTTAGAATGCTGATCTGTGATCTCCTTCAGTTCCTCTCTCATCTTCTTCATCCTATTAGCAAGTTTATTCTTGGGACCAATAGATGCCAGTTGCAAGAGGCATTTGTTGAGGGACATCTGCAAGGTATTTGTTTGATTTATGAGCACATTGCAACATCTTTCTGTTCTGTGACGCAAAAACTCATGGGATCTCTGAAGGCTTATTTTATTACATGAATAAGTTAAAACTACGAAAATTCAAGATTACATTAAGGGGTTGTTAGCATCCTCTTTTCTCTAAGGAAAAAAAAAAAACAGAAGAGGATAAAACTAAATTTGGAGGCTAACTAGTAAAGTTTTGTTTGGCTGGATGATACAAAATCTGGGTATCATTTCTTTATTATTTTTTATTTATTTATGTATTTTTCCTATAAACTCAAAATATCAGTTTTATCAACAGCAACTCCAACCTTTTTCTTTAGAAAAAAACGTGTTTCCGTCAGCCGTTTTGTCAAATATATTATATACCTTTTTTATTTCTTTTCTTGTCCTTCTTAATTTGAATCCGAGGATTATGAGCATAGGGATCATGGTCACCCACCTGAACATGCTACAATATCATTTTCATTTATGTTTATCCGAATATTGTAATCTGTTAACTCGGATCTAATAAACTAGACAGCCGATTGTTAGCATGTTTAATAAAAACTGATTTTGTTTTAGCAAGCTATGGTGACAGCCTGACAGGTACGCGTACCTTTGACGACGCAGCCGGTGGTTGGGTGTCGGCCTCGAACTCATCGAGCATGTCGGCGATGTCATACATGGCGTTCTTGGGCCGCTTCAGCCACAGCTGCACAGATCTGTTCTCCATGGATTTCCTCTCGGCATCCTTCAGCACTGCCGTCAGAGATTCCAGCGTCATCTTCATTATCTTGAGGTCCTTGGTGAAGTCCTGCTGCAGCGAGGTCTGGCCTCCGATGATGGCGCTGAGCTGCTTGAACACCACGCTGAGCACGGCCGAGGCCAGCATGCCCCCGACTTCCGCCATTGCTGCGTAAGCCCTCAAGCTGTACTACCTCTGCTGCTTTGCTCGATTATTTTTCTTGGATCTCTCTTGAAATTCCTGCTGGCTCTCAAGCTGAGTGGAGACGTGCTGCAGGCTGCTGCAGCAAGCAGGTATGCGAGCGGAATGGCTAGCTAGTTGTGTGTAGCGTGTGAGAGGTAGACGAATACCCTTGACTACCTACCACCACACAAGGTCACAAGTCTACAGCAACGGCATTTACATGATTGTTAGGGCGTGTTTGGTTCGTTGTGGAGCTGAGCCTGGCTCGCACGACCCAACCAGGCCAGCTTCAGCCGGGCTCAATGCATGCAACTGGGTTTTGTTTGGTTACATGGCTCTGCAGAGCCTGGTTTGCATGGGATGTTGTTTGGTTCACTGCACTTGCATGAGATTCAAATTCTAGACATGCATGAACGCTGTTTGGTTGCTTGCATTAATACAGTCCTGGGTACCAAGCTACAGCTTTTGCAATATTTACCACAGGCTAGTTACACAATGTAGCAATGAGATTACATGGCTTTAGATTAACTTCCAAACTAAGAATGCTATCATTATACCGACAACTACAGTTAGTACAACTTTAACTAGAACTGAACTACGCCATTGAGCAACCCAATCTTGTCCAGCAGGTTCAAGCACTGGTGGATTTTCAGGTTGCAGTAGAGGTTGATTGGCCTGTTCTCCATGACCATAGAATGCTTGAAAAGCCTCCTCTTTTGTGTTGTATTTTTTGTAGCAATTTCCCTTGAAACCATGCACTTGAGCATGTGCTTTGTCCCAGGTGGAGTAGATACCAGGCTCCTTACCACGATGAACCACATACCATGCCATACAATCTGTAGAGGAAGACAAGATAGTAGGTGTGGTAAAAATAATACAAGAACATTAAGGCAGATGTATGATAAACAAATCACAGACACTGGGCATGTGCTCAGTTCAGTGAAAAGCACATCAAAACCAAAGAACCCTTATCACAGGCAGAGGGATTTTGCTCAGAATATGAGAAATACATCACAGGCATATGGCATGTGCTCAGAAATAACATGAAGACACAACAAAGGAATGTAAGAAAACATCATCATTGGCATAAGACATGTGCTCAGTATAAATAGACATCATCATTGGCACAAGGCTATGCTCAGTAGAACTCAACAGCATCATTGGCATAAGACATGTGCTCAGAATAAGTAAACATTTTCACTGGCATAAGGCATATGCTCAGAATAGAATGAACATCAAGTCAACATCAGTGCATCCATAAGTTTAGAGACATGCACCAGCTAGGTTGATCTAGCAAGGAAGTGGATGCTCACTACAATACTAAAGTTGCAAAAGTATTTGTGTGCCACATCTAATACACTAACTATATGTTAGTGTTAGTGGAGAATGCAGGATCAGGTATCTGCACAAAAGAAGGGTAAACCCACTGCACAACCCAAGAAGTTATGCACAAAAGAAGCCACCAACTGCACACCAATAGCATCCATCTACAGGGGCAGGCACTGCACCAGGACTTGCTGAAGGAGAGGGCAAGCTAACCAGCAAAAGACCAACCAAGAGAGGGCAGGCACTGCACAAAAGGATCAACCAGCAGCTCCCACAGCACTCAGATGTAGTGCTTGGCCAAGTAGGTCCTCAGCCACAGCACACGGTGAGGGTCAGTCATTTTCACAAATGCAGAACCCAGAGCCTTGTTGTCTAGGAGATGCCCATATGCAACCATCAATGCCTCTTCAGTGAAGCCTGGAATAAACATCACAGCACCATACAGGTCAGGGTGAGAGTCTTCCACCTTGGTTGAGCGAATAGCATCTGCAACATTGTTCACTGCATCTGCCATGCCAGTGAACAAAACCACATCATCCTCTGAAAGCATTGACCTCTTCCTCTTGTTTCCAACAGCAGCTTCAGACTTGTCTCCCTCAAGTGACTCCTTTTTGGCATTGTCATGGCCCTCAGCCTTCAGGGAGCTCTCAGCAAAGTCAGAAGGACATCCAAGTGGCTCATTTGACCCCATTGCATACTTCCCTGTTGCCTGGCCATTGCCAAAGATGGTCATCATCTCCTTGTAGTGCTGGATTGGCTTGTTCAGCAATTCAGCATCCTTGGGATGTGCCTGCATTGCATTGCCAATACATTGTTGTTAGAAGGATACAAACAAGCTAAGTACATAATGAACATTCAATGGCAGCAATACAAACCTTAACATGGCCATTGTAGTGCTCCTCCTCTAACACAATCATGGAGTTGCCATCATCCCATAAAGCTCCACTGAGCTCTCTCAGCTTCGACACCCTCACAAACCTCTGCCTCCACTTTCTCAGGTGGTTATACACCTGGGTACCAGTGACTTCATTCCCAGTAAACTCATGCAGGGCCTTTGCAACCTGGTTCAGGTGGACTTCTTTGAACCCCTTATCAGTCCTAACACCTGTTGAAATGAGCTGGCACATGCGGCGTAGGATAAATCCAGACATGACATCAGTCCATCTCAAAGCAGGCCTCTGTTGGCCCCCAGCGGCCAGCCAGCCCCCACACCGGCCCCCCCCACACACCAAGAGCAGCAGCCCCCACACCACCAAAGCCCCAAACCACCAAAGAACATTCCCAGCTCCAAACTCAGGTCCAGGAAACACAAGCTCATCAGCAGCCCAAGTCTCATCAGCCATTTCCTAATTGCAGTGCCACACCCCACTCAGATAGCAACATAGAGTAAACATCATTGCACATGCCTTATGCCTCAGAATAAAAATAGCAGAATAATATGAAACATCATTGCACATGCCTTATGCCTCAGAATAAAAATAGCAGAATAATATGAAACATCATTGCACATGCCTTATGCCTCAGAATAAAAATAGCAGAATAATATGAAACATCATTGCACATGTCTTATGCCTCAGAATAAATATAGCAGCATATAGTAAACATCATTGCACATGCCCATAGCCTCAGTTATCATCAAATAATATGAATCATCATTGCATATGCCCATAGTCTCAGATCAAGTGTAGTATCTATGAAATTCAGTTATCATCAAATATTATGAATCATCATTGCACATGTCCAAGTCTCAGATCAGATGGGAAATAGTTATAATCATTACATGTCCAAGTCTCAGATCAGATAATAAATAACATGGCATATGTTCCCAGACATACAAGATAAGTTCATCAAATGGACAACAGTTGATACAAATAACAATCTAGATGCGAGAAGAACCCCTATTAGCCCACATGTGATTAGCCAACTCATCCCTAGCAGCAGCCCAAGCAGCATTGTCATCCTGTTGAGTACCAAGGGGCTGACTGCCATTGTTATTTGGCACCCAAGAGAACTCAGCAGGAACTACCTCATCAACTCCATAACCAAGGATCCAGTTATGCAATATACAGCAAGCAAGCACTAACTTGACTTGTGTTTTAAAGGGGTGGAATGGTTTGTTATCAAGGATGCGAAAACGATTCTTCAAAGCACCAAAGGCCCTTTCAACTGTGACTCTTAAACCAGAGTGCCTCAGATTAAACAACTCTCTAGGGTTGGTTGGGTAGTTCCTACCACCGTACTCTTTCAAATGGTACCTAGTACCACGATAAGGAGGAAGAAATCCAGGCCGACAAGCGTATCCAGCATCGACTAAGTAGAACTTGCCTAAAACAACAATATGCATGGGCATTAGGAAATGTCTTATTTATGTATGGACATGTCTTATTTATGTATCTAGTTGCAAATATTTACCTTGTTGAACCCTTAACCCATCAGCTCGTTGTACAGCATCAGCTAGGATGGTGGCATCATGGGCTGATCCCTCCCATCCAGCCAATACATAGGTAAACTTCAAGTCAAAATCAACAGCAGCTAGAACATTTTGGGTGGGGTAGTTCTTCCTTCCTCTAAATGCAGCTTGCATCTTGGCTGGGACTTTAGCATAGATATGAGTTCCATCTATTGCCCCAACACAGTCCTACATGACACCCAACATTTACTTCTTAAGTGGTATGCATCCAAGCATGCAACAATACCCTAGTAATTATATGACAACTTCTATACCTTAAAGTATGGATACCATCTTGGGCTGTTGCTAATCTTAGTTGGTGTCTCATCAGATGGAGGTCGAATCATGTCTTGTCTAAGCTCACCAATAGCATACAAGACCTCTTTGAAATGGCGGTGGACAGTCTCTATAGACCTCCTCCAGTTTTGCTTTATAACTCGAAATCGTTGGTTGTGACCAACAATATGAAGAAACATTGCAACTTGCTCTTCCACACAACAATGTATGGTGTCACTAAGTAAATGCCTTTCCCTAAGCAAGTCGCATAGCTTAAAAAAGGGGGTCCTTCTCATGCGAAGCATGTTTACACACTCCACATCAGTGGAGTTGTAAATTAAGTCCAAATTCTTTTGGCGCTCCTCATCAAACTTGCTCAATGGCCCATAAGTGATCTGAGGCCGAGAACAATGATGCATTCTAATCCTAGTAAATATGAATGCATACATAGCAGTGACAAGAGCAACAGCACGAGCAAAAAGCAACCTTCTCTTCTCTTCCACATCCATCTATACAAAGCAACACATTTGGCACGACAGAGTTACTAGCAACGTATGAAATTTGTTTGTTTTAAATAAAACATGAAGATATATGCTCTCATCTAAACAATAAAACAGAGACATGGACAGAGGCTCAGATTTTATTTGGAATCATCATATACTTGGACATATCCTCATATTTTAGTTCACATCATCACAGACTTGGACATATGCTCAGATTAATAATATGAATCATCATAGACTTGGACATATGCACATATTTTAGTTCACATCATCACAGACTTGGACATACGCTCAGGTTCATGTACAAGTTTCATCAACAACTTGGACAAATGCTCAGAAACTAACAAATAAACATCTTCATCGCAGCACGCACAGGCAACTACCGCAAAATACAGATTGAGAGGGAGAGGACGATAGAGAGGAGTATATGTGTGATATACCGAATGAGCAGTTGCAGGACCCCGAGCACAAGTTGAAGAACAAGTGAGGGAGGGCAGATCTGCAACTCTACAAAATAAACAAAATGATTTTGCATACACATGTCAGGATATGTGATAGAGAATAGAGAAAAAAACTAAGAAAATCTCCAGAACCTAGATCCATACCTCAATGTTAAAAAAGAACTCAGATCTGGTGTGCCTGTAGCAAGTAAGAATGAAGATCGAGTTAGGGTTCCAAAATCAAGAGAAATAGGCAAAGGAAAGGGGGACAAATCACTTGCCTGTATATGCCTCAAATCCACGTCTTCTACAACACAACGACACAGAGAGGAGGAGGATCAGCAATCCATGAATCGAAAAACAACAGAGCAAACAAGAGGAGATCGAGGTGGAGAACTTACCAGAACAAGCGAGGAGGGCGAACTGAGTGGGTGGCGGCGGCGGAGGGGGTAGATATATACGGGCAGAATGGCGCGAAAGGGGAGGAAACCCTAGCGCCTTCCCGCCATCTCCACACGCCGCGTTCCCGCCATCTCCCGTCGCCCGAAATCGCACCGCGCGCGCGTCCGCGAGAGCACGAGAGGAGCCTGGCCCGGGAGGAACGGCCGATTCCCTCGTTCACGCCGAGCCTGGCTGGGAGGGGCGGATTGCACGAGGGGGAGCCTCGGCCGAGGGGGCGGACAGGCAACCAAACATGGGTTCCCTGCATCCCACGGGCCTGGTTAAGGGGCATGCAGGGAACCAAACAAGCTGCGGTAGGAGCCAAAGCCAAGTTGCTGCTACATGCCACCACACCACTTGATCAAGTTGGAGAGAGGGAGGTAGAAGACGGATCTAGTGGGCCTGTGGACCATGGTTGCATCCCTATCGCGCTAGCGCCACACCATCACTGCCTCATTACTTTTCATATGATATGTCTAAAGAGACATACTCCCTCCGTCCCAAAATAACTGTCAGTTTCGCTTCCCGAGAAACAATTGCCGGCAAATTTTATAAATAATAAATATCATGGATTAGTATCATAATTAGTATTATCGGAAAGATCTTTAGGTCTAGTTTTTTAACAAATTTATTCAGAGACATAAATATTGCACGTATTTTCTATAAATCGAGTTAAACTTATGGCATGAAAACCGAAAACGACAATTAATTTGGGACGGAGTAGTAGTCTTTCAAACTACACTTTGACCGTTTATTTAAAAGGGAAATTTGCTGTTGGACATGTAAAGTGTCTTCTCTATGCTGTTGGACACCGAAAATTTTAAGATTTGCTAGAGGACACCTTAGTTCTTGTTAAATTTGTTGGTGGACACCGCGCCCATTAAAATATGCATTTCCAGCTTTGAAGGAGAGAGAAGCATGGTGAAAAGTCGTTTTTGCCCCTGCCTCGTTCTTCTTCCCCTTTCTCTTCCTCCCTGCCGGTCCATTCTCCTCCTCGATGCGCGTTGCCGATCTTCCTCCTCCACCCTGACAATAGCGACCTTGTCCCTCCCCGCGTCCTGCGTGCTCGCTGCGCGGCCATGGACCGTGAGCTCAGCTCACCACGCGCATCTGGGCCGCGGCGGCGGCGGCAGAGCACACAGACACTTCTAGGCCAGAACGTAGGCAGTCGGCAGGTGTGGACTGCTTCGCCGGCTGTGTCATGGGCGTCACCGCCGTGGGGCTCCGCCGCCGCGTGCACACCCACCCGTTGCCCCGGGCGCGCCGACAGACAGCTGCGCAGCCTCACCGCGCCCGCCTGCTTCCGCGCCTCGGGTTCGCGGCCCGGCGCTCCCGGGAGATCCCGCCGTGGTTCGCGCCGCTTCGCCGTTCTCGAGCTCACCTTCGCCGCCTGTCAATGGAACGCTGCCGCTCGGTCCCGGGGCGTCCGGGGCCCTCACGGCGCTGCTCCACTCCGGGAACCTCACGGTGCTGCTCCTCTCCCAGAACGGACTCACGGTCACGGGCCCCATCCCGCCCGCGCTGCTCTCCGTCGCGCCACATGCTCGACCTCTCCCGCAACAACCTCACGGACCGCTGCCCAACGTCTACGTCTTCCTTAGCGCCGGCCTAGCGCCTCCTTGTTTAACATCTCCGGGAATTCTCTGTATGTCGTTCCCGCCGACGCCATTGGAGCGTTCAAGAGAAGGTTCCAGGTCGTCGACGTGTCCAGCAACTACCTGGATGGAGCTTGGAACGGGTCTGACACAGCAGTGCTTGCCACAACGAATTGCTTCTGTGGTGTTCCCAGAATCCCAGTCAGCGCAGCCGTGCAAATTGTGAGGGCTAATTGGTCGCAACAGTGGAAGCAGAAAAAAAGTAAAGGGAGATGGGAAGAAGAAAAAAGGCAGGGGCAAAAATGACTTTTCACCACGCTTCTCTCTCCTCTAAAACCAGAAAATAATATTTTAATGGACGCGGTGTCTACCAGCAAATTTAACAAGAACCAAAATATCCTCCAGCAAATCTCAAAATTTCGATGTCCAGCAGCATAGAGAGACCAGCAATGATCAATGTTAATGACTCCGGAAATTTTCTTGCTAATTCATCCTCACCTCTATAGTTGAAGAGGTGAAACAGTGCATTTCACAACAATGCTAATTGTTGGACATAAACGAACAAGTCTATTGATTTAAGAACTATGCATTAATAATTCTCAGGCATTCACAGACGCTACATTTCAGATGTGTAGGCGACGCGTAAGATTCCGAATAGAATAGCTTGCTTGTTCTGCGGATGACAGATATAACCTATCTTTTCTAGTTCGACTGCTAAGTTATGCTGGTTTGAACTAGCAACAAAAGTAAAATAATCCACAGGGTAACCAGTCTGTCACACCCTAAAAATTCTAATTTTAGGTAGTGAATAGAAAAACAAATAAAATAAATAATTTAAAATTTAATCCAAATAATTATGGTTCACAAAATCTTTACAAGTTAATGGAAGTAGGGTTGTAACGTCTTAAAATTTTACTTATAGATAAATAGAATTGAAATAATTTAATTATGTATTTTTGTGCATATTTAAATATAGAAAATATTTTTAATTCAAATTTATCATAAGGTTAGCAAGATGTTGTGCACAAATGCTAATGCATAATGGTCCGAGTGCTTTTGTTTTAAATTCAAATGTTACTTGAATTTGCTTTGAAAATGGGGTTTTTAAATAAAAGAAAATGAGTTTTTATTTAAAACCCCATCCTCTCCCTCTTTTCTAGCCTATAGGAAAAAGGCAGCCTGTTCTACTCTCCTTTTCTTGCTTTTGGCCTAACCTCCTTTCTCACTCCCTCTATCTCTGGCAACCTAGGTCCCCTCGTCCCACCTATCTCTGTTGACCTTTTGACCACAAGACCTAGGCGGAGAGCTCAGCCCGCTCGCATGCAACCTCTTTACCTCTCTGTCTCACTGCGACTTTAGTCCCACGCCTTGTTTCCCTAACAACTAGGCCTCATGAGTCATTGTCCGGGCCATTGTCTTCTTTCTTAGGATTGAAATCCTCCACCGCCTTTCTTCGTTGAGGTCATCCTAATTTGGGTTGATCTCGCCCCTTTCCTTCTATGGCTTGGCTCCTGGCCTTAAGACAGGCACTGCACCCCTCGCTCACTCCATCAAGCCCCAAACCAGTTGCCTACGTCCACTCGAATGGACCCATGCCCCGCCGTCAACCCAACCTCACCCTTGCTTCCCCGTTGAAAGCATATATGGATGGCTAGTTGTAGTGTAGAACTGCAGCAGCAGAAAAGCTCAAATGAGATGAGATGATGTGTGTGAGAAAATGTTAACGATGTAAGAATTTAAAACACATAATGATTGCATTCCATTGAGTACCATATATAGTACATGTACTCGTACAAGTGAAGTGACAACACAAAACTAATCTGATTGTATTTAATTTTTTTTTTTACGCAGGAAAGCTGTGCATCTTTATATTAAAGGGAGGAAAAGAGGTTCGACCCCTAAATGGACACCACCTCACTCTGGGCCGAGCCATAAGGGGTTGAATGAAACAAAAAAGTTTACACTAATAAAAAAAATCAGGCGGATGATGCCTGACCAAAAATCCTTACAAACTAGAATTAACCTAGCCCAAACCATGACCAGAACCTTACAAATTGATTGTATTTAATAATAATACAAACTGGTAATCTTGGTTGACCTTCAGTAAATCAACCCCTTGAGTAAGTCTTTTCTCTTGGTCACTGACCAGAAACCTTGTGCAAAAACAGGGGACGTATATATCCTTTTCCCTCTTCTTTTTCGGCTAGTGGTGAAGTCATCAAGCCAACGTGGCTGAGATGTTCCGTAAGCATGCCAAGCAAGCATATATAGCCGCTCTGCAAAACCAGCTTAGGTGGGTAAGTGAACAGGATTAGCAAATTCATGTTTGTTCAAATATAAGCAGTTAATTTTGGAGCATTGAGCCGTGTACAAGAAAGGTTATACCAGACGCTTATGTGGCAAGCTAGTTGTTTTGGGACGTTATGTGCACCATCTGCTTACAAGGCAGATAATATGTTTATGTTTTCGTTGAGGTGCTTAGGTTTTGTTTGATTTAGCTTCTAGAAAGTGCTTCTGATGTAAACAAATTATGGAATGCCAATCAACAGCTACTTTCGTGTAGTACATTTTTTGCTGCACCTTGGATTATTTTTAGTTTTCTGTTTTTCCAAACAAGTGAAAATATAAACATATTTTATAGTTGTTTCAAGGAAGATAAAGAGAGGGTAGGTTTCTTAGTTGTTTTAGCCAAATAGATTATAGCTTTTTCATAACACATAATTCACAACAGCTTTTCTACGGTTCACAGTAAATTCTCATAGCTCATAGCTGAACTAAACAGACTCGAGTGTGCTGACTAGGTAGTCGAGCGCATCTAAACACCAATGTGCATTGAAGAGGTTAATTTCTTATATAGGTGTTTAATGATATGGCATTATTCTCTCTTTTGTAAGAACACAAGCTTTGGAAAACTTGTAAGTAAAACTCGTAGGGTAAATAGACCCCCTCCCCCCCCCCCCCCACCCCCAAAAAAAAAAAAAGAAAAGAAAGAAAGAAAAGAAGAAATATATTGCCATCTTTCAATAAGAACTTAAATTATGTTTACTTTGCATTGTGACCATGACTTTTCAATCCCATCTAGTAACTATCTGCAAAATCAACAATTTCATCAATGTGAATCCTACAATTCACAATAAAATGTGTTGCATATAAGGTAGTGCTTCGATCAGATCAATAAAAATAGGTGGCAGAAAGAAGTGTATAAATTATTGTTCCTCTACATTTGTGCCGTTAGGCGGTGACTGAATGGTTTAGTTTCAGAAGGAGAGGAACAATTGCATGGTGAATTTCATGAAAATTAATCTGTATCCGTGATATAGATCATGAGAAATTATAGTGGTTAAAAAAATCGTAGACCAATCAATCAAGAGAAATCTAATGGTTAAAAAAATAGGAGGTATTAATGGGAAAGTAATAAGTATTGAAAATGTGAAGATGGTACTAAAATAGGTGAAGCCAGTACCAAAAACAGGTGGTCCAGAGCCTGAAATTTCCTCGCCCCCAAGCGCAGGTGCAGAGGTGATTCAGTGATTGTAGCCAGGTGCCAGGATTTCTCCTTCAACTGCCAATCGGCATCCTTTTTTTCTTCTTCAGCCCCATTGCCAACAAACAAGACATCTCGCTCCAGAAGTTACTGTCGATATTCTGTTGCTCTTGCTGCTGCATCGGTGCTGGTGTCGCATGCAATCAATTAGAAGCAAACCTGTCCATATGCAGGCATCAGCCATTGAAGCTCAAAACTCAGCACAACAAGTTGCCTCGGTGCCTCCCATGCAGCGGCAGAACGAGCAATCATCGTCTTGGTCTTGCTGTGCTTCATTAGCAATCAGTGTTTCAGCTTGATCCTGACTGCCGAGCACGCATCGACCTTTACTTGTCGGTCTTGTTCAAGAAGGGCACAGAGCTCCACATTTCTTTGACAATGGCGGGGAGCCGACAGCGCAAGCTGCAAGATTGGCACCTACAGGCCAGGCTCTGTCGTCACCTAAATGCAGCGTGTGGTGCGATGGCCATGGTAGTGTCGATGTTCTAATCAAATGGACAATACTGAAAATCCTTCAATAAACAAAATTAAATTTTGTAAATAATCTTCCTCAACTAATAAATGACTAGAAAATAAATAATAAGTATCTAAAAGTACCAATGGTACTTTTCCAACAATTGTAAAAGAGCTAAAAATAGTACCATGAGAATTGTAGAGAGTGCAAAACAAGGGCACAGTATGTGAAGCTCTCCTACCTTTTCCTTTATGTGAGCAAGCTTCATCTGGTTCTCCTCTGTTTCACACCACTGCTGTAATGAAGGGCAGGAACCAATCTGTAGTTTTTCGAGCCTGGTTAGTTGCTGTATGCTCTCCGGAAAAGACTCAATGTTCTCACATCCCACGATACGAAGTTTCTTCAGAGATGTGAGATGACCCAACCAGTCCGGCAGTTGGGCTCGGTTGATCTCAGGTGAGCTGGTACGATCACTGTAATCCTCGATACATAACTTAGGGAGGGCCGGGAGGTGGTGAAGCAGCCTCCACTGATGCATAGGCAATTTGCAACCATATATTATCAATTTAGTAACCAGAGGAGAGGAGGAAGTGGAAGCATCAGTGTCTGATGTACTCTCTTCCCATGATGATATTACACCATCACTTTCCGCTATAATCCACCGCTCAGCTTTAGGTGGGCAAGGTTTCAGCCTCAACATGTGACAACCATGTATTACCAATGTACGAAGGCTGGGGAACATGTACTCACTCACAACATCCCTACCACAAGAGTATGTTGTGTTCCACACTTTGAGGTTTGGCATATTGGATAGCATGAAGTTCTCCAGTTCAGGAAATGCTCCTGTGCCGCCACAGAAGTCGTCATCAATTTTCTCAATGCTTTGCATTCCACTGAGATGCAGACATTTTAAGTTAGGTAGCTGGCCGAGTGGTGGTAGGCTGATGCAGTTATCCAAATCCTCCAAGGATATTCTGACAAGATCAAGGAAACTAAAAGCAGCGGTGCCCATTAACTCTGCTTCAATTCTGTAATTGTAACATTTTATTTTTATTCTCCTCATATTCTGCTCATCCTCGGAATCCTCATTGTTCTGCTCATCCCCGGAATCCTCATTATTCTGCTCATCCTCGGAATCCTCATTGTTCTGCTCATCCCCGGGATCCTCATTATTCTGCTCATCCTCGGAATCCTCATTGTTCTGCTCATCCTGGATGCATAACACAGGGAGGGCAGGCAGATGGTGAATCAGAGTCCACTGATGCATAGGCAGCTTGCAACCTTTTATTGTCAATTTAGTAACCAGCGGAGAGGAGGAAGTGGAAGCACCAGTGTCTGGCATAGTCTCTTCCCATGATGATATTACACCATCACTTTCCACTATAGTCCACACCCCAGCTTTAGGTGGGCAAGGTTTCAGCCTCAACTTGGGACAACCATGTATTTCCAATCTACAAAGCCTGGGGAACATATAACCACCAGAAGAGTATGTTGTGTTCCATTCTTTTAGGCTTTCCATATTATCTAGGGTGAATCTCTCGAGTCGAGGAAATGCTACCGCACCTCCACAGAAGGCCTCATTGATTTTTACCACACTAGGCATTTTACTGAGAACTAGCTCCATCAGGTAAGGTAACTGGCCGAGTGGTGGTAGGCTGATGCAATTACCCAAATTCACCGAGGATATTCTAGTAAGACCAGGGAAATTATAAGCAGGAATGCCCTTTATCCAGTCCGGAAACAGTACGCTATTGTAGCTTTCTATGTCTAAACTCCGTATAGTGCTTCCTGGCTCAAGGCCTCTCAACACTTCGTGGTCCTCCACAACCCTCTCATGGTACCTACCCCTCCACATGAGTCTCAATTGATTAATTCCATCCGATTTCATATCTTTGATCTCTTCAATAAATTTCACCTCTTCAAGTCCGTATACCTTCAACTTAGTAGCATTCACATTCACAGCCTTTAACAAAACAACATTGATGCTGCCTATGCTGCCTTGTGTAGCATCAACGTGGACATTGAGTTCATCTAGGTTCAATAATTCACTGTGTAAACCACAATTTTTCGCATATGCCTGCTTTAGGCTATGCAGTTGAACTATGGTTTCTGGTACCGACCGCAGAGAAGAGCAATCCGAGAGGTCCAGTGTGTGTAGCTTACCAAGGCTACAAATACTCTCTGGCAGACGGGAAAGACCTTCATTACAAGATAAGTCTAGATGTTCCAGATTTGAAAGGGTGCTGATATACTCAAGGAAAGTGGACATAGCTGATTCATCATGGCACATCTTATCCATGAACCCAGATAAATATAAATACCGAAGTTCTGTAAGATTAAGATTGCTCATGGCTTCTGCTACCTTGGTTCTGCCAATAATGCCAATGCAACCACAGTAAGATAAGTTCAAGTGTTGGAGTTTGGTATGACCACCCAAGACATCTGGTGTAACATTGATCTCGTGACAATGTGATAAATCAAGATGCACCAGATTTTTTAGATTCCCAAATGATCCTGGTAATTCTTTAATTTCGTCACAACCTGACATGTTTAAATGTTTTAGTTTCAAAAGGCTACCCAAATGGTCTGGTAGCTCTCTGATATTCCAGCAGTATGATATGTCCAAAAATTCAAGGTTTGTAAGGCTCGGCAAGGATTCTGAGACACCTGTAACATTGTTGCAGTTTGACAAATCCAGATGGACCAACTTCTTTAGTCCGGCAAATGAATCAGGCAGTTTTCCTAGTTCTGTACACCCTGACAAGTTAAGATACATCAGAGCCTCCATTTCTCCAATTGAATCTGGCAATGCCAACAATGCAGTAGACCCAGAAAAGCTGAGGTGAAATAATTTTAAGAGCTTCGTGATACAATTGGGAATCGTCTGATGTTGGATCTTTGGAGCATTTAGATACCTCAGCTGCTTCAGTTGACCAACAGAATCGGGTAACTCCTGTATAAGGCAATCGCTTAAATCCAAGACGCGAATATACTTGGCGGACGAAAATGCATCACCACGAAGTCCAATTTTTCCACAATCAAGAAAATGCACAGCCTTTATCTTGTTAGGAGAATCTGTGTATGATTCCAAATTCTTGCTGCAATCATCGAGCAGTGCGTAGCGGCAGCTACTTTCAACAGTATTGCCCAATTTGCTTCCCCCCAGAATTAATTCATCGGCCAGGACCCATCGAGCCAAGTCATGCACCAGGTCGTGCATTGTCAAGTGTTTATCTCCATGATGCACTCCAGTAGCCTGCAATGTGACACTTGAGGATTTAGGATTTTATATGCCAGTTATTTTCTATTTTAACATACATACTGCACTTGTACTTGATGTATGGACAAACAAAATTATCAATTACTCTACATTATTGAAACTTGACCAAAAGAAGTCACTGCATTGACTCTCAACCTTATCTTAATATTGCAAAAATAATTATCTATCACTCCTATACTTTATTACAACGTGGCCAAAAGAACACTGCATTCACTCTCAATCTTACTTAATATTACTAAATGAAGTCTCCACGTAGCCCTTACAAGATGAATTCTATATTTTTTTACAAGATTAGAAACATATAGTCTTTAATTTGGTATACTCCCTCCGTCCCTAAATAATTGTCGCCGTGGGATGCGTGCCACAAGTTTGACTTGATTTGTAGAAAATACGGGTAATATTTACAGCTTCAAATAATTTTGTTAAAAACTAGACTCAAAGATCTTTCCGATGATACTAATTCTGATACTAATCGATAATATTTATTATTTATAAAAATTACCGGCATTTGGTTCTCGGAAGCTTAAACGACAGCTACTTAGGGATGGAGGGAGTATTCTCTAATTATTATTGCAATAGTAGCTCTTGTTTCTTAAAGATACCTACGTCTTCTATTAAGAAAAATAGATAAAATAATAATTTACATCTAAATTACTCTTCTTTACTATTATGAATGATAATTTAAAATAACCCTCTAAAATTTCATCTCAAATTCTCACATCTACCATTATGTAACGTAAGACAAAGTAACTCCTAAATCTACTTTTAAATTACCAACATCTGTCATTATGAAGGAAACATAAAAACCGTTTACTTTGTATCTAAATCAACCATCTCTGCTGTTTATAAATAATAAATTATAAGATCACTCAATTCTATTCTATGTATAAATACAATATAAGCTATTATGGAAAATAGTTCAATGTCAAATACTCAATTTATGTTTATAAATTACACATCTCTGCCACTATTAAATTAAATTTATGCATAAATGCTATGTGCTACCATGTAGATCAGGTAATATGGATACATAAGGATAAATATTTACTCCATTCATCATAAAATAAAATGGATTTTCAGTTGTCTAGGTCAAATCATCTTTGTTATTGCTTCTTAGTACAAGCTTGGTCAAACATAGATTGTTTTGACTTGGGACAACATTATAAGATGAATAGAGTGTTTAGTAGTTTATCAATCATAGAAAAATGTTTCCTTAACCACAGACCAATGACACTAAAAGTCCAAGTTAAATTATACTAATTGACAATAATTTGTGTAACTTGTTTGTTTAAATAAGAATATATATTTTAACTAAAAATTATGATAATTCAATTTAATTCACCATATGGATATATAAAACAATACTACTACACATGTAACTCTTGGATACAAAAAAATAAATTTATCAATTTGAGTGTTGTGGTGCAAACCAAAATGACCATTGTATGGACTGTAGTAATTTAGAGTGTTGTCTAGTATCTAGAATTTATTGTAATTAAATAAAAACAAAACTTTGCATGAAAGATACAATAAGCACTATAGCTTAAAGTGGATAAAAAATTGCAACAACTAATAATAACAAAATTTTGAACATAAAAAATATAAAGTCATGATTTTATAGAAAATAGATACAATATAAAGGAACAATACAAGGGATGACATAAAATTTGCAACAACTAATAAGAACAAACATTTGAATGTAAAAAAAATATAAATTCATGATTTTATAGAAATAGATATAACATTGAGGAACAATACAAAGGATGATAACACATATGTTAATATTACCAATTGGATGACTTCAATAGCCTCAACATATAGCTTCATAAAATGCATTGAAAAAAATATAAACCCTAGAGATTATCATAATAATCGAGAACATCGGTCAACTCTATCGTGAGAATAATAACTAATGGATCTATTCTATTTTCTAAAAATATTACCTACTTCCATTTCTCTGCTATTATATAAAATGTAAAGTTGCTAAAATATCCCTCAAATATACAGATAAATTACCAAAACAAGTTATTATAGAAAAGAATAAATAATCATAAAGTAAGCTAGGGTTTGTTCGGTACATCTTATAAGTTGCTTATGGCCAAAATAAGCCGAAACTAATAGCCAAACGACACACTTTTATGCAATTTATCCTGGCCATGCTCCCATCATCCTCATTTGTACTAAAAAGAAAGATAAAAGTGGATCTGACAAAGCTTTTAATTTGTTTTTTAGCTTGCCTAGAAAGCGCTTCCACGAGAAATGCTTCCTTCAAAACTAATACCAAATAAGGTCATTATGTTTTTATCTATCACTATTAAGTTGAATGTAAATATTAATTCTATATGACATCATATATACCATGTATACATTAGTGATAAAATTAAACTTTATACTTTATCAATCAAGGAAAAAAATATTCCTCAAGAAACCACATACCAATGATGTAGGCAATCCTTTTAATTTATATTACAACTCGATGACAGTAAATTTTCTAAGTTGTTACATGAGATAAGTTTATATATATTGACAAAAACATTATTAATATATCAATCTTGGATAGCCTAATTCTGAGCATTCTAAACAATACTACGAGTAAATTCTACATTTCAAGTGCCATGGTGGTTATGCTATTGAGTCTAGGATCTAGAATGTAGGTTTAACTAAATTATGAATAAAAGAACTTAATATGAGGACAAACTAATACGATTGAAAGTTAAAAGCCAAATATAGATTGGTGATGTAACAAAAAGATACAACAACATATGATATTACTTAAGCTAAGGAGAGGTACAATGAAAGGTGAATATACACATGTAGATATCAATAAATTTTTCACCAATGAAGGTTATAGGTGTAAATGAGTATCATGTTAAAAACAAATAGGTAAAGGTAATCAAATTTATTTGTTGTACATACTAAATATATCTATGTTTAATAATTATTATACAATGTAAGACTTTAAGCCATGTTGGTACAGGGTTGATGGACTAGTTATTATTAATGAGAGGGTCTTTTGGAGTCTTCATACTAGTCCTCATAAGATGCACTAGGAATTCTACAAAATTTAGAAGCATGTGGTCATTAATTCAATAAACTATACCAATAATTAACAATAATAAGTGTTTATTCTTCATAACTTTACCAGTTATGAAAATCATCTAAAGTAACCCCTAAATCATGATCTAATCAGATGCACCAATTCTGAAAAACAATTTAAAGTATCCTCTAATCTTCATCTAAATTACATGCATATGCCATTATTAAAAATTCTATGTAACCCCATATTTTGCATACATACCAACATGAGAATTAAAAATAACCTAAAGTAGCATCTAATTGTACATATAAATTGTCTACATCGGTCATTGTCAAAAAAATATCCCAAAATAATCTTATATATGTTTTTGAATTACTCACAACAATGCCATTGTTAGTATAAAAGAACTAACTCAAGTTTACAAGCATAATGTTTTTCACACTCAACTCCATGCGTGCGTATATGTAGGAAGTGATGAGCATGTTGATTTCTATGTAAAATATACATGGAGCTGAAACTATGGATTTAACTAAACGTGTGTCAAACGCACATAGACACACAATTCAAATGGGAAAATATGAATGGGGATAGAAGAGCTTATAATGTAGGTCATAACTAAAGTACATCACAACTAGTTAAAGATACGAAAGTATCTATATGAGTACTATGTTAGAATTTGAGCACACAGGGGAGAGATTTTCTAAAACACATGTCAAATACACATAGATAGGGCGCAAAGGAGAAAGAAAGAATTGGAATGAAAATGAAAATGGTTCTATTTCATCTCCTCGACACTAGCTCTTCTTGTAGCATATGTGTTTTTAAGATGTTTATAAAATTTTGCATTACTTACAAAGCTTGGAAAAATGAAACTAAAAGATTAAATTTAAGGCACGTAAGAACTTACCGAATATTCAAAGAATGACAACCCCACAAGTTGTTTGATGTATTTTTCACCGAGTTGCCTAGTGGAGAGTATATGTGTTGTGTCTATGAAATCCAGAGAAATCCATTGGTGAATTAGATCATCCATGATCATTTTTTGACCTTTTGGAAATATTGCACAATAGGCAAAGCATAGCCTCAAATGTGAGGGCATATAGTTATAGGTTAACCTCAAAGATGAAAGCACCGGTTGTGTCTCTTCTGAAGTAGATACATTCCAGATATTACTATTTCTCACAGATTCCCATTCATCAGAAGTGAAATTTCGCAACATGGTTCCAAGGGCCTTAGCTGCTAAGGCCACACCTCCACACTTTGTAGCAATGTCTTTTCCAATTTGTTCCAACTGTATTTTATCAGCTCTAGAGTCCAAGTCACTCTTTTGCTGTATAATAGTCCAACAAGAGTCATTTGACAAGAGTGGTAATTTGTACGGTTGAATGGTATGAAGGTTATTTGCAATGCCCTCATTCCGTGTGGTTAATATAACAATGATCTGACTAGCCTCACTTACATTTAGCATCTTCTTCAATTCATTCAACTGATATTGATCATTATCCTCCCAAATGTCATCTAAAACAATCAGAATGTTTTTACCAGCAAGTAGCTCTGCAAGTTGAGTATGGATCATCTGCATTTCTGTTATTTGTCTCTCCATTTTTGATACTTGTGATATTATGGAGTTGCCAATTTTCTTCAGATTAAATATCTGGGACACATAGACCCATACCCGAGAGTACTCGTTGAACTGTGTATCTCTAAAAAGTAATTTTGCCATGGTTGTCTTTCCAATTCCACCAATTCCATATATGGGAAAAATGACAAGCTTTTCAGCAATGTTCTTAGATAATGAAGCCATTATTTTCATTTGCTCTTCACTTCTCCCTACTACAAGCTCATCATCATTCATGACCACCGCTGTTTCTCTTGAATCATGATTTCTTTGCTCATTGCTACCCAAGCCTCCCTCCAACCTGAACCTCACGTGCTGATCTTCGATCTCCTTCAGTTCCTCTCTCATTTTCTTCATCTTATTGGCAAGAGTAGTCTTAGGACCAATAGATTGCAAGATGCTTTTTTTGAAGAACTTCTGCAAGATATTGAGCTTGATTTATGAGTATGTTTAATGACTTAAAGACTCAAACATATATCTATCTCTGAACATGAAAACAAAATGAACCCTTAACTCTAATGAATTCAAGAGGGCATTAAGGGGCTATTTGGATTCTGTAAAGCAAAATCAAAACTAGTAAAGCAGGATTTGGATGCTAATTATAGTGCTTCCTCCATTCCAAACTATAGGATGTTTTGACTTTTCTAAATCCATAGCTTTTCCATAGCTTTTGAGTACAAATAATGTATCCGGAAGAGTGAAAACGCTTTAGTTTGGACAGAGGGGAGGGGATACCAAAACTTTGTTTGGCTGGGTGAGATAAAACCAAAGGTAGCTAGATTTATTTATTCTTTGGTAAACTCAAAACGCCGGTTTTATCAAGAACAACTACAATCTGTTTTCTTTTCAGAAAATGTGTTTCCATCATCTGTTATATTATCTACCTTATTATTTCTTTTTTCTTCGTTCGCCTTTCTAAAAGATTGCATATATAGGCCTTGCTAGTGCTTTTCTATACTAATCTGATTGAGTAGATCCGAGTGGAAGATCATAATAGAGATCATTGTCAATCTGTCATTGACATAAAAACTTATTTTACTTACGTTTATCCAATCAGTGCAGTGCAATCTGTTAGCTCAGAGCAATAAAACTAGACAGCCTATTGTCCTAAAAACAGTCTATTTTGACAGCAAACTGCTGTGGAAAGTGCTTACCTTCCGAGCTGCCGGTTGGGTGTCAGCCTCGAACTCGTCGAGCATGTCGGAGATGTCATACATGGCGTTCTTGAGCCGCTTCAGCCACAGCTGCACGTGGTTGCTGTCCACCGATTTCCTCTCGGCATCCTTGAGCACCGCGGTCACAGATTCCAGCGTCATCTTCATCTTCTTGAGGTCCTGGGTGAAGTCCTGCTGCAGCTTGATCTTGCCGCTGATGACGGCTTCAATCTGCTTGAACACGACCTTGAGCACGGCGGAGGCGAGCAAGCCCCCGGCTACTCCCGCCATGGCCTCACGATCCCTGCTTGCTCGCCTGTGGCTTCGACTCCTCGCTCTTGACAGATCTGATGAAATGAAAGGTCAAAGCCTGCAAGTATTTATCAACGCGGCAACAGTTTTTATATATACTGTATTATCAAAGTGGCAACTTCTGTATATATATTATCAACGCCACACCTACTGCTCCGGTACGTAGACCTTTGAGTATTTTGAAGTGGAAGAGCCTCTTTCAAAATTCAATCACTGCATAGTTTAACGGTCGTCCCAACCCAGAAGCTATGACGTAGCTTTTATACTTATTATATTATCATGTCACATAGAGACACTTGCACAATTATATTTCTATTAGACGGTTTTCTAGCATATATATTTTTATCTAATCACAAGTATTCTCCCTCATTTCATCTGCTTATCATATTTTTTTTCAGGTCTTAGTTTTCGTGTAGACATAGTTTCTTGTCTAAGAAATGATTTCCTCCTCTCTTCCTTAATTCTATTGTCACATCATCATTTTGCTTTGTTTGTAATGTAGCTTTCAAATCTCTATAATTATAAAGTAGTTTTTTGTTTTTCAATCTGCCTTATCATCTCCACCTGTCAGCATTTGATTGCAACAAAAGAGCAAGATAAGAGCAAATATAGTAAATGGCTGTTGGTGGGGAAGAATATATAGAAAGAAAAGCAGGCTATAAGTTTACATCTATTCTAAACGCAAGAATTAATAAACCTTGTGAGAGAGATAATTGGACTATGTATTAATTGTGCAGATGTAACTACTATATTTGTGTGTTGAGAGAGTCTCCAAAAATTTACAGCATGCTCTTATCTTGCTCAACAGATCTGAGGAAAGTCAACGGAGGAAAGTCAACTGTAGCGGGCTGGTGGCGTGTCACTATTATCAACCGGCAACTACGTACTAAGTACTAGTCTGGTATCTGGCGGACCTTTAACTATCTTAAAACTGAATTTTGATTTATATTAGATATCTACTTCTAGCTTGATGGTTGAATTTTGATTTTAAATCAAAATTTAACCACCAGGACAGAAATAAAATCTAACATTGTATCATGCTTTGTTGAATAATATTTTTTATATACTTTATATTATTAATTTACTTACAAATTTTTTATATGATTGGAATAATGATTTATTTGTTGACTTTCATTTTTATAGGTTTAATAATTAAAATATTTAGTTGATGAATACAATGTGCTACGTGTGTTGTATATTCTTACTTTACTCTTTACATGTATTAATGATATTGTAGGTATCCAAATGTGAATTCTTCTAATCCGACTTGGCTCGCCTATGGTAGTTTTTGTTTCCTCGAAACAAAAAATTTGTCCTGTCTCGTCAAATCTTTAGACATATGCATGGAGTATTAAATATAGATTAAAAAATAAATAATTGCATAGATTATGACTATTTTACGAGATAAAATTTTTAAGCCTAATTAGTCTATAATTTGACAATGTGTTGCTACAGTGAATATGTGTTAATGATGGATTAATGAGGCTTAAAAATTTGTCTCACGGTTTCTGGCGAGTTTTGTAATTTGTTTTTTATTAGTATTCAAACACCTCATGCGGCACCTCATATAATTCTGACGTGACACTGGCAAAACTTTTTGCCCCTAGATCCAATAAAGATTTTGGCTAGGAATTCTTTCCGCTGGCCATTCCCCATAAAACAAACGTGGCCTAATTAGTTTTTATTCATATTTGAGAATATCCCAATATGTATTTATATATCTACTAACTCCGTTTCAAATTATAGTTCGTTTGAGTTTTTTGGCCCTAAGTTTGACCATTCATTTTATTCAAAAATTCATGCAAAATATTACTTCTTTTGTGGTGGCATGCTTTATTAACAAAAGTTCTTTAAAAATGACTTGAATTAGACTATGTTGGCACATATTTTTTTTTGAATAAGATGAGTGGTTAAACTTAGGGTCAACGAAAGTCAAACAATTATAATTTGGAACAGAGGTACGTAGTAGCAATTTTTTTTGCATATATGACTAACAGATATCCGAAATCTATTTGTATCCATTCCATTATTTCCACCTCAGCACTGGATTGCTTATTGTTGCTTCCTCATCATTATGGCTGGCAGTACTTAGAGTAATCTACTAGGAGTACGACGTTTGCTAAATTCCAAAATTTCTTTTTTCTATCTAATACATATAAATATCCTAAAATCAATGCACATCTCGCATTCCAAGGAGTCAAGGAGTCAAATAATTTAAAGTTTGATCAAAGATTATCGAAAACAGTATTAACCTTTGTATCTTAAAATAGAATTAGTATGAAAATATATGATGTGATTAATCTAGTGATGATTATTAGATATGAATCTTAGTATTTTTTTTATAGATTTGGTCAAACTTAGATTTGTTTGACTCCTTAAAGTCTTGAGATGTGCATTTATTTTGGGATGGAGGGAGTGCTATATATAAGGAAATAGTCAAAGTCAATGGATGCTAAAAGGTCTCACAAAAAATATATATCAATTCTTTTAGGGAACAGGAGGGGTTGAGAGCCGTACTGGAATTTATTGAACAAAAGAGAATATGACGGCATTAAGCATTACAAAAGCCAGGAAGTGGAGAAATTTAAGAAACAAAAAAGATGAAAAAGATTACCGAAGACAGTCTATCCATTCTTTGATAGTCGGAAGTGTTTTTTTTTTTCATGATGGATAACCATGCCAAAGATCTCCTTGAAGAGATGTTTACACCTTTCCTTAGAAGCCGGGATGCCATTGAAAATCAAATTGTCACTCACGATCCAAATGCTCTAGCAGAGGATGATGATCAACAATCTCCATGAAGAAAGGTATCTGTTGTTTGAAGCTGACCAGGACCTGAATTGGGTTGAGATGCATCGAGACCGAGAGCCCTAGACAATTCCAACAAGACTTTGTGTAACACCTCAGTGTTAAGCATTGCATTAGGCTTTGATTAACTAACCCTAATCATTCATCAGCATGACATAAGCATCATCAAGCATTTAATCCCTAAATGCATTTGTCATTTTATGTGTTGCATTTGTTTGGTTAATTAATTGCTTGATCAATGGTTTAGTTAATTAGTGTCTTGCAAATGACTTGATCAAGATTGGATCCACTTGCCCAGCATTCTAAAATGTTTTATCAAACTTTATTGCAAAAGATTTGGTGGAATTTGGAGCAAAAGAAATTAAATTGAAATTCCCTTTTTATGCCCTAAATTCAAAATGAATTTGTATTTTAAAATTTATTTGGAATTTGGAGTTGAGCCTTAAATGAAAGTTGTTCAGTTTTAAATTCTCTACAACTTTTATTTTTGGAGCTTTTCATGAAAATGCTTTTAAATTTGTCAAATGGTTGCATTTTAGTTTGAATTCAAATTTTCAAAAAAAAAAAAGAAATGGCCACAAACGAGCAGGCCGTTTTCGCCCACTCCGCCCAGCGGCCCGGCCACCGCGCCTCCGCGCCGCGCCTGCGCCCGTGACAGCGGGCGAGCGAGCCCGCCTGCCCGTCGCCAACACCCGCTTGTCTGGCGTGGCGGGCGGCCGAAGCGCCGGCGGGGCCCACGCGGGCCGCCCCCGGCCAACACCCCCCGTCCGGACATGCCCCTCCCTCCTTCACTCGCCCATTCGCCTTACGCCTCGCTCCCTCACCCGCAGCAGAAGCAAGAAGAAAGCCGCAGCCGCCCGGCTCGCCCGGCGAGCCGCCCACCGCACCACCACGCCGCCTGCACCTCACCACCGCCACCCATAGCTCTCCGGCGACCGCCGTGAACCACTCCTCGCCCCGCACCTCCGGCCACCGTCGTCGGCACCAGGTGAGGGCCAATTTTAGCCATCTCCCTCGGAGCAAGCTCGTGGGAACCGCCACCGCGGCCACCCAAGCAGCCAAGCACCCACCTCCTTTTCCTTCTGGCTCGCCATCGAGCGCATTAGACACCTTAAGTTAGCGCGGTCTCGGTGAGTCAGTTGGCCCAATTTGGGCCTTACCCGCCGCGCCGTGAGCTCGCCCGGCAATGCGTCGCCGCCGCACCACCATGCCGCCAACCGGCCGGGGGCCACGGCAACCGAATCGGGGTGCCTAACCCCCTGGATAGCTCACGCCGTCGCCCACCGGCATCAGCCTTCGGCCGTCGCTTCGCCGTGGCGATGAAGGCGGCAGGCGCCGCCGTACAACGCCACCGCCGCCGCCTCCACAGCCGCCGCCGCCGTTTCGGCTCACCGCCCGGCTACCACCACCAGCACACCGGCCGTGCCCTCGCGACGGGGAGCACAACGGTGCCACCCTCGCCGCCGGGTCACCTCGCGCCCGGCGAAGAAGCTAGAACCCGGTCGGGCCGTGCCACGCTCCCGGCCGGTGACCGAGTGGGCCGGGTTGACCCCAGGGCCCGCACGCGTCAGTGGCTCACGGTCCATGGACCCGGCCCATGAACTTTAGGGTTTCGGCCCTTTTCTTTTATTTGTTTTCCGAAAATTGTTTTAAATGCTTTTTTAATTTGTATCTGTGGCAAATGAGATCCAATTTGAGTGAGACTTGTTTTGTTAGACTTCTACTGAGTAGATCTATCCAGTAAAAATATGTAATGCAATTTTTGTGGTACTTTACTGTGTAGATTTATTTAAATGCTTAAATGGCTGGGATTTGAGTAAATGCATAATAAATTGTAGAATGCTCTGAAAAATGTGATTCTTGTTTTGTTAAACTCTATTTGTGATGTAGATTCTGGGAAAAATATGTGTCATGCAGTTACTGTACAAAAATATTGGAATATGATTTAAATGCATTTTAGGGCTGATTCTTAAATGATTTTTAGTAAATTAATTATAAGGAATTATGCCCTGGTAATTTTTGGTGACTGTTCTTGTGCTAAGTAGTTTTAGAGAAAAATGTGAAATCTGTTGTTTGACACTTTTCATAGTACAAAGTTGTGAAATGTGCATTTCTGTCCTGCTACTTAATCTTTTTGTGTAGGCTGATATACTTGATGAAATGTGATGAAAATTTTATCATGGCCTTGTTATAGCATGAAGTAGCTTTTGTAATTTTTTTAGATTTTTCTGGACTGTTTAGACAGAGGTCACAGTTCAAGCCTAATTATTCACATGAAATGATAAAGCTTTGAATTAATGGTTTTAGCATGTTCTATATTACTTCTTGTGCACTTTTAAATATGTTATGCTTGCTGGTCATGTAATACCGCACCATAACTGAAATGTGATGGTTGGCTATGAATAGTAGTACTTCTCTTTATTCATGTGATGTGTGTGTGTGTGCCTACACACCACTCTTCTTTATGCACTTCTCTAAGTGTTTAGAGAAGAGGTATGCACATACTCAGTAAATGAGTTAAGTTGTTAGTACAGAGGAGATATGCACCTACTCTGTCAAATGATCTGTTAATCATCCTCGTTCATGAGCATCATACGTGTATGCATTCACTGTACTTATGCATGTGCATCGCATCATACAGGTTCGCAGGAGGACCTCCAGTTTTCGGAGATCGAGCAGGATCACCAGGAGGAGCCCCAGCAGGAGGTTCCACAAGAAGGAGAGGAGGTCGAAGCAGAGGATCTACCGGAGTGTCCCAATCACAGGGCTAGTGACTTCGTTCGAGGCAAGCACCGGAGCATTTCCTCACCTATGCTTTCTAACAGTCTAATTATGCTTTATGCTTGTTGCATTAGGTATAGGAGTTGTGTGACACCGTTGATGCATTATATCCTTGCTTTACCATTGATTATCCCACCTTGATATACCCCCGCTAGTCTAGGGGCGAGTATTATGCTTAGCTTGCTTAGATTTGTAGAAGTCGGATGATTTCCTGTCATCCGCGAGTATAGGTGGTTACTTATGATTGATGGAAAGCTTATGTTGATATCATCTGGTTGATGGTTATGGTCAAGATAATCGAAGACTGGACGGAGTCTTGTGGGGTTGTTGGACCATAGTGATTCCGTCTCGTGTCGATTAAGGACCGCACTGTTGATGTACCCCAAGTCATGTTGAACGCATGCCTCATACTTAGCCGGGCCGGATAAGCACTTCCGACCGTGAAGCCTAACACTATCCGGGCCGGTTCTCGATCCGTTCGCACCGTATTGGAGATGGATGGGGACCACAGGGGCGCCAAGAGTAAGTCCGAGGTCCAAAGATGGCTGGCTAAGGCGCCGGGCGGTCCCCGGGTACGGTGGTTCTATGCGAGTCCGCGTACTTGTTTTTCCCCGGATACGTGCCACGGTGATCCGTAGCTCACTTCGCGCGTGAGTGTGGTTTTGTATGAGGAATACCCCCCGAGCTCGAGTAGTAATCGATTCGAATCGCCATCGTTCTCGGACAAAGGAACACTTGACTTGAGCTGCACCATCGTAGTAATGATTATGGAATGTGATTAATGATGATGATGGGTTAAGGCGATGATTATTCTTATGGCTACTACTTGCTTGCTTAATCATGATTAATATACTATAATGATGCATAGTACAGTGCTTACCTAGCATAAATAGGAATGATTAAGCCGAGCAATCACTTTTAATGTTACTACCGCTTTTCCACAAAAAAGAGTCAAGCTATCCCCTCGATAAAGCCTGTCATACTCCTTGGAGTCTTTTATTTTGAGTCGGTCGGGTAAGTCTAGCCGAGTACCTTCTCGTACTCGGGGTTTTTCCCGCTTGTTGTTTGTGCGGATGGCCATACCTACCACGGGTATTGTGAGACCTCGCTATTATCCAAAGGATTAAAGTACCAAGGGCATGGTCGTTCTTAATATTCTCCCCACTTGCTTTTGTGGATTGGCTATCGAACCGGCAATCAGATTAAACCTAAGTTTGTGTGTGTGGGTTGAGCTTTTAAAACTATCTTGTTTCCGCTACTTGGATTTGAAGAACTTCGGTTTGTAATAACTTTATTTCCGCACTCGATGTTGTTGAACTATTTGTGAAATGTTGTAACATGCGAATGGTGACGCTAAACCTATACGATCTTGGTTGATGATGTTTGGTTTGAAATCCTTCGAGATTTCCGGACTACCGGGTTTATAACGGCTTAAGTGTGACAATTGCTTGCTTAGCGAGTGATTTTTTCACTTATGCTTTTATAAATTGGTCGGTTCATTCATACCGGCATCGTGAGCAAGGTTTAGCGATTATCGTTCACATGTGTATTTAAAAATAAAGGATTTTAGTTTCAAAACTGAATTTCAACTTATAGATCTATAAGTCTTGAGAAAAACCGTTTCTAAATTAAGAGTGTGCCGGTGGTCATATCCTTTATGCCCAAATAAGGACTCTAGGTGGCTATTTAAGTACCGACTTGGGGGGCTTGCATCATATTTTGTTTTTACCGTTGCCCATGCAAAGAAGGTAATTGTATGGGTGCCATTCGCTTGGATGGTAATGTATGGTTCAAATGCCTCTACGCCTCGGTAAGTGGGAGTTGTGAGAGCATGGTTGTCCAACCGGCAATCTAGGGGAGTGCTAGTGTGATACCGAAGTATTTACATGTCAAAACCATGTACTTACCAAGGTGTTTAATTGTGGGTTGTGCCGCCTCTGTTGAGACGATGCCGTCTTTGGACGAGGATCGGGTAGTTGTACTACATGTGCGTGTATTTGGGAATGCACGTGCGTGTGAGTGCTTAATCTTTACTTTCTGCAATGCATTTATTCATACTTTTGTTGGGATGGGCTGAAGTGGATTTTCTCGCAGTACATAACAGCGATTCGTGTAGAACGACTAGTTATACGCTATGAGAGAACGTTGTATGCCACCGTTTATCCGCTAGAATTATTTTTGTTAAGTTTGTGAGAACGTAAGATCCGTGCATACATCATGTTTGTTCATCTCATGTCATTACATTTACCTTCCCTTATAAATTGATTACCTCTGTCAATTAAAATTGGATAATTAATAACTTGTCTCACCCGGGATAAATTTCGACGATGGCTCGCACAAAGGCATACCGCAAGTCCACCGGGAGGACGTGTGCCACGTGGATAGCTCGCACCTCGCACCACTATCCGGGGAGTCTCACTTCCCGAGAGGAGTTTGGGATGCCCACGCTTCTTTGGCGTCGCGCTGGCCCATGTGGGGTATACGGAGGAGCAAATGACCCGTATACTCTGGGTGACCGAGGAGCCGAGCGGACGGAGACCAGCTGGTTGCCGTGGAGGTTACCGTCCCACCACTCCACGAGGACTCGGAGTGGGAGGGGTGGCGCATTCGTGCCTCACGGAGTCACACCGGAGGAGGGGCTAGCCGAGTTGCCTTCTCGTCCCCGCACCATCATGGGCGTTTTCACCGAGCCCGGCACAGTGCCTTGGCGGGAGTGTTCCCTCGTGGTGACCTGGCGACACGTTAAGGGGAGCGCCTCCCGGCATGGCACGCCGGCACAGGATCCATGAGATTGAGGACGGTGACAATGCAGCGATGAGTGCCATGTTTGCTATGATGCGCACCTTGGATGCTACTCAGTCCCCGCATGTACAAGATCAATGATCGGAACAAGACCTTGTCGAAGAAGCAAGAGAAGAAGAAGAAGAGGCACTCGGATCATGTCAGAGATCTGAGGCACCAGATTGAGCTTATCACAGCTACCAGAGATGATGCTGAGGCCCGTGAGAGGGCGGCCAACAGGGAGGTCGCTACCTTGCGTGCACGTGTCGCCCGCTATGAGCAGTATGAGAGGAACGCCGACAGGATGATGGCGCAGCTAGTCACAGAGAGGAATGAAGCCCGGAACGATGCCCATCAGCTGGGGCACTGGCTTTTTGACCGTGAGCAGTACATTGACCAGTTGCACGAGGACTACCACGTGCTATATAACCAGGTTCATGGTCACCATGCGCCTGGAGCGGCTGAGATGGAGCCGGGAGTCATCGACCCCGATGGAGGCGAGGAGGACGCTGACCTTCCCCCTGCACCCGAGCCTGCACCCGACGACGACGTTGTTCTGGCTGCTGAGTCCGACGTCGGTAGCGAGCACGAGTAGGCTAGTAGTCTTATCACTAGTCCTAGTTACGCTCTTGTCTCTTTGTTGTGGCTGTAACCCTTATGAGATGTGACTCATGTGTGTTGGATCGTCATGTGTTGTGGTGCTATCTGAACGCCTAAAGTCCAGTGTATGTATGCTGGCAATTTTAGATGTTGTACGCCCTGGATGATGCTTTTATTCAGTAATCTAATTAGTGATGTTATGGATTGTGGAAATGAATCCTTATGCCTGTGTGTTGTTGAATGAATTCATTTTCTTCCAATGATTCATTGGCATGATTATTACATTGATTACAATGTTGTAACATCACCTAATAATTACTTGATGCTGAAATATGCAGATGGTTGGGACTCGCCGCACTGTGAGTGGCTCCTTGGTTGGGGATGGATCCAGCCAAGGCGGAGACAATGGAAATGGTGATAACGGAGGTAATGGGAACAATGGTGGAAACGGTGGGAACGGTGGGAATGGAGGAAATGGAGGCAATGACGGAAACGCTGGGAGTAACCTACCACCACCACCTCCTCCACCGTTGACCGCTGAGCAACTTTTCCAACAGTTCCTTGGCAGTCAGCGCAACATGGAGGCCACGTTGCGTGATATTGCAGCAAACACCAGCCACGGAGGCCATCGTGACCGTCCCATCAACCAGTACAGTACCTTCAAGGACTTTCTGGATACCGATCCACCCAAGTTCCTGCAGGCCAAAGAACCACTTGAGGCTCTTGAGTGGATCAACACAATGGAAGACAAGTTTCGTCTGCTCCGTATGACTGAATCATTGAAGGTTGAGTATGGGGCACATCAGCTGCAGGGACCGGCTGGAATTTGGTGGTCCCATCAACGCACCATTTTCCGCCGAATGCTCCCATCACCTGGGCACAATTCACTCAGATGTTTCGCAGCACCTATGTTCCACCAGGTTTGATGGCTATGAAAGTGTCAGAGTTCATGAAGCTTACACAAGGCAATAAAACCATGAACGAGTATCTCCATGAGTTCAACAATCTGTCTCGCTATGCTCCATCTTATGTGGACACGGAGGAGAAGAAAATAGCTAGCTTCAAGAGGGGTCTCAATACCAAGATGGCCAAGACCATGGGTATTAGTTCAAGGGCTACCTTCAACGAGTTTATCAGTGGCTGCTTGACTCAAGAGAACAACAACAACCTGCATGCTGCTTCCAAGAACCGCAAGAGAAACTTTGAGGGAGGATCTTCTCAGTACCGGCCTCCAATGGCTAACCGTCCGCAGTACCGCCCTCCTGTTCAGAACTCAAGGTTCCGTGCACCCGCTCCAAAGAGAAATGCTCCACCACCTTCGAAGAACCAGAGGGGTTATCGCCCACCTGCACCTCAAGCTCAAGCCAAGATCGGGGGTTCCACGGCAATTTGCCCCCCCGCCGTGAGAGGCCCATGCTTCAACCGCAATCGATGGGTCACTTCGCCAAGTCTTGTCCCCTATCCGAAGAAGCAAACGACCTATCCTGCCCGCACACCACACCACCGTGGATGAGATCCCCGAGGGAGAACCAGATCACTGCGGGTACGCGTTTCTTGTCAACAATCATCCTGCGGCTTGTTTTATTTGATTACGGATCATCGCATTCTTTTATGAGTCAAGCATATGCACGATCGCATGAGTTAGAACTTAAGCAATTAGATTATGGGTACCGCATCGCCCCGCTTAGTGCTGATGTCCTATCCAATCAGATGCTTGAGCATGCAACTTTTGAAATTGGAGATAAAGCATATAGAGTTAATTTGGTGGTACTACCCGGGTTAACTATGGATGTGATCTTGGGGATGAATTGGATGAAAGATAAGCAAGTTGTGATTGATACTGGGAATAGAACCATTACCCTCACGGATCCTTCGGGTAAAGACACTTTCCAAGTGTTATTGCCTGGAGTTGCGCACATGACCAAGTTGACCTATGCTATCCGAGCCTCTCTCTCTTTACGAGATTCCTGTGGTTTGTGAGTTTCCCCGATGTTTTTCCTAAAGATTTACCCGGGCTACCGCCCGACGTAGACATTGAGTTTGCAATTGATCTAGTGCCCGGTACAGCTCCGATATGCAAGAGACCTTATCGTATGCCTCCCAATGAGCTAGCGAGTTGAAGAAACAGTTGTATGAGTTGAAGAAGTTGGGTTTCATCGGGCCAAGTACTTCCGAATGGGGTTGTCCAGCCTTGTTTTGTGAAGAAGAAAGATCATTCCTTGAGGCTATGTGTTGATTATCGGCCGCTCAATGCCGTAACAATCAAGAACAAGTACCCTCTGAGAAATTGATATTCTGCTTTGATCGGTTGTCTAAAGCTAAAGTGTTTTCCAAGATTGACTTGAGATCGTGGTATCATCAAATCAAGATTCGTCCTAAAGATGTGCATAAGACTCTTTTTCGTCACTAGGTACGGGTTGTATGAGTATCTCATTATGTCTTTTGGCTTGACGAATGCTCCTCTGCATACTTTATGTATCTTATGAATTCAGTCTTTATGCCTGAATTGGATAAGTTCGTGATTGTATTCTTGGATGACATTCGATATACTCTCGCAAATGAAGAAGAACACGCCCAAAGATCGAGAATTGCGCTTACCGGACTAAGAGAACATAAGTTGTATGCCAAGTTCAAGAAATGCGAGTTTTGGTTAAAGGAAGTTGCTTTCCTTGGCCATATCATTTCCGAAAATGGTATATCAGTCAACCCGTCAAAGGTGCAAGAAGTTATGGATTGGCAACCACCCACGTCTGTGCATGAAGTTCGAAGTTTTCTTGGAATGGCGGGGATATTATCGCCGTTTTTATTTCAGATTTCTCTAAGATTGCCAAGCCAATGACAAGTCTCGCTCTGAAAAAGAGCACAAGTTTGTGCCGGCGAGAGGGCATGTGAGGCAGCCTTTTTGCACCTTGCGAGAGTTGCTAACCATCGCTCTGCCTTGGCACGGCCCGGACATCGAGAAGCCGTTTGATGTGTACTTGTGATGCATCGAAGACGGGTTTGGGTTGTGTGCTAATGCAAGAAGGCCGAGTGATTGCTTATGCTTCACGTCAATTGAGGAAGCATGAAGTCAACTATCCCACGCATGATTTGGAGTTAGCTGCAGTTGTGCATGCCTTGAAGATATGGAGGCATTATCTGCTGGGAAATGTGTGTCATATCTACACCGATCACAAAAGTCTCAAGTACATTTTTACCCAGCCCGAGCTCAACATGAGGCAGCGAAGATGGTTAGAGTTGATCAAGGACTATGATTTGCAAGTGCACTATCATCCTGGCAAAGCAAACGTAGTTGCAGACGCCTTGAGTCGCAAGTCGCATCATCATACCGTGAAGCCGTTGTTTGAAGAGAAGTTCAATCTTATGCATCCTGCAGTCCTGCATGATATCCAAGTTCGGTGTTCTCTCGACCAACAGATCATTGAAGGGCAAAAGACAGATCCTGGTATCTACCACCTCAAAGAAAGAATGAAGAAGGAATCAATTCCGCATTTCAGATTGGATGACAATGGTGTACTTTGGTTCGACGCTCGCCTTATCGTGCCAAAGGATCGAGAACTCAAGAATAAGATAATGGATGAGGCTCACATTTCCAAGTTATCCATTCACCCTGGAAGTAACAAGATATATCATGATCTGAGACCTCGGTATTGGTGGACCAAGATGAAGAAAGAGATAGCAGCGTATGTGGCTCGATGCGATACTTGTTGTCGTAGTGTCAAGGCCATTCACATGAAGCCGGCGGTTTTCTTTGAAACCTCTACCGGTTCTGCTTGGAAGTGGGATGATATCGATATGGATTTCATCACAGGTTTGCCAACTACACAAAAGGGAAATGATTCAATCTGGGTGATCGTTGATCGATTAACCAAGTCGACTCACTTCTTACCCTGTCAAGACAACCTACGCACCACCTCAATATGCTGACCTCTACATTGAAGAGATTGTCCGTTTGCATGGGGTGCCCAAGACCATCGTATCCGATAGAGGATCGCAGTTCACTGCTCACTTCTGGACCCGTTTGCATGAAGGGATGGGAACTAAGTTGTTGCATAGCACCGCTTATCATCCTCAGACTTCAGGTCAGACTGAAAGACTTAATCAAGTTTTTGAAGATATGTTGAGAGCGTGTGTGTTATCTGCTAAGGGTTCGTGGGAATCTTGGCTACCTTTGGCCAAATTCTCCTACAACAATAGTTATCAAGAAAGTATCAAGATGGCACCGTTTGAAGCTTTGTATGGCAGAAAGTGTAGAACTCCTTTGAATTGGGTAGAAGTAGGAGAAAGAAGATACTACGGTATTGACTTTGTTCCCGAAGCTGAAGAGAAGGTTCGAACCATCCAAGAGCACATGAAAGCTGCACAGTCCCGATAAAAGAATTATGCGGACATTAGAAGAAGACCTTTGATGTTTGAAGTTGGTGACTATGTCTACCTCAGAGTTTCACCAATAAAAGGTACCCAAAGGTTTGGCGCCAAAAAGAAGGTTGCACCAAGATATGTGGGTCCGTACAAGATTCTCGAAAGAAGAGGTGAAGTTGCTTATAAGTTGCAGTTGCCCGAGTCTATGAGTTCTATCTTTCCGATCTTTCACGTCTCTCAATTGAAGAAGTGTTTGCGTGTGCCCGAAGAAAGAGTCGATGAACAAGATTTGAGGCTAGCCGCTGACACAGTCTATAAAGAAGATCCTGTAAGAATTGTTGATAGCAAGGAAAGAGTTACTCGGAATCGGTTGGTGCGTACTTACAAGGTCGTGGGAGCTACCATGATGATAGAGATGCATCATGGGAAACCGAGGATTACCCGAAAGAAGTTTATCCCGAATTCCATAAAACCCGTTAGTAAACCCAAATCTCGGGACGAGATTTCTTTAAGGGGGTAGGGGGCACACCTCGGTGTTAAGCATTGCATTAGGCTTTGATTAACTAACCCTAATCATTCATCGAGATGACATAAGCATCATCAAGCATTTAATCCCTAAATGCATTTGTCATTTTATGTGTTGCATTTGTTTGGTTAATTAATTGCTTGATCAATGGTTTAGTTAATTAGTGTCTTGCAAATGACTTGATCAAGATTGGATCCACTTGCCCAGCATTCTAAAATGTTTTATCAAACTTTATTGCAAAAGATTTGGTGGAATTTGGAGCAAAAAGAAATTAAATTGAAATTCCTTTTTATGCCCTAAATTCAAAATGAATTTGTATTTTAAAAAATTTATTTGGAATTTGGAGTTGAGCCTTAAATGAAAGTTGTTCAGTTTTAAATTCTCTACAACTTTTATTTTTGGAGCTTTTCATGAAAATGCTTTTAAATTTGTCAAATGGTTGTATTTCAGTTTGAATTCAAATTTTCAAAAAAAAGAGAGAAATGGCCACCGCAAACGAAAGCGAGCCGTTTTTCTGCCCACCTCCGCCCAGCGGCCCGCGCCCACCGCGCCTCTGGCCGCGCCTGCGCCGTCGTGACATCGGCGAGCCGCGGCCGCCACCCGCCAGCCGCCCTTCGCTTGGCGCTGCCGCGTGGCGGCCGGCGGCCGGCGGGGGCACGCCACGCCGGCCGCTCCAACCGGCCAACACCCCGTCCCGGACACGCCCTCCCCTCCTCCACTCGCCCATTCGCCCTCTGCCTCGCTCCCTCACCCAAGAGCAGAAGACAAAGAAGAAGCCGCAGCGGCCCCCAGCTCGCTGAAGCGAAGCCCGCCCGCGCGGGCGAAGCCGCCGCCCGCCACCGATCGCATTCACTCCACCCCCCTGCGCGCCGAGCCCGTCGTGAACCACCCTCGCCCCCGCACCTCCAGCCGCGTCGTCGGCACCGTGAGGAGCCAATTTTGGCCATACTCCTAAGCACCGCTCGCCGGGCACGCCACCGCGACCGCCAAGCGGCCAAGCACCCACCACACGCCTCTCGCTTGGCCTCGCCATCGCGGCGCGACAGACACCTTAGGAGCCGCGCCGCCTCCCATGAGGCGGTTGGCCCGACGGCCTTGGGCCGCCGCGAGCTCGCCGAATGCCCGGCCGGGCCCCGTCGCCCGCTTACCGCCATGCCCCACGCCAGGGGCCCCGTCGCCAACCGGGTGCCTAACCCCGGATAGCCGCTGTCGCCCCGCGGCGCGACAGTCGTGCACACTTTCGCCGTCGCTCGTCGTGGCGAAGCGGCCGAGCGGCCACAGACACGCGCCACCGCCGCCTCACGGCGCCCGCCGCGCCCGTTTCGCTCACCGCCGGCTACCACCAAAGACACACCGGGCAGTGCGCCTCGCGACGGGAGCACAACGGTGCCACCTCGCCGCCGGCCACCTCGCCGGCCGGGCGAAGCTAGGCCACGCCGGCCTCGTGTCCCGGCCGGCTGACCCGGTGGGCCGGGTTGACCCAGGGCCCGCGACGTCAGTGGCTCACGGTCCATGGACCCGCCCATGAACTTTAGGGTTTCGGCCCTTTTCTTTTATTTGTTTTCTAGAAATTGTTTTAAATGCTTTTTAATTTGTATCTGTGGCAAATGAGATCCAATTTGAGTGAGACTTGTTTGTTAGACTTCTACTGAGTAGATCTATCCAGTAAAAATATGTAATGCAATTTTTGTGGTACTTTACTGTGTAGATTTATTTAAATGCTTAAATGGTTGGGATTTGAGTAAATGCATAATAAATTGTAGAATGCTCTGAAAAATGTGATTCTTGTTTTGTTAAACTCTATTTGTGATGTAGATTCTAGGAAAAATATGTGTCATGCAGTTACTGTACAAAAATATTGGAATATGATTTAAATGCATTTTAGGGCTGATTCTTAAATGATTTTTAGTAAATTAATTATATGGAATTATGCCCTGGTAATATTTGGTGACTGTTCTTGTGCTAAGTAGTTTTAGAGAAAAATGTGAAATCTGTTGTTTGACACTTTTCATAGTACAAAGTTGTGAAATGTGCATTTCTGTCCTGCTGCTTAATCTTTTTGTGTAGACTGATATACTTGATGAAATGTGATGAAAATTTTATCATGGCCTTGTTATAGCATGAAGTAGCTTCTGTAATTTTTGTAGATTTTTCTGGACTGTTTAGACAGAGGTCACAGTTCAAGCCTAATTATTCACATGAAATGATAAAGCTTTGAATTAATGGTTTTAGCATGTTCTATATTACTTCTTGTGCACTTTTAAATATGTTATGCTTGCTGGTCATGTAATACCGCACCATAACTGAAATGTGATGGTTGGCTATGAATAGTAGTACTTCTCTTTATTCATGTGATGTGTGTGTGTGCCTACACACCACTCTTCTTTATGCACTTCTCTAAGTGTTTAGAGAAGAGGTATGCACATACTCAGTAAATGAGTTAAGTTGTTAGTACAGAGGAGATATGCACCTACTCTGTCAAATGATCTGTTAATCATCCTCGTTCATGAGCATCATACGTGTATGCATTCATCTGTACTTATGCATGTGCATCGCATCATACTGAGGTTCGCAGGAGGACCTCCGGTTTTCGGAGGAGATCGGCGGGATCACCGGGAGGGAGCCCCAAAGCAGAGGTTCCACAAGAAGGAGAGGAGGTCGGAGCAGAGGATCTACCGGAGTGTCCCAATCACAGGGCTAGTGACTTCGTTCGAGGCAAGCACCGGAGCATTTCCTCACCTATGCTTTTTAACAGTCTAATTATGCTTTATGCTTGTTGCATTAGGTATAGGAGTTGTGTGACACCGTTGATGCATTATATCCTTGCTTTACTATTGATTATCCCACCTTGATATACCCTGCTAGTCTAGGGCGAGTATTATGCTTAGCTTGCTTAGACGGTAGAAGTCGGATGATTTCCTGTCATCCGCGAGTATAGGTGGTTACTTATGATTGATGGAAAGCTTATGTTGATATCATCTGGTTGATGGTTATGGTCAAGATAATCGAAGACCGGACGGAGTCTTGTGGGGTTGTTGGACCATAGTGATTCCGTCTGTGTCGATTAAGGACCGTACCGTTGATGTACCCCAAGTCATGTTGAACGCATGCCTCATACTTAGCTGGCCGGATAAGCACTTCCGACCGCGAAGCCTAACACTATCCGGGCCGGTTCTCGATCCGTTCGCACCGTATTGGAGATGGATGGGGGACCACAGGGGCGCGAAGAGTAAGTCCGAGGTCCAGCATGGCTGGCTAAGGCAGTCGGGCGGTCCACGGGTACGGTGGTTCTATGCGAGTCCGCTGCGTACTTGTTTTTCTGGATACGTGCCACGGTGATCCGTAGCTCACTTCGGCGTGAGTGTGGTTTGTATGAGGAATACCCCCTGAGCTCAGTAGTAATCGATTCGAATCACCATCGTTCCTGGACAGTGAACACTTGACTTGAGCTGCACCATCGTAGTAATGATTATGGAATGTGATTAATGATGATGATGGGTTAAGCTGATGATTATTCTTATGGCTACTACTTGCTTGCTTAATCATGATTAATATACTATAATGATGCATAGTACAGGTGCTTACCTAGCATAAATAGGAATGATTAAGCTGAGCAATCACTTTTAATGTTACTACCGCTTTTCCACAAAAAGAGTCAAGCTATCCCCTGATAAAGCCTGTCATACTCCTTGGAGTCTTTTATTTTGAGTCAGTCGGGTAAGTCTAGCTGAGTACCTTCTCGTACTCAGGGTTTTTCCCGCTTGTTGTTTGTGCAGATGGCCATACCTACCACGGGTATTGTGAGACCTGCTATTATCCAGTGGATTAAAGTACCAAGGGCATGGTCGTTCTTAATATTCTCCCCACTTGCTTTTGTGGATTGGCTATCGAACTGGCACTGTATTACACCTAAGTTTGTGTGTGTGGGTTGAGCTTTTAAAACTATCTTGTTTCCGCTACTTGGATTTGAAGAACTCAGTTTGTAATAACTTTACTTCCGCACTCGATGTTGTTGAACTATTTGTGAAATGTTGTAACATGCGAATGGTGACGCTAAACCTATACGATCTTGGTTGATGATGTTTGGTTTGAAATCTTTCGAGATTTCCGGACTACCGGGTTTATAACGGCTTAAGTGTGACAATTGCTTGCTTAGCGAGTGATTTTTTTCACTTATGCTTTTATAAATTGGTCGGTTCTGTTACACTTTGCAAAGTCACAATGCAAGAAAAGATGATCCACCATTTCTTCACATCCCAGAACGCAATTGTAAGACTGAAGAACCATATTCTTACGCCTCAAGTCATAAGAAGGTTTTGTGACAAGAGGCATAATTATGGGTGCTAAGCCTATCTTAGTTAACAGCCATAAGAAGGTTTTGTGCTTTTGCTGGCAAGAGGACCTCCAAAGCCATTTGTATACAGGATGAGCATTACTCAAGCCATTGAGGTGTCGATAAGCTTTCCTTGAGGAGTAGGCAGGGCTCTCCCTAGATATATAGGACTAGGAGTCATTCCCTTCATTGAGATTGATGGCATCAAGGGAATTGCTTAGAAATAACAGCTGACTGATGAAGGCCTCCACTGAAATGGGAACAAACACCCAAACATGAAAACAAAACAGGACAATTTGAATTTGTCTGTTCACAGTTGAGCCATAGTCACCAACCCAGTGGCGTAGACAGTAACTACAACAGCGGTGTGGTAGAGTATGACATATCTTTTTTAAAAAACAATGGCAGGAGCTCTGCCTTTCAATTAAGAGAGGAATAGAGTTTTATATACAGGTGCAGAGGGCACAGCCCACCTCAGAGAGGAAGAGACAGATCTCACATAGCGATTACAGATTTGAAAGCCCCTTGAAGTTAATGCTCTCTTCATTCGCTCTCACATAGAGTAGATCTTCATTGGATACATTATAATTGTGGAAATAAAAAGAATATCACAATGTTTTGGGTCATGGAATTGAGCTTATTCACTGCTGCCTTTATGTCCTATTTCCCACAACTCTGAAATGGATCATTCATTCATGCATATATAATATCAAAAGGTAACATTGGCGCGCATAAAATTCTTGTAGTGAAGATACATAAAATGGCCAATTAACTACATCGGTTAGTAACTCAGTCTGTTCTCAAGAATCATTAAAGTCCATAATATTTACACTAAATAACAAACAGTGATGCAACATCATAAAACATATTGGCCTTCCATTATTTCAGTGACAATGTGTCAGCATATTGAATTAAAAGTGCACCTTCCATTATTTCAGTGACAGTGTGTCAGTATATTGAATTAGAAGTGCAAGCCAAGGCAAGAAATATTTTTCTGGGAATTTTGAAATGTGCCCATCACAATTTTGTGCTCCATTGTTGTCTTGTTGAGAAAACAAAACCTGGAGACCAGTAAATTGCAATTAACAAAGGTATGACCATACCTCTCATGAATGAGCTAATAGCTCAAGCCTTGTTACATATGAAAGGCTGCGAATAACATTCCGTCCACCAAAAGATTTATCATGATAAATGCTGTCACGGTTCGTACTGTCATCATCGTAGGTACCACCCTGTTTTGAGCTGACATGAAGGTGGCTATAGCGTCCAGGTCTACATTCATCTGCAATCTCACTGTACTCATAAGTATTTTTGTCGCTGTCAATATCAGAACCAAATTCATAAATGTCAACCAAGTCATCGTCATGCTCGTCATCAGATTCATCCAGTAAGTCATCATAACCAAAGAAGTCATCATCAGACTCGTCATCTGTACTACTTTCCTCAGAATATACAAATCTGTAGTGTTTCTTCCGTTTTAAATTATAGTTTGTTTTACTTTTTTTGACCTTAAGTTTGATCGTTTGTTTTATTAAAAAAAAGTTATACAAACATAATCAAATTTAAGTCATTCTTAAAGAACTTTTATTCGTAAAGCAAGCCACAACAAAGATAATGAAATTTTGCATAATTTTTGGGAGTTGCTAAAATTCAGGTGTCTAAATTTTGGTTTCCTTTCAGGCGACGCTTATTGCACATACTTTGTGTTAAAATTGCAGGTTTAGTTTATTGCAATTTGTGCTTTGGTATACTCTGCAATTTTTTAGATCTAGGAGGAAATACCCAATAAACAAACTACAAACCTGACAAAATCTAATATATGTTGACACAAAGACAATTAATAATATATATTTTTTATATAGTTAGACAAGGATAAAAAATAAATATATTGTAATACAAAGACAATTAATAAATTATAAACAAATCACTAAGACACCAAATACCACACGGCAACATATCGCCTGAAGCAACTCAATTTTTCAGGCACCTGATATTTAAGAAATGTGATAATTTTTTTAATAAAATGAATGGTCAAACTTAGGATTAAAAAATCAAACAAACTATAATTTAGAACGAAGTTAGTAGTCAACATTAGCTTCCTCGTCGCTGGTTTCTTCAAACTCTTCATCGGTATCCAGGTGTTCGTCATCACGCAAGAATGAGTCGTCAACAGTGATGCTGGCTGAGACAAGTGAACCCAAGTTCTTGAACAAAGGAACCCGACGGTACGGTGTGATGCAGCGCAGGAAGAGAAGGTTCGGAGCAGCTACGTACAGAGACGTCCACAGTGATCCAGCACTTGACCATGGTCAGATTCTTCAGCGAGGAGGATGTGATCTCATGGCCCTCCACCGAGCAACTGCTAAGATGTAGGTCTCTTCCAGCGAAGGACATCGAGAGGAAAGCTGCTTGAGGACCTTAGCATCAAGCTTGACGTAGGAGAACTTCAAGACCTTGAGGTGGCGAGAGACGAACGCCGTGCGTGTGTGCTCCAACGCGAGGTCGTCGTCCTTGCGATGCCCGTTGAGGTGAATGACGCGCGCGCTGTGCTTGACAAGGTTTTAAAAACCGTTGGTAAACCGGCCGGTTTGGCCGGTTACCAACCAAACCGGGCCGGACCGGTTCGGTTTGCCAGCGGTAGAAACCGCTAGGGTTTTTCAAATTTGAAATTTGAATTAAAAAATTCTAGAAAAATTCTTAAAAATAGTTCATGATTTATAGAATCCAATGGTGTCAAAATTTTTCAAATTTGAGTTCGTTTAGTATTTGTTTTGACATTTGGAAGTTTGAAAAAAAAGAAAAAGAAAAAAAAGAGACGGCCCATTAAGGTCCATTAAATCATGAAGGTCGAAAAATATACTAAACGCACTCAAATTTGAAAAATTTTGACATCATTGGATTCTATAAATCATGAAGTATTTTTAAAAAATTTTTCTAGCATTTCTTTTTGGGACTAACTATATAACCTGTCAACAGATTTTACACCTCAAAATCTGTCACATTTTCAACCAATAAAAAGCTGACAACTCAGCTCTAACAAATCTGATAGAAAAACAAAATCAAAATCTGTCAAATACAAATCGGGTCCCCCACAAAAAAAAAAAAAAAAAAAAAAATAACTGACAGACAGCACAACTACAAAACAGGTTTCCACCAAACCCAATAACAGACAAAACCGATGAGCAACGACAATGTGCCTGCATCCAGTGACTTTGCATGAACAAAAAAAAAGCCCAGCTTACAAAACAAAAGAAGACATATCACAGTTGTTTAATAAAATTTGCCAATCAATATTCCACGAACAGCACTGCTCATCTGAATGACGGCCAGCTGAAACACTAAAAACCAACACATCCTGCAGATCTTGGGCTAGGATACACTTGCCACTCAAATCGTAAGATCTGAAGATGAGTAGACAGCTAAACATAGTTAAACAACTAGTAGAAACAAAGGAGGTCGGCTGCCCATGGCACCAACGCCAGTGCCCAGGCGTGCCCCATCCCTATCCTCGGTCGCAACTGACAAACGATGGATAGAGCGAGACTGAGAGAGGGCTTGCTGCCGCATTGCTGCCCCCAGCTCCAGCGCCCCACCATCACCCCGGCGCCCCCGCGCCCCCGCGCCCTCGCCCACCAGCATGCAGTAGCTCCTCAAGATGAAATCAAAATCAACGAACAATGCACAACGCAGAATGGCAACATTGCTCCCCAAATCAACGATAAAATCCACAGCAAACATCTACAGCGGGGTCAGCAGGAGGAATGGCTTACCCTAAGCTGAAGGCACGGTGAGACTGGCGCGGGGGCTTGTCAGAGAGGGTCGGCGAGGGGCGCAACGTCCATAGATCACAGGACAACAGAGCGCGGGGCTCAGCGGCTAGCAGGGCGCGGAGGAGAAGCACAGAACTAGCTGGACGTGCGCGCGAGCAGCGCGGAGCAACCGGGCGGGCGTGCACGGCGCAGCCAGACGACGCGGCGCTGCGCAGCGCCAAGACGGGGAGGGGGGCGGTGTGGCTCGACGCAAGCGGCGCGGGGAGGGCGGCCGGTGCGGAGGAGGACAGGGCGATGCACGTTCACCCCCACCCCGATGCCACCGGCAGCTTGGAGACGAAGCTGATTTGGGGGAAAAAGGATGGTTTGGATGTTGCACATGTGGACCCGTCAGCCGGACCCGTACGTGTGCGGACCCGTCAACACAACTAACAGCAGCACGAATCTTACAGCACAATCAATGGACCAAAAAACGACAGAAACAAGGGAATAAAATCTGTTGACAGATAAATAGCAACTTTCTTTTTTTAAAACATTTTTCATTTTTCATTTGAAAAATTTTGACATCATTGGATTACCGACCGATAAACCGTTCTAACCGGTCGGTAAACCGGTCTAACCGACCGGTAAACCGGTCCTTACCGTTTGAACTACGTCTTCTTCAAAATTCAAATTTAGAATTTGAATTCGGCCGGTATAAATCGGTAACCGATAGCCGTTACCGGTGGCCGGCGGTTTCCTTCTCCGGAACGGTAAGTAAAACCCTGGTGCTTGATCGCGAAACGGATCCACACGCTGACGTCGCCGTTGTCGTAGGTGGCCGCGTAATCGTCGTTCCCGTCGCTGGACCGCAGCCGGAGCGTGTGAACCGCCGCGGACGGGTTCTGAGTAGGGGTGAACAGCAGGCGATACACGAACCTCCCGAACTCCTCCGACAGGTCGCCGTCGCGGCGAGAGCACGTGACGCGAAGGTCCCGAGGTCGCGCCACGCACCGGCGCGCGAGCACGCACGTGCGCACCGCCTCACACGCCTTGAGGAACGACATGACGTGGTGCACGAGCGCGTCCGGGAGGGTGCTGAGGCGGGAGGCGGCGCCGCGAGCGGGCCTCGATCCCGAGCGCCTGCGGCGGTTGCGCGGCCCACACCGCACGGTGGCCCGTCCGCAACGGGGCATTTCGTCGAGCGGGTGGCCTGCACAGCTGCAGTCGAAGGAGCTGTCGCCGCCGTAGGAGTGGAGTTGCGCGGCATCCGGCTGGCGTGGCTCCTCATGGAGTTGGACGCCGCCGACTCAGGGCCGGGGTGGGTTCCTGGGCCACCGGCCATCTTCAGCACCCTCTCGATCTCGCCGACCACCTCGACCATCGACGGTCGGTCGGTCGGTCGGCGCTGGCCTCCTCGACGCAGCGGCAGCGCAGCACCAGGTCCACGTACTGCTCCAGCCCGGTCCGCGCCTGGTCCAGCAGGTCGTGCAGGCCGTACAGATCCGCGGTCCGGTCCAGCACCGCCTTTCTCCCGCCGGACGACGTACCAGCCGGCGGCCGCGCTCCAGCGGCCTCCTCGCCGTAACCACCTCCAGCATCAGCATGCCGAAGCTGTACACGTCGCTCTCCTCCGTCAGCTGCTGCGCCATTCAGGATCAAGGTAAACCCGCCTGCAACATCACAACTTGTCGCATTCATCCAGCATTAGTTCCCTTGCCGTCGATGTCGTTGCCTGCCGACGTCATCTCCGGCGCCGACGTCCCAGTTCTCCAATGTTCGTCGCCGCAACCGCCGGCTCATGCGGGCGAGGTGGTAGATGGGTGGCGAATAAATGAGTGTTTGGTTCCTTTCACTGCAAGCTTGATTTGGAATGTCTAAAATGCTGCATACTTTAGCTGCGAGGTTGGCGTCTTTTTGCAGACAGGATCAACAGGCTGTGCTGGTGGCATGTTTGCAGTTTTCTTCAACGGGAAAGCTGTTGTAAGAGATCTCATGAAGGAAACTTCACATCTGATGCCTGATGCTCCATACTTTTTATATGTCACTAACTTGAGTTTAAAACTTGTAGCGCCTTGGGATGTTGTTTAAGTGGTCAAGCAATTTGCTCACTCCTGACATAAGTCTCCTCCAAGAGAATGGTTTAAATGTTGAACAGCATCACAATGTGCGGGTGTCTCATATATCCCGGTGGGCCGTGGCTGCATGGTGCAATTTTAGATATAGACTTTGGTTGGGTTAATGGAATTATGCTAGACATGGCTATGGGACCTATATATTAATCCTAAATTTCTAGTTGGAGAGGTCAAGTGATAACCAGGGTCTATGTAATTGGGTTGTGGGAACAGGGAGATATGCTACCCTTGTATTTTGGAGTGGTCAGTTCAAGTGGTAACCATTGTTTGGTCTAGACTAGAGTGATGATTGAAGTTTTATTTATATTAAAACTTTAATATTGGTGTAAGTATTGCACTCAATTCAAGTATGTAGATCACCCTCTTTTAATATATCCAGCCTACTGGGACTGTTTGTGTTTGAGCATGGTACAAGGGGGTTGGTTGGGTCAAGATGGAGCGTATTCTGATTTGATCTGGATAGCCGTGATCATGAACTACATGCATCAGTGTCAAGTGAACGAACTGGAGTGATAATTACGACTCTCGATGTGAATCATTGCGCCTTGTGAAGTAGCAACCAGATCAAGCTGTTGCACATATATATGTTGTGGAGTTGATATAAACACACCATGTGCTGATAGTGCTAATCCACGAGTTGAAAATAAGATATGAGGAAAATGCACCACCGGTACGTCAACTTGACTTAAGGTGTCATCTAGATTCCTGAACTTTCAAAGTAACACTAGTACACAAAAGTTTATCATGGGCGGGTGCTCACGCCCTCACCACTGGCGGTTCTCGAGCCGCCCGGTGGGAAAAACCCTACCGGGCGGTTGCTTGAGAACCGCCCGGTGGAAATGTGATTTCTAATGGGCGGTTGGTTAAGTCAACCGCCCGGTGAAATGTGATTTCTACCGGGCGGTTCACTTCCACAACCGCCCGGTAGAAATCATATTTCCACCGGCGGTTCTCAAGCATACAACCGCCAGTGGAAAGATTCCCGCCATTTTTTAAAATTCAAATTGAAACCTATTTATTTATATTGAAACTTATGATAACATGCAATTAAATTCTATCATACATATATATACATCAATAAAAATCCATTTACATCAAAATTGCATTATATCATACATACATACTTCAATATAAATCCATGTACATCACATATGTATCATACATATATACACATCTAAAGTTTTCTCTTTTTTCTAATTAGGAAAGCCTTAATAATCGTCTCGACTAAGATTGAGACGCCTAATATCAATTAGCGCTCTATATTCCAGCTTTCCTAATTCACTACTCGGATCGTGGTATTTCCCTTCGGGTGGGATGGCTTCTTTCATGATGAATGAGCAGAGATCCTCAACTATTTTGTATAATGCTTTTTCATCGAAATTGGTTGTCGGATCTTCTGCATAGGCCTAAAAAGAAAATATGTTTATAATTCAACATTATATATTTTCACTTGGTAACAAATATTAACAGGATTAGTGACAAAACTTATAAATGACGGCTACTTATACCTTATCAGGGTTTCTGATGTATCGTCCGTTGTCTCTCATAAACTCGCACACGTAGAACCTACAATTAGCGTAGCGTTCCCGGTGGTTGCTTGTGGCACTATAATGGACAAGTGTATATTGAGTTTTCTGAAACGCACTATGTATTAATTGTACATGTATGATATGCACTTATAAATTTACGCACCCGGCCAGTTATGAAGTATATCCATTGGCTGTCCTTGTTTAGAAAGGTCATATGGACCTTTTTGAATCTTATAATACCTATATGCCCTGTGTTCTCGAATAGAATCACCTAGTTATTATGCAATTCTTATAGATAAAACAAAGCATGCATATATATAGGCTTACCGTTCTAAGATTGTCAAGAATGGTGCATAAGCTTCAGTTGAGTAATGCGCGGAGTCTAGTACCAGCGTCCTTCCTTCCCTAGGATAAATTAAAAAACAGATCCAGTGGTCCCTGTAGGATTAAATTTGTGATGAGGCATGTGTCATGAAATTCTTAACTTGATGTATGTAAACTCACACTTACCTAAAATTGTAGGGGGCCACTATGCAATACCAGTTTTTGAATTTTAGCATTGCTTCTCCTATGTAGAGGGAGTATTTGGCTTCAAATTTTTTTTTTAGATCCGCTTTTTTCACCTTAGCCTCTTCAGGTGTTAAGCCCTTCAAATCATCATGGCCATCACCGATTGTGAACGTGTGCTGCTCCTCACATATTTTTATTGGGCTGAGATACCCGATCCTTTTTTCTTCTTCATATGTCTGATCTGGACCATAACGCATCTCTTCCCCATCATATTGCATTCTGCAAGGCGCACAGGTATTTGTTAGAGTAAGAAATAAAAGCATATCTGTTGATTTGGTTCACCCCAATGATAGTAACACGTGTATTTGTTAGTCACACTTACAATGCAAACACCGTCCACGAGTATGCGTCAAGCCTCACGGAGGTTCATCATTAGCCACAAGTCCTCGAAGATGACCATAACCTTTTCTCGGCCAGATGCAAAAACATTTGCTGGTATACAAACGTTGATCGCCGAGATCCCAAAGAAGCATGCTCTCATATACCAATCGTGCATCCTTTTGATCCCTGCTGGGATTTGTTTAAGTTTGTCCCAGCTGAGAAGAGGCCTGCCATGGATATATTGAGTCGGGACATTCTAGTAATCATCCCACGTTGGCTTCTTTACCTCTATGATCTTCGTATTATGCTCTTTGCCGAACTCCGAGGATTGTGATGCTGACTTCTCATGCTCGGCCAAGTCAATGATACGTGCTTGCCAAGACATTCCAATTCCTGATAAAAACCTCGCCGTGCCAGCACTTTTCTTCTTTGGCTCGTATGGCGAAACCAATTTGGGTACCGAGAACTTCTTCGGTACAGGTTTCTTCTTCTTTGGCTTTGGTGGCGGTGTTGGTGTTGGAGTTGTTTCCGGCAGCTTTTCCATCACTGGCGGGGAAGCAGGGAAGTGGAGTGGCGATGATGGTGGTCGGACAGGTGAGTTAGGAGGAGGATCATGTGCTGAGGGTGAGTCTTGAGGATCAGGAAGTGACGATTCCTGAGTTCCTGGGAGGCCTTCAGAGGATGGCGGTGGTTGAGTCAACTGAACATCTCATCGAAGCCAAAGAATAAAATTATTAATAGCTTGCCCGAGTGTCTCGATACCCTTAAGACCAGGGATTTCTAGCATGCCGTCCTCGTATCCTTGGACGATCGTTGACACTTCAACCCTACAATACTCTTCTGGAATTTCTTTATGGTGGTAGTCACGGCCAGGGATTGCAAAGCCTTCGGCTACTTCCCTGGTACGAACATTCTTCATTCTATATCTGATGAGTAGTTTATAAGGTGTTGGTGCAACTATATCATCCACTGGGTAGTGCTCCTTGGTTGCCGTAGACGCAACACTACTTGGAAGAATTGGACCTTGGGTGGAGACCACCATCTGTTGATCGGGTTGTGTTGCGACCCGCACCGGCATCTCGTGGAGGCTGTGCACTCATCTGTTGAACAGACATTGCACTCGCTAATTGCTGAATAAACTCAGGATCAGGATTTGATAGCATGTTGGACATGATTACTTTGACTTGTTTCTTCGCCTCTTCCTCAATGACATCCCTCATTGCTTCCTTGTATCGGTCGTGTTTCTTGTACATTTCAGCCCACTCATCCCTGAATCCTTCTTTCCACCCCAGCCTTAACGAGACGCCTCGTACACGTCCTGGATGCTCAGGGTTTCCCAGACCAACACTTAAGATGTCTTTCTCCCTTTTTCTCTTGAATTTTCCTTCTCTCTCGTTGCGTGCTGTTTCAAACATCTTCTGTGCTGGCTCTTGGATTTCATCAGGGACTCTAGCGCCAGTCTTCTTGTTTTGCTTTTCTTGCATAGAGCCAATTCGTGCTTCTTTCATCAAGCATTTCAGATAGCACCGGTTCTCCTTTCTTCTTCCTTTCGGCCTCCTCTGTCTGCCATTTCGGAATATGAGCCTTGTAACCACCTGAGCCAAGATGGTGGTGGCACTTGTTCCTCTTTGCTAGTTCAGAGTTAGCTTCACTCTTTTTCTGAAAGTCAGGATCATTCCTCTGCAGTTTGAAAATCTCCCACTGGGCAGGTGTAATCTTAAAGTACCTTTTTGTCGAGTCCTTGTTCTTCTTGGCATACTTGGTATTAAGTTCCCACCTAAAATTTCGGAATGAGATTGCACACTGCCTGAATGCATACTGCTGGATGAGGTCTTCTGATCCTGGCGGGAAAAGGAACCTCTCCTGCAACCGCCTCCATATAATTGTCTTCGTATTATCTGGCACATCATTCCATGTGCGATTTGTGATGTCAATCTCATCCCTAACTAAGAAGCCAATTGCGTTCCGAAACTTGGCTGGCACCTCTTCAGGTGCTAGAGGCTCTCCTTTCATGTTGACATTGGTGACCCTATATGTTTTTTCTGCCCACTTGTTTGTTCCTCTCGGACCTTGTTTCCGATCACTCTGTTTCCTTGTCCTTTTCTTTGAGGTGGTTGTCTCGGTTGTTACTGGCGGTGCGTCACTTGGCACGTCTTCTTGTTCTTCCTCCTCAACTAAACCCATCATTTGAGACAATACCTCCTGTGTCCATTTGAATAAGTACAACATGAAGTCCTCCATAACTTAGTATATATAGATATGAATGTGTAAGGTACTATCTTTACCTCATCAAGTGTTGGATTATAGTCTAGGTCATTCCGCTCTGGACGACGAGTCCTATCCGGGCTAGGATGCGGATCACTTGGACTATGGTATTCTTCGGAAGCTCCCTGGTTGCTATGGCTTGGAGAACTCATCGACACTAAATGCACGTAGAAAACCCTAATTAGAAAACCCTAAGTATAAAACCCTAATTAGAAAACCCTAATGAGAAAACCCTAAGTATAACCCTAATTAGAAAACCCTAAGTAGTAAACCCTAATTAGAAAACCCTAAGTATAACCCTAATTATGAAACCCTAAGTAGAAAACCCTAAGTATAAAACTCTAATTAGAAAACCCTAATGAGAAAACCCTAAGTATAACCCTAATTAGGAAACCCTAAGTAGAAAACCCTAATTAGAAAACCCTAATTAGAAAACCCTAAGTATAACCCTAATTAGAAAACCCTAAGTAGAAAACCCTAAGTATAACCCTAAGTAGAAAACTCTAAGTAGAACCCTAATTAGGAAACCTAGTAGAAAACCCTAAGTATAACTCTAATTAGAAAACCCTAAGTAGAAAACCTAATTAGAAAACCCTAATGTGAAAACCCTAAGTAGAATGATGGTGTACCCTAAGCGTGAAGGGAAGACCGATTCGACGGCGTTGGAGAATGATGGTGTACCCTTTTGACGGCGGTGGAGAACGGCGGTGTATCCCTTTGACGGCGGTGGAGAACGGTGGTGTATCCCTTTGACGGCGGCTAACGGGCAAAGGATCAGTATATTAATAGAAAAATTACAAGTATATAAGTATTAATGAAATAAAGAAATTAATACATAAGCTATCACATTAACTAATAAACATAATTAACTAAATAAGTTAATAAATAACACTATAGTATTTATTACAAGTATGTAAGTATTAATGAAAAAAAAAAATTAATATATAAGCTATTACCTTAACTTAAACTAAAACATTAACTAAAACATTAATACTTAGGGTATTATTTTATGTATTAAAGATGTTTTAGTTTACGTATTATTTTATGTATTAAAGAAAAAAAATTAATACCTAAACTAAAACATTAACTAATTAACCTAAACTAATACATTAACTAATTGGAAAAAGGAAAAAAAAAAAAAAAAAAAAAAAAAAAAGGGGCCGGCTGCCAGCCCAGACGGCCCAAGCAAGGCCCGCCTCCTCTGCCTCTTGCCGGCGCGGCGGTCCTCTGAGGCGCCAAGGCCAAGGGCGGTGAGCCACGGAGCTCCACGCCGAAGCTTCCGGGGCGACGGACGGCGGCGGTGGGATTTGCGGGGCGCCCACCTTCTTGGCGCGGAGGCGGCGGTGGCGCCGCCAAGCCAAAGCGACGGAGGTGGCGGCCGGGCGGTGGTGGCGGAGTTCGAGGCCGCGGGGCGGACAGCGCGCAACGGACGACGACGGCGGACGGAGGACGACGGCTCGGTGGCGGGGGCGGCGTGGCGGTGGCTGAGGCCCGCTCGTGGCGCTTGCGGCGGTGAAATCCGGCGGCTTGGCGGCGTCCTCCTTTGAAAATGCGCGTCCACCGGATTGAAATGCTAAGTCCCGCGGCCGAAACCAATTTATAGGGGAAGATTTCTCTTGGCGGTTGGTAATTCCAACCGCTTGTAAAATCATTTCTGAAAGCGGTTGACACTACCAACCGCCAGTAGAAATCGTTTCTACCGGCGGTTGGTAGTGTCAACCGCTTTGTAAAAAATTTTTCAAAGGCGGTTGGAATTACCAACCGCCAAGTAGAAATGGATTTTCTTATTATATTGTGCTGATACTTTAAAAATTTATAACAAATTATAGAAAAATCATAAAATAGAAAATGATGACCTTTTGGAATCCTTGTGAGCAGTTCTATGTATTAAAGAAATTGGAAATTATAAAAATAGTGTGGCAAATGTATATGCGATGAAATAGCCATCTAAGGTGAAGAGGAAGATTTGACATGTACGGCACACATATTAGAACGGTGCCTTTGGAAATTAGTAGCAAATTATAGAAAAATCATAAAATAGAAAATGAAAACTTTTGGATTTCTTGTGAGTAGTTCTATACAGTAGTACATAAATATTTTCTAAAATTATATTATACTTTTTTAAATATATTTCTATATACAAAAGAAAGGATTTAATTTTTTTTTCTCACTATGTGTATAAAGCAAAGTAATTATTTTTTTTTTTCTCTATGTGTATAAAGCAAAGTAATTATTTTTTCTTTTCTCTATGTGTTTAAAGCAAAGTAATTATTTTTTCTTTTCTCTATGTGTATAAAGCAAAGTAATTATTTTTCTTTTCTCTATGTGTATAAAGCAAAGTAATTATTTTTTTTCTTTTCTCTCTATGTCTAAAGCAAAGTATTTAATTTTTTTTTCTCTCTATGTCGAAAAGAAAAGGACTTAAATTTTATTTAATTATGTAACACCAAGAGAGTCATTAATGAGACACATATAAAAATATATAAGAGTAGTAGCATAGGTTACAAATTGTATTGCATAAGCTATTACATGACAAGAGAATCTAGCCAGCTACTGTTCTTCCTTCTCCATCGTGGCGCACCCAGGGTTTAGAATTTTGTGGAATGGTACGCTCAACTTTTCGTATCTTTGAAGGATGGTCTGTAAAGAGAGACATCTCACCGAACTGGTTACAATCATCTAGGTCAATTGCACCATCAGTTTCTAAAGCTTGTTGCTTTCCAGGAAGAACTACATGCTTCAGCTTATCGGTACTTTTCCTCTTATTCTTAGGAACTATCTGTTCGGCATAAAAGACCTGTACAGCACGGTTAGCAAGGATCCATGACTATCCACTGTGACATGTTTATCCTCAACCCATTGGCATCGAAACACTGGTGTCTGAAATGTACCATAGTATAGTTCCCATATGTTCTCAATGAAGCCAAAGTATGTATGGATTTCCTCATTTTCATCTATGGCCTCGCACCGAACATCGCTATTTTGTGTCATGCTCTTTTTGTCTCTAGCAATGGTACAAAATATGAAACCACTAATGTTATATGTGTGCCATGTAGTGATCTGGTGTGATGGTCTAGCTGCCAACTACTTGATAGTTTGTTGCTCAATTGTTTTCCCATCTGGAATATTCTGATCCATTAGCCATGTAGTGAATCGATGCTTGTGTTCATTCATTACCCAAGCTTCAGTTTGTCCCTGATTTTGATCACGTAGCTCTTTCATATGTTGGTCGATCAAAGGCTCCATTGTCGATATTTGATGTAGGATGCTATGATGTGCTTCGAGGACAATATGGTAGTCCGAAGGGATAAATAATTTCCGTCCCATCCTACCACATCCATGCAGCCTGCCCTGATGTCGAGACTTGACCTTTTAGGCAACTTCCACCGAATGGAGCAGCGGACTCAATGGCCTCTTCGGTAGTGTACCCCTCTATCATGGCTGCCTCAGGATGAGCACGAGTGGATATATAGGAATTTAGTATTGACATGAAACGCTCATACGTCCACATCTCATGCAAATACATAGGACCCAGTGCCTCTATTTGAGGCACCAAATGCACCACAAGATGTACCATTATATCAAAGAATGATGGCGGCAAACACATCTCAAGCTGTGACACTGTCTCCACTGCGAATTCTTGAAGAGACTCCAACTCATCATGGTCAATTACCTTCTGTGATATTTTATTGAAAAAGAAGCACAACCTTGTGATTGCCATCTTTAAAAACACTGGATTTATAGCCCTGATGGCAATAGGTAGAAAAGTTGTCAGCATTACATGGAATCATGTGCGTTGTAGTTGGTAAGTGTAAGGTCTTTCATCGAAACAATGGATCTTAGATTGGAGCAGAAACCAGCTGAAACTCTCAATTTCTTCAACCGCACACAAATCGCTTCTTTCTCATCTGCGTTCAGGTTATAGCTTGCTGCCGGGAGGTGGTACTTTCCATTTTCCTGAAGAACCGGATGAAGCTCATATTTAATGTCTAAATTTACCATGTCCATACGTGACTTTAGTCCATCCTTTGTCTTGCCCTTCATATCCAACAAGGTGCCAATGATGCTTTCAAACACATTCTTCTGAACGTGCATACCATCGATTGCGTGTCGTACGTCAAGGTCTTTCCAGTATGGCAAATACTTAAAAAAAATTGACATCTTCTTGAATGTAGCCCTTGGAGTTGGCTTGACATCCTTTCTAGCAAACTTGATGTTTTTAACTATCTCAAACACTCTGTGACCTTTACTGTTATCCGATGGAGCAGTAGACTTTAGTTCATTTGAATTGTCAAAGTATCTATCCATCTTTCGCAAGCGGTACCTGTGTCCTTTTGATAAGAAACGCTGGTGCCTCATGTACACTAGCTTGTTGGATGCATTGAGGGACACATAAAAGGTTTCATCTAGGCATACTACACAACCAACATTTTCCTTGAATTGGCCTAACAATACAAAGAGAGCAAGATAATCGTTGATTGTAACAAAAATAATTGCTCTCAGAGTGAATGACTCTTTCATGTATTCATCCAACATGTCAACACCTTTGTCCCACAAAGTTTTTATTTCCTCCATCAAGGGCTCCAAGAATACATCCATATCAACACCAGGTTGTGTAGGTCTAGAAATAAGAATGGTTAGCAAAAGATATTTGCGCTTCTGCAACAGGTGTGGAGGGAGGTTGTAGATAGTGAGGATCACCGGCCACGTGCTGTGCTTGCTGCTCCTTTCGGCAAAGGGATTCATTCCATCAGATAAATAGTGCAAACCTAACATTTCTTGCATCCTTAGCAAATTCTAGGTGTTCATTATTGAATTTTTTCCATTGTTTGCCATCAGCTGGATATCAAAGATTTCCATCATTTTTGTGCTTATCAGAAGCATGCCAGGTCATAAGCTCTGCATCCTCTGGGTTAGCGAACAAACACCTCAATCGATCAACCACCGGAAGGTACCACATCACCATAGCAGGAACTCTTCTCTATGCAAAATAATCTACTTCTTTTTCTTTATTGCTTGGTTTTGAACCCCGTTCGGTCTTCTTTCTCTTCTTTCCTTTACAAACTGAAGTTGCATTCTGTTCTTGTAGATAGTCTTTTTTTGTCTTGTACCGACTTGCACCACAGTTTGGACACTTGTCTAAGTCTGCGTAATCACCTCGATATAGAATACAATGATTTCTGCATGCGTGGATCTTCTGTACACCCATAGTAAGCGAACTGATGAACTTCTTGACATAGTACGTGTTAGCAGGCACTTTATTCTCCTTTGGAAGCATACCTCCGAGAGTACTCAATAATGCATCTAAGCTAGCATCGAACCATCCATATCTAACTTTCAACATCAACAACTTAAGCACAGACCGCAACGTCGTGAACTCTTTGGTACAACCCTTCGTCTCATCGTACAATGGCTCTGTTGCTGCCTTCTGTAAGGCCTCCATACCTTTCATAAAGAACATTGATGGATCAGTATGACGACGCAATAGTGCAGCCATGAATTCCACGTCTTCACACCCTTCATCCACCACTTCATCCACCACTTCATGATCATCAACATTTGGCATAACAGGTTGACTCTGATGTTGTGTCTCATGTACGAATTGGCATCCGTCGTCAACAAGCATATCAGGGCCATTGGGGTTGATGTTCGCAGGGTTTATAGCTGGATATGGTGTAGAGCTACCCTCTCCATGCTTTATCCAAATCAAGTAATCATTCATAAATCCTCGGCAGAGTAGATGAGAAAATATTGTTTGCGTGTCGTCAAAGACTGCAATATTTTTGCAGTCTACACAAGGACATGGTATGTGCTTCGTCTGGATTCTCCATGCATGCATCTTAGCGGCATCAATAAACCTTTTGACCTCTGGTATGTATGATGGATCTACTCTTGATAAATTATACATCCGAATGATCTCTCCATCGGTTACATATATATAACAAATTTATTGTAATCAATATAATTCAACCATGATTGTTGTGAGATATTAATTTACTAACCTTTTGATGATCAACAACCTCCTCTCTGTATGAGGCGAAAACCTCGCACTTGTATATTTCCCAAATTATAGACGTTGAGGCCTAAGGTTCCCTAAGTATGAGAGAGGAGGCATGGCAATTAATTAATTAAATTAATTGGTAGATTTAATTAAGCACTAACCACATCAAAAAAAATTAATATAAACTAATAAAATAAAACCAACCAATTAATTGGACTACTATTGAAGAAAGACATAGTAATTAATTAAATAAATTATTAATAATTAAAACACTTCTTCTCTCTAAATAAATTAAATACTACTAATTATCTAAACAAAAATAATTAAAATTAAATCTAATGAAAATGAACCCTAGCAATTAAATAAGAAACAATCTTCAATTTCTTCTCTCCAAATGAACCTATTCATGCATGACACACTAAATCTATAGTGGAGGATAAACTTTAATTGAGAAATAATTATGGCAAGAGCTAAGAGAGACATAAAAATCCATCTTGAACCACCACATCTAAGCAAATAGAGAGAAAACCCTAACTTTTCCCCCTCTCACTCATGGTGAAACCCTAGATCTAAAAAGTGGCTACAATTGAACAACATTGGCTAAAAAGATGCAAGAGGGGCATAAACTAACCTTTTTAGCAACCTCCTTCCAAGAATTGAAGATCAAAACCTCCCCCCTTGTATTTTAGAAAATTTGGACCTCCAAATCGCCAACAATGGAAGGTTGGCCTCGAGTTCTTTGTGCTGGGTCGGGGAGGAAGAAGGAGTATTTATAGCAGACCTAGCACTAGCGGTTGGCTTACCAAACCGCCCGGTGAAAACCGATTATCACAGGCGGTTTGGTAAGCCAACCGCCGCCAAATGGCCCCATTAACACATGCGGTTGTCTTAGCCAGGCGCCCGGTGTAAAATGGTCACCGCCGATGTTAATGGGGCCATTAGCACTGGTGGTTGGCTTAGCCAACCGCCCGATGATAAACCGGTTTTCACCGGGCGGTTCTAAAGTTGGCCCCACGTATTTTTTTAACACTGGCGTCCTTTAAAATGAACCGCCTGTACAACTTAAACCATGACGCCAAGAGAAATTATTCCTGTACTAGTGTAATATTTATGAGTCCCTAAACTTGGCAAATGGTGTCATCTAGGTCTCTAAACTTTCAAGACAATCACCGCAGTTCTCTAAACTTGGTAGAGGGTGTCATCTAGGTCCCTAAACTTGGTAGAGGGTGTCATTCAGGTCCAAAGTACTATAGCTAATTTATCACAAAATTTTTTTAAAAAGAAAATATAATTTTGAGGTATTGTCAAGATGCTCAAAGATCTTAACGACTTCAAATTAAAAAACTCAAAACTATAAAGTTATAGATCTTGTCGAGCGCTACAACTTTCATATAGAAAGTACCTCAATTTGCTAGCATGTAAGAATGATATGATTTTTCAAAGGTGACAAACGCTTGTATGTAAGGATAAAAAACGGTCGAAAACAAATCGAAAAACTCATAAATTGTTTTCTACTTTTACATTTGAAATACGGAAATGAAAGCGAAAAACAAGAAAGTCGGACACCTAAAACGAACACGAACTTACGAAATATTAAGAATTTTGAAAATGAACCAATTCGAGCGGATTTATATCGAACACGGTCAATACATGAAAACTCAATACGGAATACCGACCCACACGACCAAGTGCATGACTAAGTACATATATGATTAAGTTCAAGTGCATATAATAATTAATAAGTGCACAAGAATAAAAAAAATGAGGCTACGCCTTGTCTATATAAGAGAGGATAGCTAGCCACCGGTAAAAAAAATGCAACCGTGTGGTAAACAGTCTGTAATTATGCTTTGCATCACATGTGTAGTTGACCAAATTCGGTTTAAACCAAATTTTGAATTCGAAAAATTTCAAATTAAAAGTAGAAAAGTAGAAAATGGTCAAAAAATATATCTAAACCGTTATCTACTTTTACATTTAAAATACGGAACATCTGAAATATGAAAACGAAAATGATAAAGCGGGACAAAAAAATACGAAATTCGATCGGATTAAATATAGAAAACGATGCGGTTCGGTTCGAATATTTCTGTTCGCTTTCAACCTTACTTGTATGTGATTAATATACTGCTGAAAATTTATTTAATTTTTTGAGTATCTTAATGACCTCAAATTAAAAACTCAAAACTAGAAAATTATAGATCTTGTCAAGAGCTATAATTTTTATATAAAAATCATCTTCATCCGAGATCGTATGAAAAAGATACAATTTTTAGAATACCCAAATTTTTTTTTTAATTTTTTGTGCCAAATTAACTACAGTACTTTAGGATTGGATGACACCCTCTGCCAAGTTTAGAGATCTAGATGACACCCCTTGCCCAGTTTAGGGACCAACGGTGATCGTCTTAAAAGTTTAGAGACACGGATGACACTCTTCGCCAAGTTTAGGGACCCCTAGATATCACTTTGAAAATTTGGAGACCTAGATGATATCTTGAGCCAATTTGATGTACCGGTGGTGTATTTGTCCCATAAGATATTCTATTTTTTTTGACAGTTTCAACGTAGGAATTTTCCCCACCTGCTTTATTGAAAAAACTTTAGGCCTAGGGCCTGGTTACAAAATTTTACGAGAGATGTGCATCGAGCACTAGGGAATGAGGAAAAATACAAGAGGCTATTGACTTGGTTGGGAGAGCTCGACTGCGTTGTCGAAGATATTGCACCAAGCTTCTACTACTATTTTGCTCTTTTTTTTGGCATTCAAACACGCCCGGGTGGTGGCCTCGGCTTTGCGGGGAGAGCATTTGCTTGCCGCCGGTTGAGACTTTCTTGATGGAAGACAAAAGCATTTTTTGTTTTCCGAGCTGCCAACAAAGACAAAGCGATAAAGGCACTGAATTGATCATCAAGAACCCCATTGATTCTTGGCAGGCCGTGGAGGTTTGATGTCTGAACAAATTGGTCATCCTGTAGGCCGATGGATCTCCAGAAGTCCGAGGCAATGGGCAGTGAAAGATGATGTGCTCCAGAGATTCAGATTGCACTCCATAGACCAAGCATGCCGCATTTTCTACAATCTTTTTTCTGAATAGGTTTGCTCTGCATAGGATTCTGCCCTTGATGAGTAACCAAAGAAAGATATTAGAGTATATTATACATTATAAAAGAGTCTGTCGATGTTTTATCACCGATAGGCTGTCTCGGGGTTACCCGGGACAGTTATTTGTTTGAGTCTCGTTGAATCTAACGGAACTTGGTGGTTGATGCACGTGATGAGAGTGACTTTATACTGGTTCAGGCCCTCGAGTATCTCAAGAAATAGCACTAATCCAGCTAGGGTGTTGTTGATTGTAGAGTATTGGTTCTGTTTACAAAGGGTACCCTCGACAGCCTTTTATAGTCTTGGTGCTACCGAGGGTTCTTTTTTATACTAGTCGGATTACAGGATAGAGTTCTAAGCTCTTTTCTGTATTGATTTCCTAGTTTACATGGATTTACTCTGTGTTGTCTTCAGTGAGGAACCCCTATGTTCCCCTGTCGATAAGCCCCTGAGCATTTCATGATTGAGCTCTGGGTTCTTTCCTAGAGTGAAATCTTGAGACGATCTGTGTTTTGCTTTTTCTTGCTTTTTCGGAGTGCACTTTGAGTGTAGCCCCTGAGCCTCTTACTTCTTTTGTAGAAAGGAGCCTGAGGGTCTTTTTTTGAAAAAATGTTGAGAGTACTCTGCAGCCCCTGAGCCTCTTGCTTCTTTTGTAAAAAGGAGCCTGAGGGTCTTTTTTGAAAAAAATGTTGTTATCTTGGGAGTACGCTTCAGCCCCCGAGCCTTTCCGGGTTCTTTTTATCTGAGGAAAGAACTTGGCTGAAGGTTCCTTGTTGTTTTTGATGATTGATCTTTATTGTTGCTTTGTTTAGATGCATTCTCTCTCGTGGGGATGGTATAATTACTTCCTTTATGTTTCTGGGTATCTGTTTCTTGTCTTTTATGGTGTGCATGTACTGTTCTCCCATGAGTGGGGAGCTTTTACTTCTCCTCCTATCCTCTTTGCATGTGACTTTGTCTTTTTGAGATTTCTTGCCTTCTGTGAGCCTGGTTCATGTACACCAAATTTCGTCTATAAATACCGGGCTTTGGTGTCTCAAGTATTCATTCCTTTGTTCTTGTTCCTAGTCTTCTAGAAAAAATATTGAAGGATATGTCTGTTATAGTGTGTGAAGTTGATGAGCCCCCGGGCGTCTCTTATGCTCATTTGTAATCTTGTTAGCAAATGTTGGAGTTGTTGTGCACAAGATTAGTAGTAGGCTAATCTTGGCGTGTCGTCCATTGTGGGACACTGTTGGGGCAAATGTTGGAGCGGTTGTGACGTGGGTGGCGTTCGTCGCGCTGCCTCATTTTTCAGCACGTTTCCTTCTTGCTTCCGATGATATCTTTGGTATGGACCAATGCGTGTTGTCGGCTCTTCTTCGGTGGATTACTTGAACTGAGCCATTGTTCTGTCTTCTTCCTCGCCCTTCTTGCATGGTGGAATTCAGGCTAGCGTGTGTTAGGGACACTTGCTTGGTTATCCACCTCAAGGGTTCAAACATCTAGTGCTAGTTCCTAACATATGAGGCATGCTTGAGGTGTTTTTGCTTTTCAGCAAATAAGTGGATCTAGGATGCCTACTCCTACTATTGGTGACATTGAATCTTGGTGGAGGTTCTTGCTTAACCTTGAATTCCATAGGGTTCTTTGTCCAATATCTATTGCATGCTTATATTTGGGCTGATGTCTGAGTATAAGCCTTTGTTCCACCATTTCTTTTGTAAAATCCGATATAATCTGAGGATAGTAGACCTCTTTGTGTGATTGTATCCTTGTAATGCTATTTGAGAAGAAAATCTGATATTCCTGTATCATCAGAATTGTGTCTCTTCTTGTCTGGTAATCTTTCTACTGCGTATTGATCGTATTATGGGTTGTTTACGCTTGCTTCCGGGTTGTTTCTTAATCCCCTAGGTTGTTTTGCAATCCTTTGTGTTGTTTATAATCTGCTGGGTTGTTTTCTTGGATGTCCGTGTACCATTATACTGCTATGGGCCTCTATTCTTTTTGCTTGATATATTGGGACTGGAAAATCTTCTCTGTAACCATTGTTTGGTGGGCTTTAATGGGCCTTTTCTAAGCTTTATATAGTCCTTTCATATAGTCCTTAGTGTAACCCCTATTCCTACGATGGTGATCTCAAATATACCCTCTCTGGTGTTTGGTTGACCTATAAATTTAGTAATTAACAGCCGTCAACAACTCCCCCAAGCTTAACCTTTACAAGTCCCTTAGCAAACTACTCTCTTCTAAATGGATCAGTTGCTGCAATATTAAACTTCTCAAGAGCACACATGCTTTTAGAAAAAAATTCTCCTTCAAACTTAGAGTGAACCATTCTGACTTTCATACTTACCCATATTATCTTTAGCCATAGAGCTTAACATCCTTCACTTTTAATCATGAGCAGTTGAAAGACAGAAAGATCAAGTCAAACACTATGTCTTAAGCTCTTTTGTTCAACCAAGTTCCTGGAGTTTTTATGGATTTTCAAAATAAAGTTCAGACTTTTATTGTGTCGACGATATCCGGTCGGCAGCCTACCTTGGGGGATGCCCGAGGTAGTAGATGAGATCGAGGGTGGTGAGGTGCGCGAGATCAAGAGCAAGAAAGTAACACGAGACACGGGTTTAGACAGTTCAGGCCGTCGAGGTGACGTAAAACCCTAGTCCCGTTTCCGTTTGTGGATTATGATCGGGAGTAATCTGTTTTGGGGGGGTCCCCGCCCGCCTTATATAGTCGGGGGGCAGGGGTTACAAGATCAATCTAATCTTACTTTCCCCGATCGGCACACGCCGGCCCGACCGGGAAATCCTAGGTTCAAGGAAACTGACGCCCGATGATCCAGGCGAATCATATCTGCATGCCGAGTCTTGCGCCTTACTCCACGGTCTTACTCGGTAGCGCTCGGCATGGTCTTCTCGGGCTGGGCCTTTGCCGACCGCTCGGCCCAGCCCTCGGTGAGGATACCCGGGGAGCAATCCCCCACGCCTAGTCCCCGAAAGCAGCTTGCGTGTCAACCCAAGGTTGGGAACCATTCAGCGTCTTCCTTGGTGCCGGCAATTCTTCCGACCGGTGTCCGGGGTGGTGCGCGAAGTCGATCAACGGACCCGACGAGTCGTGGCGGTCGGCGTCGTCGAGGCCGACCGTGCACGGGTGCTGGAGGGAGGCGGAACTACGCCGTGGAACACACAAAGGTCGCTCGCGGTTGAGAGGAACGCAGAGGTCCCACCTGCCGTGGAGACGCGAGCTGCTCAAGAGAAAAAAAAAAAAAAAAAGATCTCCGGCACACGGGTTCCGTGTACCACGCCGTCGCGCTTTTCGACGTGTACCACGTAGTCCCCGAGACCGGTAGTAGGCGAGGCATGAGACCGGTGCCGGGGATCAAATTTGTCAAAGTATAAGTTGTTGAATCTTGGGTATGCGGTCCCCGAGACCGCTTGTCATCTTCTAGGGTCCAAACTTTGTTTTCCGTCGGGCGCGGGGCTGCGACCAGCGGTCGAGCTTCAGTGGGCCGCCCACCGGGCCTAACATCCTTCGGGAAACACCGCGCGCGTCCAGCCCCCCGCGGATAACCACGGAGCGGCGCGGCGCGGTTTCCCACGGAAGGAAGGCGAAGCGGCAGCGGCGCGGCGCCCGACACCGCTATCCACAGATCTATTTTAAGACCGGGCATGGCTTTTCGGTCACACTCTTTGCCTTCCTCTCGACGCCTCGCAAACCCCGCTGCCTCTTCGCCTTCCCTCTGCACAACCAACCTTTCTCTCCCACATCACCGGCGCTCCCAATCCGAAACCTAGATCCGAAATGGCCGGCGGCAAGGGGCAAAAGCGTGGTTCCGCGGGCGGCGGCGCGATCGGGCGCGGGCGGAGATCCAGGGCGCGGAGGAGGTCCGCCTAACGCGGAGGTGGAGTGGGCTACTTCGACCTGCACGCGGGCGGTCCTCGATGAGCTCGTCCCGCGACAGTGCTTTGCCGACGAGGCGCCAAGCCGGGCCGGCGCCCCCACCGTGGGTGAGTCCTTCCCCACCCCGGCGAACGGTAATGAGCTCGTAGTGTTTGCGGATTATTTCCGCCCGCGGGTTCGGGCTGCCGGCGCACCCCTTCCTCCGGAAGCTTCTTGCATACTACAAGATCCGGCTCATTCATCTCCACCCCAACTCCATTCTTCATCTTTCTGTTTTCATCCATTTTTGCGAGGCTTTTCTCGGCATTCCTCCCCACTTCAACCTCTTCCGCCATCTCTTCGCTTTGAGGGCGTTCACCGAGCCGGCTCACCCAAGGTGGTTGGTGGCCTCTATCTTTGCCTTCGGGGACGGGATGAGGAACCGATTATTCGGGGCGCCCTCGGCTCTTCCATCAAGGGATGGAACACCCAATGGTTCGTCGTCGGCAACCCCGCTCCACAAATCTCCAATGAGGTAAACGAGTGGTGGAGCGCCAACGCCAACCGGGTCCGAGCGGCCATCATCTGCCGACATGGTGCAGGTGGAGGAGCTGCTTTCGGCATCATCCGCCCCATGAACCTGACCGGTGGCGGTGGCTATCGGCAGGGCGCGGCGCATCCAACCATGCAAGGAGGCGCGAAAGCACCCGGGTACGCAGTACTCGGGGACAAGACCCTACGCGTGAGACGGAGGCGATCTCTAAGGAGATTCTCTTCTTGGCGCTCACGCCGTTTTTAAATCGGAGGTACCCAACAGGAGTTCGGGTATGCGAAGCCCCACAAATGGGCAATCCAAGCGACCGGCGGTGAGTTTCTGCTTTGTTATAGTATTATGTGTGTGATTGGCCGACTGCTCAAGCCGCCGTTTATGCAGGATCGAGCCGTTTATGTGTCGGATGTGCCCGACGGCACCTGGCCGACCGGGTGTAGACCGGCGGCGGGCAATGGAGGAAATCCGCAAGATTGCGAGGACCTGATGAAACGAGGGGACGGCCGAAAAGGCAGTCCCAAGCCGCCGAGCCAAGGGGCCCATCGGCGAAGGATGGCTCGGAGGAGGCGCCTTTTCGCCGAAGAGGCGCAAGAAGGGAGACCCGTGCCCCTGCCTCGTCTGTCGAATCGGGCGAGGAGCGGGCGGGGAGCGAGCCGCCATCCTCTCGGATGACGAAGATCGTGAGGACACGGAGACGTTGGACGAGCGCTGCCCCGCGCCGGCGGCGTCGGCCGAAGGTCGGGCGACTCTGCGCGACCGGTATTTGAGAAAATGCCGATCATGGGGGGGCCGCCAAAGGCGGCCGAAGGCCATCGGTGCCGCCGACCCGACCGACCGAGGCGGGCAGCTCCTGGAGGCCCCCGGCGTTTCAGCGCTTCGGCACCGCCCGATCCGACTGTAAGTACCAACTCGTTTCTTTTTTTTGTTCCTGGTGTTGTCCAGGTTTGGCTTAGGAGTGTCTGGCGCGGCGATCCCGTGGAGGAGGACCCCGCCGTGCGGGGAGGATGACACTGACTTCGTCCCCAGACCAGCCCACCTCGTGCGGCCGATGCGAGGTGACTCGACCAGCCATCTGGGCTGGTGGGGCTCGAATCCCAGCCTCGGCGGGCTGGAGATCGGCGGCCTTTGTCCGCAGCCGACCCCGGCGAGGGAGGGCGCCGGCGGCTCGCTCCGGTCCCTGTCCGTCCGCCAAGAAAGGTGGCGCCACGGGCGAGGAGATCGTGGCCGGGCGAGCCCGAGCCGGGAGGAGGTGGTACGGGAAGTGCCCGTGCCACGGGAGAGCCTGTGCGGCTTTGCCGCACGTTCTACATCGACCCCGGGGTGAACGGGTGGAGGTGGTGGGCGACGAGATCGCCGTCGCTGAATACCGAACCGACGTCCGATCTCGAGGTCGCCGCCGCCGAGCTCGTAAGTAATCATATTGTCTGCTTGATAGTGTTGCAGCTTATGTCGAATATGTATGTAGGAGCTGGCCCGTGCCGCCGAGACGCGGCGCGGCTGCTGGAGCAGCCGGCGGCCGCCTACGAAGATGAAGACCGACAACGAGCGGCTTCTTCGTGAGAAGACCAGCTTTTGGCGGAGTCGGTCGGCCCGCTCGAGCGCAATCTGAAGGCCGCTCGTGAGGACGACGACCGATCGCGCCGGCAGTGGAAGAGCCGGAGCGTGAGAACGCCGCTCGTGGAGGCGGCCGCCGCCAAGGACGTGCGGGGCGCTGGCAAACACTTTGCAGGCGCGGGTGACCGGTATGTTTTCCCCCTACCTTCCTTTCGGCGCTCTTGTGTATTCCCAGGCTGACTTGTTCTCGGCCCCGCAGCTTTTGAAGGCGAGCTGCAGCAATCCCAAAGAAATTTCCGAGGAGCTAACCCGTGAGGCGGCCAAGGCTACCCGGGCCGGCGGGAGGCAGCCCGGTCCGAGGCACGGCGTAAGTGCTATCGTCTTTTTGCTTTGTTTACCCGATTGCCCGTGGTCGGGTTTTAACACTTGTTCCGCTAGCTTGTGCGGGAGAATGCGGCGCCCCCAGCGGATTTGAAACGGCGTCTCTCGCAGCCGGCCGAGGAGCGGATGGAGGACACCATCGCCCACCTGACCCCACCGTTGAATCTCGCCGATCCGGACGGGGGTTTACGACCGGGACGTCTTTGGGGAGCGCTATCCTTCGTTGTCACGCTTCTCGTGCGATGCCAGGCCGTTCTACAACAAACACGTGTATTTGTTCACGGAGCGGCTCTCGGCTGCCGCCACACCTGTGGGCGCTGGTCCGGCCGCACTATCCCCGGTGGAGTTATCCCGGTCGAGGCGGGTTTTGCCCGGACCAAGTCGGTCGCCGACCAGGGAGAAGCCGAGCGCCGAGTCCTCCTCGATGCTGCCGTCAAGGTGGTGGAGGACTGGACCTGTTCGGCGACGCCGAGGCCGACGCGCCCTAGGAGAAGAGCGTTAGAATTAACTTATGTATTGCGTGTGGAGACGCTGTCTCAGAAATGATGTTAATATCATTTTTGTTATGCATGTAAAGTGTTTGCCGTAATGCCCCGCAAAGTGTGACTTTGTCGTCATGCCGGACCGGCCCAAGTTTCCTAGTATCTCATAGCGCTAAGGGTATGTTCCTTGTATTGCGCGTAGAGGGTACCGTGGTCCCCTGGGAACCGGCTGGCTGGCCTTTTCATAACGCAGAGCGCCGAGCCGCTAGCACGTGTAGGTTTGGGCCAGAAACAGGGTTGCTCCGATCGGTTTGAGTTAAAGTGCGTATCGGGCGGTCTTATTGGCGTATAGTGCGTGGGTAGCACATATGAAAAATGAATGCACGAGGAGAAAAAGAGACAAGACAAAAAAGACATTAAATCATATATATATTTGGATTACAAAGGGAAACAGTACATATCTTTGTTCATCTTGACTTATTAGGCGTAAAAACGTATTAGGTGCTCGGCGTGCCGGAGTTTGGGATATCGCGCCCGTCGACTCCACCAAATTATAGGACCACGGGTCGGGTGACCTCCTTGACGATGAAGGGACCATCCCATGGGGAGGAGAGCTTATGCATGCCGCGGAGCTCGTGCGGCGACGTAAGACCAGATCGCCCGACCGCGAAGGGCGCTCCCGACGTTGCGGTCGTAATAGCGACGGACGCCCTCTAGGTACTTTGCCGATCGGACGCAGCGGCTAGGCGTTCTTCTTCTGCACGGTCGACGCCATCGGCGCCAATTGGTCGGAGGTTTCCTCGGAGTAGTTTTCCACTCTTGGCGATCGGAAGGCGGCGTCCCTCGGTAGGACAGCTTCCGACCCGTATACCATGTAGTAGGGGAAACCCCGTGTGCTCGATCAAGGTCTGCGTGCGCAGTCCCTGGCTCGGCCGGGTGGAAGTTCCTTCAGCCACCTTCCCGGTGCTTGTCGTCCCTTCCGTATAGGCGCTTTTTAAGTGCGTCCAGATCATTCCGTTTGGCGCTGCGGCGGCCGTTGGCACGTGGGTGCGCAACGGAGACATATTTGACCAAGATGGAGCGCTCTTCACAAAACTCCCGAACTCGTTTCCGTGAAGTTTGACCCGAGGTCGGTGATGATGCTGTTCGGGATGCCAAAGCGGTGAACGATTTCCTCAAAGAACTCGGCGGCCTTCTTGCTTGTCGAGCCGGGCGAGTGGTTTGTACTCAATCCACTTGGAGAACTTGTCGATGGCGACCAAGCGTATTTAAAATTGCCCGGTGCGGCTCAAGGGGCCGATCTGGTCGAGTCCCTGCATCGCGAACGGCCAGTGACGGGATCGTCATTAGAGCGTGGGCCGGCAGGTGAGGCTGCTTGGCGAAGAACCGCATCCCTCGCAATGTCGTACACTGTGTTACTGCGTCGGCTACGGCGGTCGGCCAAGAAAATCCAGCTCGGAAGGCTCGCCGACCAGGTTCCGAGAGGCGCAATGGCTTCCACGAGTCCAAGATGTATTTCTTTTAGTATCTTCAAGCCTTCGGGCTGCGAACGCACTTTTGCAGAACGTTAGCGTTAGCGTTTCTGCGCATCGGCGAGCCCTCTACCAGGGCGTAGTGCTTGCTCCGCCGTATCAAACGTTACGTCCCGGTTTTGTCGGTCGGGACCTCGAGTTGGTGAGGTATCTCGATGAACGGGAGCGCCAGTCTTCGGCGTCGGTGGCCTCGGCGAGTGCGACCGCCTTTCTCCGCAGTGGGTCGGGTTGGGCGTCGCTCCGTCTTGGCCGATAGATGGTGTCGAGATCGTGCGCAAATACGCTGGCGGAATGGCCGCTCGTGTAGAGCCTAACTTGGAGAGCCGATCGGCCTCGAAGTTTTCTTCCGAACGATGTGGTGGAACTCAATGCCGTAGAATTTGTTCTCGAGTTTCCGGATTTTCGAGCGAGAGGGCGTCCATTTTCTCGCCGGTGCAAGACCAGTCTTTGTTTGCTGGTTGACGACCAGCGCCGAAGTCGCCGAAGATTTCCGGCGTTTGATCCCCGTGGATATAGCAATCTTGATGCCGTGAATGGCGGCTTCAGACCGGGCGGCGTTGTTAGATGCCTTGAAATGTATTCTCAAGACGTATCGGAGTTCCTCGCCGCTTGGCGATACAAGTACGACCCCCCGCACCAAAGCACCGCCACATTTAGCGCACCGTCAAAGTACATCTTCCAAAGGCTTGGGGGTGCTCGGGTGGACTGGTTTCCCGCATGTCTGTCCACTCGGCGATGAAGTCGGCGAGCGCTGGATTTTATCGCCGGGCGGCTCGCGTATTCGACGGTGTATGCGCCGATTTCAACTCGCCCATTTGGCGACTCTCCCGTCGACTTCCTTGTTCTTTATGATGTCGCCGATCGGGTAGTGGGACACCACCGTTATCTTGTGAGACCGAAGTAGTGGTTCACCTTACGTGACGCCGGTGGGGCGGGCGTAGATGAGCTTTTTGTATTTGCGGGTAACGAGTTTTGGACTCGCTCAGACCTCGCTTATGTAGTAGACCGGGCGCTGCACCTTGAATGCATGCCCGGGTTCGTCACGCCGACGACGACCGCCGTGGAGACCACCCGATTCGTTCTTTGCGATGTAAAGGAGGAGATCCTCGCCGGTAGCGGAGCCGTTAAGACAGGGGGCGTCGTCAAGAAGACCTTAAGCTCCTTGAATGCCTCGTCGGCCTCCTCGAGTCCAAACAAACTTGTCGGACGCCGGAGTAAGCGGAAGAAAGGCATGGCCCTCTCTCCTAGCTTGAGATGTACCGACTTAGGGCTGCCAAGCAACCCGGCGAGCTTCAGTACTTCCTTGATATTGGTTGGCGGCAACATTTTGGTTATGGCCGACACCTTCTCGGGTTTGGTTCGATACCGTGGCTCGCTGACCGTATTCCCGAGCAGCAGGATTCCCGAGGAAGCTCGAAAATGCACTTGTTTGGATTGAGTTTCCATCGATACACTCGGAGACTTTTGAATGTTTGGTCAAGGTCGGCGATTAAGCTATCGGCGGTTTTAGATTTTACCACAACGTCGTCGGCGTGAGGCTTCGACGTTGATGCCTATCTCGATCCTTCGGGCATGCTTGAATTGTCCGCCGGGTACGTCGCCCCAAAGATTCTTTAGGCCGAAGGACATCGCCGTGTAGCAATAGGCGCCGAATGGAGTTATGAAGGCCGTCTTGACCTAGTCGGACTCCTTTAGGGCGATCCGGTGATACCCGGAATAACAATCAAGAAACGAGAGGAGTTCGCAAATGGCGGTGGAATCTACGACCTCGTCGATGCGAGGGAGAGTGAACGGGTCTTTAGGGCAAGTGTTTGTTAAGATCGGTGTAATCAACGCACATTCGCCATTCTTTATTGCTTTTAAGGACGAGGACCGGGTTTGCCGCCCACTCGGCGTGATACACTTCTTTGATAAAACCGGCGGCTAAGAGCCGGTTGATTTCTACCCTAATAGCCTCTTTCTTGTCCCAGCGCGAATCGGCGGAGCTTCTGCTTGACCGGCTTGGCGGAGGATGAGACCTTCGGGCGTGCTCGGCATACTTCCTCGGTACTCGGGCATGTCCGCAGTTTCCATGCGAACACGCCTACGTTGTCCCGAGGAAGCCGACGAGCGTGTCTTCCTATTTGGGGTCGAGGTTGGCGCCTATCCGAGTGACCTTGGAGGGGTCACCCGTGCCCAAGTCGATGACCTTGGTCTCCTTGTTTTTTGATGGAGGAGCGCGGTGGTTCATTGACCGGGATCTCCCGGTCTTTTCGGCGGCACTTCTTTGGAGTCGGCGAGGCACGCCTGCATCTTGGCAAACGAGGCCGGCGGTCTCGTTGATGATGTAGTTTTCTTGCTCGCAAGCGTGGGCGTTCCTCGGTCGGCGCGGAGGGTGAGCACGCCACCGAGAGCTGGCATCTTCATCACGAGGTAGGCGTAGTGAGGGACCGCCATGAACTTGTGCGGGGCCGGGCGTCCCAATATGGCATGATGGGCCGTGTCGAAGTCCGCGACGTAGAACAGGGTTTTTCCTTACGGAACCGGCCCGGGGTGCCAAACTGTATCGGGTGGTCACTTGGCCGAGCGGCTCCGATGGCTTGTCCGGGATGATGCCCCGTAACGGAGATTCGGCCGGGTCGTAAGGCCTCTTTCGAGATGCCGAGTTCCCGGAGCGACTTTGGGAAGAGTATATTCAAGGAGCTCCCGCCGTCGATGAGGACACGCTTGAAGTGGACGTTGCCGATCACTGGGTCGAGGACCAGGGGGAAACGCCCGGGGTATGGTATGTCCGACCACCGGTCTTCCCTCGCCGAAGGTGATGGGCTGGTCGGACCATGGCGTGAAGGCGGGTCGGCGATAGTTTTTCTCGTCGGAGATCGCCATGACCCTCCCGGGCGGTCGCCTTCTTGCTCCTCTTGCTTTCCATTGCGTGTGGCCCACCGCAGATCGTGGGCCACGCTCTTGGACGGTGTTTGGTACGGGCACCGTCTGGTTTCGGTCATCTTCTTTATCGCCGCCGTTTTTGTCGCCACGGCGGCGTTGGCGCTTCATGTCTTCTTCCCGGAAAAACTTTGCCGAGCCCGTAGCATTGGCGCATGGTGTGCGTCGCGTTCTTATGGATCGGGCACGGCTGATCCAGACTTTGTCGAACTCGGCGCCGAGGGTTCGCTTGACCCGTGACTTGACGTTGTTCACGTCGGGCCGGGCGTCCTCGGTATCGGTCCGAGCGGTCGCGGTTGTCGGGGCGATGATCCGCCTTCGATCCCTCCGGGTCGGTGTTGCGATCGTTGGGCGAGGAGCTCCCGGGCGGAGGAGGGGGCATGGGCCTCTTCCCCTGCGACGAGGTCTCACTGGTGCCCTTCGGCCTCCTCTCCCCGTGCGTAGGCGTCGGGCGGTTTTCATCAACTCGCCGATTGTTTCGGGCGTTTCCTGTGGAGCTTCTCGCAGAGAGTTTCTTTGTATGTAAGGCCCCGGATGAAGGCCGTGATGACGTCGGTGTCATTGACATTGGCGACGCTGCGCGCAGCGTGGAGAAGCGGCGAATGTATTGCCGGAGCGTCTCGTTGGGACGTTGCGCCAACCTTCGAGATCGTGGCGCGTGGCTTTGGCGATCACACGTGGCCATGTAGTTGTCCACGAAGAGCTTCCCGAGCTGCGCCCGGTTGTCGATGGAGTTCTCCTCCAGTCCCGTGAACCGCCTCGGGGCTGGGGAGGCCAGCATGACAGGTAAGTAGTTTGCCATCGTGTCTTCTGTTCCCCCCAGCGGCTTCGCTACGGCGTACGTTTGGAGCCACCGCCGTGGGGTTGGCCTTGCCGTCGTAGGGCTCCACATTCCCGGGATCCGAAGTGACTGGGCCACCGATGGGACCGCAGCCGTGCCGAGAGGGGCTTGGGGCCCTCGATCACCGGGCGCCGTTGCGGTCGGAGCCCCGTGCTCGGCGTCGAAACGACGGCGGCGCTCCATCTCGGCGTTGTAGGCATCGGTACGCTCGGGCGTCAATGACGGCGCGAAGCGTCCACGCCCGGCATTGATGATCGCCGCGGGCGTCGGCGGGTGGCTGGTTGATGGACGGGTTCGGGCGGGTTGTTGCCGCCTCCGCTCTCGCCGCGGTTGCGCTTACCTCCCCGTCATTGTGCGATCGGGCGGGACCGTCGGGATCTTCCCGATCGATGGCGGCCGGATCCGGATGTGGAGGATCCGGACGGCATCTCCCGTAGCCTGTTCACCCGCACTTGAGCAGCCTTGATGAAAGCTTTAGCCCGGTTTACCTGAGGGGGTCGGGGCAAGCGCCTCAAGCTCGTTGGCGGCGACGGCGAGGTTGGCGCTTCGGGTTGGCGCTACGATTTGTTCGTCGATGTAGACAAACTCGTCCGCCCCCGGTTCCTGTAGAGGTGACGCCCGGCCGGCCGCATCTCGGAGGAGACGCCGCCCTGTTCCTCGTAAGCCACACGGCGTTCGGCTCGATCGGGCGTTGCGGCGCCTCGGGGGTCGGCGCGATGTCCATCTGTCTCGCCCGCCGGTGGGTCCTCGTCCCCGCGAGACCGCTCGAGCATGAAGATCTGCGCCGGGTATACCGGGAGGGGTGTAATTTCGCTTGGAGGGTTCCGCCCACTAACAACGATTGATGTATCTAGATCGGATCCGGGAGAGGCATCGGAGTCGGAACCGGGCTGCTCCTCCGTGATGGTGTGGAGTGACTCGTCGTTTTCCAAAGGTGGAGTCATACCATGTTAACGGGTCGGCGATGGGGTGTCGACCGGGTGATGGTTGGGCGAGTTGTCGCCGTGCTACTTCCCCCGGTGGGTACCCGCGGGACCTTGGGTCGGGTGATGCCACCATGGTTGTAGATCTGTTCCTCCGGGGGATGTCTGCGATGGCGTCCCCGCCGAGTGGTTTGGGTGCCGGAGGAAATCTCCCGTAACCACCGGGGCCCAAACCCGGTGGGTCGTCCCGCCCCTGCGATGGGACGTCCAGGTCCGATGGGCCTCACCGGATGGCCGATGGCCTCGGCGGCGGGTGGTCGGATCGGCGTGGTGCCCGGCGGCGGCGACGCTGGGTTGCCATCCCGGTCCGGCGGGTGGGTGCTAGCTAAAGCTGCTCATGAAGCGTGTTTTCGCGAGTTCGATGCACTCGCGTATGCCTCCACCGACCCGGTCGATGAGCTCAATCAGGTCGTCGGAGTTGACGGGTTCCTCTCCCGACGGGGCGGCAGCCCGCCCTTCCTGGGGGGAGGATCGCCGTGGCCTCGCTTGGAGGCGTCGGGCTCTGGTCGGCCGGGGCGAAGCATGCCCGGTTCCATTGGATGGGATCCGGGTTGGCGTTCTCCCCGCCATCGTGCTCGGCGGCGACGGTCCACGTGATGGATCCGACGGTGAAGGTCATGCCCGACGCGGCGGAGAGAGCGACGGTGGAAGGAGTAACCATCTTGCTCGGCCGACGATCTGAAACGCACACCCCTACACATGCGCCACCGCCGACGATATCCGGCCGGGCAGCCTACCTTGGGGATGCCCGAGGTAGTAGATGAGATCGAGGGTGGTGAGGTGCGCGAGATCAAGAGCAAGAAAGTAACACGAGACACGGGTTTAGACAGTTTCAGCCGTCGAGGTGACGTAAAACCCTAGTCCTGTGTTCCGCTTTGTGGATTATGATCGGGAGTAATCTGTTTTGGAGGGTCCCCGCGCCCGCCTTATATAGTCGAGGGGGTTACAAGATCAATCTAATCTTACTTTCCCCGATCGGCACACGCCAGCCGACCAGAAATCCTAGGTTCAAGGAAACTGACGCCCGATGATCCAGGCGAATCATATCTGCATGCCGAAGTCTTGCGCCTTACTCCACGGTCTTCCTCGGGTAGCGCTCGGCATGGTCTTCTCGGGCTGGGCCTTTGCCGACCGCTCGGCCCAGCCCTCGGCTGAGGATACCCGGGGAGCAATCCCCACATATTGTATGACACTCTCAAGTCTCTTAGATATGTGGTATTTTTGGATTCCTCACCAAGGCAATGAAGCTTGTGCCTTTATCTCAACCTACATCTAAAGCTTATGTGGAGCTCATAGGTGTGGAGATAGCATGGATAGGCATACTTGCACTGCATGTGTTGTGAAGTCAAACAAGCGATCCGAAGAGAAACAAGTCATACAATCAAATCAAGATGTGCAAGTGTGTTGAATATGATGGATATATGGTGGTGGTGTGGTTATCCGGGTGATGAACCTAATTCTACCATGCTCAAATGAATCTCTCTTTTGGAACATTGAAACCTTGCCGGGATGTGAGCTATTATTTTTTTCTATTTTTCCTTTAGGGAGATGGATATTGATATCTATTTTTCTTTTCTTTTTTTTCTTGGACACTTGTCCATTTTTCTCAACTCTCCTTTTTCTTTTTTCTTTTGCATAGCTCACTCCTTTGGCACAAAATAATTTTGAGAGATGACAAGAAACTCTGGAGCATGTCTTTTTGGTGGATGGATATTTTTGGTGTCTACTCCCATTGTAGGACTAAAACATTTTTGGGTGGATGAAATGACATGTTTTTGCACCTAGGGTAGAGTAGTGCATATGAGGTGGAGTGTGTGGATCTTGATTTTAAAAGCATGACAAGCTTCTCACAAAGGTCACCAAGGTTGACAACACTCAATGCAGTGACAAGCAGCAATTGTGTGGAAGCTTCCTAGCCTAGATATGCAATATGGCTCTGGTGAGAATTAAGCTTGTCATACAAGAAACTCATCATGTGTCTTTTTAAGTTTTCAGAATTAAATCTCCAGAATTTCAGTATCACATTGGAACAAGATAAATAGTAGCTCTAACCGTCTCAAATCTTGTCCGTCAACTACCTAGACTTAAGATCAGGAATATGCTACTCACAGGTCACAGGTTCAGAGTAAGTATTCATGTCAAATCAATTGTGTCTCAAACCTTGGGGAAATTCTTGACTATAAGCTAGGTACTCAAAAGAATTTTAATAGAGCAACTATTCATCATTTTCATGTCAACAGATTTTTCTCCAAGTTCTTTTTATTCAAACTAAAATTTAAACAAGCCTATAGACACACTCTTTTTATTTGGTTTTTATGATTTTTATTTAAGCAAACTAACAGGCAAACTAACAAACAAAATAAAAACAAAGGCAAAGACAACTTACCTCGAGATAACGGGGGTGCTCTCCCCCAAGCTGGATGTTGCAGTAGTCGATCAATGTGGCGGCGGTGGCCTTGCACCCATGTGCTGGAAGAGGTAGTCCCAGTTCTGCAGCTACTGTTGATGGTACTTGTCATGTAGGTGTAGCTGCCCAAGGATGGAGGTGTTCTGCGCGAGGAGGGTGGCACTTTGCTCCTCAATGTTGCGAAGTCTTCGGTCGTTCCTTTGCTGGCGCATTTGTTGATCGTGGTAGCCCATCCCAGCGTCCGATGCGCGGCCGCGCTGGTACCCTCCAGAGGACACTTCCTGTGAATCAACAGACATTCTTCCTTGATAGTCATTAAAATTACCTGATGGCTATTCCGCCGTCTGTCCCCAGAGGACTTTAGCCTGTGGCGATGGTTGGGCATACTGGCCCCAACTGTCTTGTGAAGGTTGTCCTCTATGGGAAGACTCTGCTTCTCCAAAGTTGATGTAGCTGGTGTAAGCTGGTCCTTGTGGCGTTGGGTCAGCACCATAGTAGTGTGTGGGCTGCACGTTGGTAAAACGTGCCGACGCGCTCCTTATGGGTGCTGCTGCTGTCACCTGCACATTGACAAGAAGAGAACGGGTGGTGTACAAGTTGAGCTCTAGGTTAGGTAACCGGGCCGCCTGCCATTAATCTTTATTAACACCACATTTCCTCTCTTCACCAAGGTCTGACCTTGGTGGAAGTAGTCGTACGATATACGACCTCGTCCTCCTCCAATGTACGGAACTAGCGAATTCTGCCACAACTCAAGATAGCTGGCAATCCGAGTTACCAAAGAGGTGCACTCGATATCACCGCTAAATCTGAAAACCTCTAACCATTGTCTCATCATCATCATCACTGGGGAAACTTTCCTACTCTTCACTATGGCAAAAAGCAGCTTAAGCTCATCTATCCTCACTGTGCTAGTGTCACCTCGTGGAAAGAGAGTGAATGCCAACCACCTATGCATGAACCTTAATGTGGGTAATTGAATGCTACTAGTCTTAGCATGCGTCGGTGTGTTTTGGTTGGTTATGTCTTTCCAAAACTGCTCTCTCACAAAATCGGGAATGGCAGCATCAACATCTACTGTGCACTCAGCATGGAATCCTAGAGCTAAGCTTAGCTCCTTCCAGGTTAATGTTGTCTCTTTCCCAAAGAGTCAGAAATTTACCCCATTTTTAATAAAGTTCAAAGTGCATAGAAATTCAGCAGTAAGTAGTTTGCACCCTGGCTCCGAAATGTCTGCAAATCCCGTCCAACCCATGACTGAGAAAATGGTTTGAAATTCAGTGTCCATACCTGTGTCTCGAAGAAGCTCAGGATCATACACTGTAGTCAGGACAAACTTGTGGTTTTTAATGAGCTCAAACTTTTCTTTCTCTTCGTCGTTCTTCCACTTGAGGTCATGTTCCTCCATCAGACGGTGTATAACCGTCGAGGAAGAAGATGGCCTGTTGCTAGCGGGTGGCGTCTCGTCAACCTGCATGTCAGAGCTCGCTCGAGATGAAGAGCTCCGAGTTGAGCGTGTGGACCAGGACCTGAGTCCACTCTTGATCCCTCTCCACAAGCCACTCATCCTGCAAGCAAGTGAAAAACTAAGAGAAAAACAAAAGAGACTCTAGGAGCAGGGTTAGAAAATATGACAATGAAGATATCTGCTCCAAGAGTGTATTACTCCTGTGGGAATGAACTCCACCACAAGAGAGTTAGTACAAAAGAATAAATACAGAAGACAATGTGGGATATTGTTACCTCCACATGAACAAGAAAAACACAAGGAAGTAAATACGGAAAATAAATACACGCAGAAATAAGTAAATCGAATTAGTAACAAAAAGAAAAGTTGGAGGGAGTTAGCAGTCCTTGCGGGGAAGGTTTCCACCACAACAATTAGAGGGTCAGCCGTCCAGGGATAGCGGTCCTTGTGGGGTGATTACCACCACAACCAAATTTTAGCAGAGTTTTCCCTAGACCATGTGATTATCTCCTCTAAGTTTGGGCAGCACCTCCTCTACTTTTGCTTGGCTCTCCTCTAAATTCTAGCAGCACTTCCCCTTATTAGTCACGAATCAACCCCCTAGCTCATCCACTCTCCTTCTCTCTTACTTCTTCCTTCTCTCTCTCTTTCTCTTGATATGGTAAGCAAGAAATTTCAGAGAACAGAGACAAGAGGCAGAAATCTGGACAGAGGGGAGTGAGTAGAGCTCACTGGGCACTTGCCCCTTTATAGGAGAGGAGGGGGGAGACCGGCCGGTCTGGTGTGGGACCGGCCGGTCCCACACTAGGCCCACTTGGCCACTCCTTCCTTCAGGTGCTCCATCATCTCTTCTTCTGTGTATGTTTGCATCTTTCGGTGGAAAAGAGAGAGTGGAGGACAGCAGGAGGTGAGTGGAGATAAGAATCCAATGTAAACATGATATGAAGTGATATGACAAGTGGGTCCTAGTGTTTGTGGGTCCCGCTGGTTAGTTCTTTTTGTATTTTCAGATTTATAGAAACACCAAATGATAAAGGAAAATAATTTTGGATTTTTAAAATATAAGGAGTTAATGGGTAAATACCGATTAACTTTCGGCGAGGGTCCGATATTTATAGTCCTCCAGACTAGACTTCTCCTGATGTTTATATCTTTATAGCGTCTGTCGGTCCCGGAGATGGAGACCTTAAATCTTCTTGCTCTTCACACCTCTCTGATTGAGAGTATTGTTGTGGTCGTGGCTTGAATGCAAACCTCTCTTCCTTACCATTGATATGGAATCGGATTTCTCCAACCCCAACATCAATGTGAGCGTTCGCAGTGCTCAAGAAAGGTCTTCCCAATATAAGTGGTGTATTTACTGCTTCCTGTATGTCAAGCACAACAAAATCGACTGGAATAAAGAATTCTCTTCTTTTTACTGGAATATTCTCGACGATTCCTTCAGGGCGGCGAAGTGACTGATCCGCTAGCTGAAGGCACATCATCGTGGGTGTGAGTTGGGAGTAGCTGAGTTTGTCGAAGACCGTCTTTGGCATGACACTTATGCTGGCGCCAAGATCGCATAGTGCATGTTCAAACATTTGATCTCCGATTGAACACTCAATAGTGGGGCGTCCTGGATCTTGTTTCTTGATTGGTGATGTGTTCAAGATAGCCGCACTACACTCCTCTGTGAGCTTAATAACTTCGGTGGTGGGCAGTGGCCTTTTGTTGTTTAGAATGTCTCTAAGGTATCTTGCATATATAGGCACTTGTAGGGCATCCAGCAGAGGCACATTGATATATAGGTGACGTATAACCTCCACGAATTTTCTAAACTGCTCATCCATCCTTTCCTTTCTCTACCGACGAAATGGTAAGAAGTTGGTGTCATTATAATTGTGCTAGGGCTCATGCTCCAGTGGTGGCACAACCTCTTCTACTTCATCGTTATTCTTCTCCTCAGGTGCTGCTGGCGGTGCCTGTACTCTTACTGTCCCTCTAGCATGTGTACCTTCAGGATATGGGGGATCACGAGTACTCTTGCCTCCTCTTATAGTGATTGCATTGATTTGCTCAGGACTAGTGGCGATGGGCAAAGCAGCGGCCAACTTTGCTACTTGTGATTCAATCTTTCTATTATAGCTCAGTTGATCCTTGATGGCAGAAGAAAAACTTTCCATCTTAAGATTCATACTCTCTATGATCTTCTTGTTCGAAGCAAGCCTTTGTGAAAGTTCTTCATTGATCTTTGGCTGCTGTCTAATTACATTCCACAAGGATGGCTGTTTGACTTGATCCATTCCTTGGGTGTTGCCAATGATGCTCAGATCTTCCAGCAGATCAGGGGAATATGTGATTACTAGATATCTTCCAGTTCTTGCTTGAGAATCCATAGCATCCTGAATAGCCTGACGATCTTTCTTGTAATTGTCTCGCTGTTCGAGCCAGTCTAATAACACATTCATCTTGGCTGAAACTGCACTCAACTCTTCAATGTCAGCTTCTTCACTCATCTTGCAATGTGGAGCATCGTCTAACGACCAGCCTTGATTAGAGGCTATCGTCTCCATGAGTGACTTGGCCTTCTTGATAGTGAGTGACAAGAATGTTCCTCCAGCAGTAGCATCCAGATGCTCTTGTGCTCCCTTAGATAATCCATGATAAAATCCTTGCATGAGTTACCAATCCTCTATTACATGATGGGGACAATCTGAAATATAATCTTGAAAGCATTCCCATGCCTCTGAAATAGGTTCATCTCTCTGCTATTGGAAACCAGTAATCTTCTCTCTTAAGGCACTGGTCTTGCCTGAAGGGAAGAATCTCTCCAGAAAGACCTTTGAACAATCTGCCCATGTCTTGATGTTTTCTTGAATTGCATAGAACCACTGCTTCGCTTTCCCAGTTAATGAGAACGGGAACAAACGAAGAAGTATGATGTCTTGAGCGACGTTCTTGATGATGAGTGTGCTACCAATCTCCAGAAAATTCTGAAGATGAGCACTAGCATCTTCACTGATCTTTCCACTGAATGGAGTAGCTTACACCATGTTAATGAGACTTGGCTTGAGCTCAAACTTAAGATTGTTGGTTGAAAGTGTTGGTCCAGTGCAAATGTCCTTCGTGCTCGGAGCAGAGAACTTTTGCAGAGTCTTGTCAGCCATAGCTTAGAAACTGGTGTGAAGCTGCCTCTTGATTGGTTTGATTGTGATTGATGAAAGATGATGACGAATCAAGACCAATCCTGCAATACCCTGTATATGATATAGACAAAGACAAACAAGGGTAAGTCAGCTTAAGCAGAGGTACCTAGTCATGGTTCCATCTATAAGTATGCATTTGATCAATATCTCTTTATAGTTTAGCCTTTTCCCGGCAACGGCGCCAACAATGCTTGTTGACACTTCTTAAGCCACCATGTAAAATATCGGGTTGTCATTCCCAGCAGTGATGAAAGAGGTGTGGTATTAAATCACGCAACTATCTTAAATATAAATGAGTATCTGCAAGCGCACAGATGAAATACCATTGTAGCATTTTGTTGGGAATTAACCCAATTGTCAAATTTATTTAATCCCATAGGAAAGGACAGCTAGAGAATATTGATGTGTATACATACTCAGATAGAATCCTCATGACAAGGACATACTTATACAGGGGTAAGCCAAATAGATATATATATGATAAGTGTAGGGCAATGATAAAATCACTCAGAGATAGAATTAGAAACTCTCTAATGTAGCAAGGCAAAAACAGGAGATTAGTTAAGAGATTGAATTCCTATGTAGTGTCAGATTTACTAAGTATTTACATCTACTCTAGTATATTACTTTCATCTATAGCATTGATGACTTTAAAGTACCCACAAGGAACATCACTAGGGAGGTTTGTGAACATAGCACGCTCCTCCTTCGCAACCACGTTCTGCTAGTCTTATAAACGGGGGGTGAAATACATAGGACTCAACAGGAATGTCACACCGCGATCTACCACCAAACCCGGCCTACAAGGTGCATTCGTAGGTAGAGCACATCTAAGTACCATGCTTATATAATTTCTACCACTTAACCCACTCGAGTAATGAGCTAAGTGCTTTACGATCATATGAGATAGTTCATCATCAATCAATACTATATCAAGCAAAACACTAGAATAAACTAGGAGCTTAATAAACTGAAACATAATAATAAAGAACAAAGTCATAATAAAGCGAGGGATACAAAGCTGTACCAGCCTCCTAGATGACGACTCCAGAATCCTGAGCGTAGCTCAACTCTACTAAAACCTTGCTAGTTAATGCCTAACTAGAACTTGAAGTATTGGAGTTCTAATCTAATTCTCTGAGGATGGAACCCTTCGCTCTCTCTGAGAGAGGAAATAATGAATTAGGGTTTCTGGGCTCTCCTCCCAGGAGGTCCTACCCTCCTTTTATAGCCCTGGGCGATGATCATGAACCATCGGATCAAACCGACATTGGCGGAGGCTGAGATCTCTCCTTAAATGCGGTGGAGCAACCTAGGCGAAGCGGGCCGGAGATGGGCCCCAGGGCAGACCGCCGGTCTGGGGTGGGACCGGCCAGTCCCACCCTAGGCCCTCTCGGCCTCCCCTTCGGTGTGGTGCCTTCTGGTGTCTTCTGGAGTGTTCCTGAGTTGCCGTGCCATCCGTTTGTGCATTTCTTGCTCCGATATGCTTCTAGGTTTGCATCTTTTTCGATATTCTCCTGCAGAAATGATGAAACACCAAAACTCATGGAATTCGGTTAGTGTAACCCCTATTACTACGATGGTGATCTCATATGTACCCTCTCTGGTGTTTGGTTGACCTATAGATTTGGTAATTAACAGCCATCAACAATTACGCTTACTCCCAATGTAGGAATATGCATATGTAAGTGGAGTGTGTGTGATCTTAATTTTAAAAGCATGACAAGACTCTCATAAGGTATACAATAAAGGTTGACTAAACTCAATGTAAAACAAGTAGCATAAATAATCAAAGGTTTCCTATTCTAAATGTATGTCATATATGGCTTTGGTAGGAATTCAAACTTTGTCATACAAGAGCTCATTATGTAAGATTTTGAGTTTTTAAAAGATAAATCTTTAGAATTTAGTATCGCTAGGAATAAGATAAATAGTAGCTCAGACTTTCTCATATTATATCCATCAATCACCTAGACTTAGCTTAAGCATATGCCTCCACAAGTTTAGGTTCAGACTAAATTCTTATATCAAAGCAGTCAAAACTCGGGAGAATTTAAAATTGAAAACTAGACACTTGAAAGGAATTACGACAGAGTAACTATTCATCATCTCTAATTCAAAATTATATTTTTCTCCAGTTTTTATTCGACTCCTAACAATCTAGACAAAACTTATTAAGAACACTCTCTATGATCACACCTTAATAAAGTATCTTTATTTGGGTTTAATATATTTCTTTTATTTTAACTAATGGACTCATAAAAGACTCTACGGATATGGACCTTGATGTGCCCATATATTTTTGGTTTTTTTGACTTTCAGATAGACTCGATAATCACTTAGGTATACTTACCCGATAACTAGGGGATGCCCACCCCCAAACTAGATGTTTGTTTGTGCTGATTGCTCAATGATCTTTAGAGTAAGCTTACCAAGAGTAGTCCACCGATTGGGCTCACTCCTTAGTCATATTAGTGTCCTACAAAATATGTACTCCGACAAGAAAACCAAAACTCGAGGCTCGAATTATGACAAGGGGTTAGCGGTCAGCCAAATGAGTAAATGATTATTTTTATGAGCTAGTATAGACTTTTTAAATTTTAACAGGATTCTTGTTTCACTTCTTTTTAGGATTTTTTATTTTACAATGCAAAAAGATAATTTCAAATGCTATTTTTATTTTTATTTTTTGGCCACCACGGTAAGCACTCTTACAGCTTTTACACTGCAAGGGTTTTACATAGGGCTTCAAGTTTTTAAGATGCATGAATGCAATCTAATGAATGCCTAATTACTTTGTTGTTTTCTATTTAATGTTAATGCAGAAAGGTAAATATGCTAAAGAGAAATGTGCAAGAAAGTGAATATGGATAACCGATGTTACCTTTCGGCGAGGGTTCGGATTTTCAAGTCCTCCCCGACGGGACTTTTTCTCCACTCTTGTTCTTTCTTTGAGTGCATCTGTCGGTTTTTTTAGATAGAGACAATGATGGTTGCACCTCTTATGATGATGATTCTGATAGTGGTGTCACTACGTTCTTTTGCTTGGCCAGGGGTTGAAGTGGAGCATTAATGGTGGGATCTAGTAGCATCTTGCTCGTGTGCATGTTCGTGGGTTTAGAACTTTTACTTGTGGAGTGTTGCGGAATATTCCCTTCACACCTTGAAGTGTGTTCTGCTGCAAACCAAGGTAGAGATCAAGTGCATGGGCTCTATCGGTGGAAGAACACCAACAGAACTAAATCTATCTCTTTATTTATTCTTATCTAGCTTTAGGCACATTCAGCATGACAAAGTTGGTGTTGCATATTTGTTCTTATAACATGGGTTGTAAGATTAGAAGATTGAGCATAAATACTGTATTTAAGTTCATATGGCAGTAAAGGTTTAAATTGCTCAACCAATAGAAGGATTGTCTATCTCTATACAATGCTTGAATTTTAATATGAGTATGACTATCGTCTTCCAAACATAGAATGTACACTTTTTAGTTTTGGTTGGCTACAACCGTGGGATCAAAAAATTGGGTGCTAGGAAAACATTTTAAACATTTTGAGTTAATTAAGCAAAGTTTTGATCCAAATATGTTTGTATTTTCATTTATATGCATATCAAGATCAAGAGGAAAATATTGACCAATTACCTTAGGGTGTTACCTTTATTCTTGGAGTATGACTCTAAGTGATGAAGGATAAATATCTTTTAGTGGTCCTTTCTTTGTTGTTCTTGAGCAACTTGTCTTCTCGATTGAACTCCTTTCTTATCTCTTTTGCCATTTTCTCTTTGATCTTATTACTCTTTTTACTTCACTCGTTCTTATGCCTGCAACAGATTAGTGGACAACACATACCCGAAGGAATATAGGATTTTGAAAGATAGGTTGTCTATCCAGAATGTTATTGTGTTTTGTCTATGCTAATGAAAAGATAATGTTGAGATTATTTTAGCATAGACCATGTTCTATACAGGCATGGCTCAAGGTAAAAAGTAACTTGCAATAGAAGATAAAATAAATGAATCATTGATACTTATAGTTTTTCCATCCATGATGAATGAGTCGTATCTTCTTCTGTAAAAGTAATTGAAGTTTGTCATGTGCCTTACTTCATCTCTGATTCGAATTCATCTCATGACTTACCCAGATTGAATTAAAAGATTCCTGCAGAGGTTAGTCCAATAAAATATTCCAATGTCTACTATAATAATTTCTAGTTCAATAACCAAACCAAACTCCATGTCTAGTCTAATTAAGGAAGGTATTTTAACCTAAGCACCATACTCAATTTAAAAAACCTTTAGAATTACCCATATGTAGTACTTCTAAATCAAAACTTACTATGGCGGCACAAAGGTAACATGAAAGCACTTATAGAGATTTTATTCAGACAGAGATGAAAGAGCATGATTATTATGCAGCATTTTGAGCATGAATTAAAAAGATAGAGACAACCAATATTAGCAACATAATTTAAGATTTTTCAAGTAAGCCCATTCCCCCAAGCTTGAATTTTGCAAAGCAAAGTTAAGGTTGGATGGATATAATTCAATATTACATGATGATTGATTGAACATACCTAGTGCTGCCATTATTCATTTTCTTACTTCAAACCTGGAATGGTTAGTGACAAAATACCCGAAGGAATATTTTTACAATTATATTTCTATCACAAGGGTATTATAGCAAAAGGTGCAAACTCATGTTATCTTTCAAGATTACAACAAGATCTACTATATTTATGATAAACATATACGTCTAAAACCACCCTTTCAAAGTTTTTAGGAACAGGTAAAATGAGGGGGTTGAAAATCTCATGGGTGCCAATATTAGAGAGACCAAGTAATTCTAGAGATTTCTTATATGAGCATAGACTCGAAGAGATGTCTATGAAGTAACTTCTATGCTCATTAATGTTATCTCCCTCTTTAAGCTCCAAGGATGTGTCTTCATGAGTGTCTATACATGAAGATATTTTCTCCTTTATTTCATATCTATGACATTCATTGAACACTTTATTATCCAAGACTTCCCATAGATTGGTATCTCTAAGGTGAGTCTCATCAAAGGTCTCCTCTAAACTTGGATGGGTTAGGTCGAGGCTAGATTCTATTATTGAGGTATCTTCCTTGTCCATCCATTCTATACACTCCTGCCTTTTTAGTGGCACTTCTTGGTCATTCTCGAGTGCATGATTCATATGCTCTAGGTGTCTTAGTGATGAGGACATCCTCCACTATTATCCGCTGGCAAAGACGCAGCAAAAATAGGCCAAGTGGCCCAGTTGTAGTCGGGCGGCGACTGTGTGAGCCTCTAAATAATCCCACCTTGCTTAGCTTGGGAGGAGGAAGCCACCTTAAAAGGGAGAGCCACCCTTCCCCATTGGACTAGTCTTTTGGGGCGATTGGGCCTTTTCTGAAAGGGGTGCGCCGAAGTGCGGTGCTAAGATTGCAGGATTCAGAGAATCCGGATCGGTGTGTCGGGCTTTTCATCCAATCCCACCTGGGCCGGATGCATCATTTGGTATCAGATATTTCAGGTTTACCGCGAGGTATTATCTCGTTTGCCTTAGATTCATATTTGTTCTTTACCTAGAGTCCACAAAAAGCCACAAAAATATTTCAATTTTCGCTGTCCTATCACCCTTTGTGCCTTGCAATTTCGTTTTCAGATTTGCTTTGTTGAATTTGTGTCCGTGGTCGAGTCTTGTTGCTGGTTTAGGATTGTGTTCGTGGTCGTAGTTCAACCGCCCGTTGCTGTTCTTTGTTTCCGCCGCTAACCCATCCACCGATCCCAAACCACAAGTTAAAACCACCATATTACTCGACTTACCCCCGCTAGCCGCTTTGTGTGATCTCTCGCCGCCGCGCTAACCCTAGATAGGTCGCACGCCGCTGTTATTTCGCCCTGCATCGTAGCCCTCCTTTCATCATCTAGCGAATACCTACTGCTGTTAGTCATAGGGACGATTGCGCCTGTGATCGGTGTTGGAGTTTCAGGACGCTTTGCCCTAACTGCCGCCGCCGTGTTGTGCCTTCCGGAAAACATAACTTGAGATACCTTCGGTAAAATAGGCATAACTTTTCGCTCGGTTATCGAAAAAAATCTGAAAAAAATTCAGCAGCTTCTTGACACCATTTAGGGGTGACCCAAACGCCTTTGGCCTGTTTGGTTTCGATAAAATTGCCAAAAAAATCAGAAAAATAAAGAAAAAAATTGTCAAGGTTTTTGCACGCTTTTCAGAGAACGTGCTGAATTTCTGTAGACCACATCCTATCTTAGTTGTAGGTGCCAATTTTTGTGGTTACATCTTTTGTGATCCTTGTTCAGAGAAAAATATAAAAAAAATAGTGAAAAAATAAAAAAGTTTGATTTCTACTAGTGCCTTTTGCAAAAATCCGAGAAAAATTCAGAAAAAGACAAATCCGAGCTCTTGCCTTGTTCTCGTGAGTTCTTTCCATCGCCCTTTGTTTCACCTTGTTGCGCTTACGCCTTGACACGTCTTAGCCAAACAATTGTGCTTTGTACTTTGGATACTTATTGAACTTCGCTTAATCTGCACTCGTTAATTGCTAATCCTTGCCGCTCATAGTGTGCCTTCCCAAAGCTCCACATATATTTACTCACAAGACAGTTCACCTTGCAATTGTTACCCACGCTCAACAACCGATTGTTTCTCCCATTTGGTTTTGATCCCGTTGGCTTTGGTAAGAACACTTGCAAGACGCCGTAAGCCGCTTCTCGATTTTGCATTCCACTTTCACCACCGCCACCACTTAGTTCCTTTTAGTTGATAGGGATAATACTTTGGTGTTGTCTTTTCCTATTTTCTAACCATGTCGAACTCCGACGGATTTCAATGATCGCGTGTCAAAAGCCGAGCTTACAACGTTCATGACCGACCAACGCAATCTTATGAACGAGCCGACGCTAAGAACATGAACAATCCAATCACACACGCATTGAATGTATTGAGCAACGCCCTCCACCTCGCCGTCGCTGATGCCTTTGAAGAAGAGGATGGTTTTGATGATGAAGATGCGGATGCCGACGGTGATGCAGTAACCGTCGCCGCTACAACTTCAATCGTCGCGGTATGGGAGGTAATCATGGTAATAATGATCCTTTTGCTAAAATTAAATTTAGCATACCTCCTTTTTGCTTTGGTAATGTTGATTCCGAGGCATACTTAGATTGGGAACTTGCCGTTTAACAAAAATTTGATTCTCATAATGTCCCCTTTGAGCATAGAGTAAGACTTGCTACTAGTGAGTTTACTAATTTTGCTTTATTTTGGTGGAGTGATCTTTGCAATGCTAATAATGCTTTCCGGCTTTGCCCTCAAACTAAGCAACGTATGAAATCTCGTTTTGTTCCTCCTTATTACCAACGTGATTTACGATTGAAACTGCAAACTTTAAAACAAGAGGAAAAAGGAGTAGAAGCTTACTATCAAGAATTGCTTATTGGTTTAGCACGTTGTGGTGTAGTTGAAGATGATGCCGATGCTAGTGCTAGATTCTTTGGTGGTTTAAATCATGATATACGTAATATTCTTGATTATAAAGAGTGGCGCAATTTTTTCCAATTGTATCATCTTGCTATTAAGGCGTAACGAGAAGTACAGGGACGCAAACAACACCAGCCTTTCAGGAACAATGGGAGGAATTTTCAGCAGCGTTCGAAAGCTGGAGACGCCCAAGATTTCTGTTGCACCACAACCATCTTCCGGGGTAAGTAAATTGTCTATCAGGCAGTCTCCTCCTCCGCGCAAAAGGTGCTACTCCGGTGCTTCTACTAGCTCCTCTTCGCCCAGCTCTAAAATCATTTGCCACCGATGCAAAGGCATGGGCCATGTTATGAAGGACTGCCCCAGTCGTTGCACTTTCATTGCTACCGAGGATAGATATGTAAGTGCTAGTGATGTTGAAGATGATTTAGCCCTTGCTGCTAACATTGATGCAGATTTCCCCGAGGACGATCAAGACAAGGATGCCATCGCCATTGACTCCGTGGCTGCATCCACGGGCTACCCTAGCCTTCTTGTGCAGCGTGTGTTAAGTTCGCGTGTGGGACATGAAGAAGAGATGAAGATCCAACGCCACAATTTGTTCCACATGTATCTCATTGTGCAGGGTTGTCGTGTTCTCACCATTATTGATAGCGGGAGTTGCAACAATTTGGTGAGTTCAGATTTGGTTGACAAGCTTGGCTTGACCACATGCCAACATCCGTATCCATATAAACTTCAATGGTTCAATAATAGTGGTACGACTAAGGTAACCAACTCAGCCCGCATTAGCTTTTTTCACGTGCTCTTATCATGATACTGCTGATTTTGATGTTGTACCTATGCAAGCTTGTTCACTTTTGTTGGGTCGTCCATGGGAATTTGATAATGATGCTTTCCACCATGGTAGAACTAATACATACACTATCATGCATAAGGATAAGAAAATTACATTGCTGCCTTTGTCTCCTACAGATATTATTAAACATGCTAGACTAAAAATAAACCTCCAATAGACATTGCTAAAAATAATGGGATTGAGTTACAAGGAGGTGCTTTGCTTGCTACAACTTCTGCTACTGCTGAGTTATATGATAATCCTGATGCACCATGTTATACTATGTTTTGTGCTTTGCCTGCTGTCACTAACCTTTTGCAGGAGTTCGTTGATGGGAAGGAGTCGAGGACAACTCCAATTTTAGAAGGAGGGGCTGATGAGGACATCGCCAAGATGGAGTCGAGGACGACTCTAATTAAGAAGGGGAGGATGATGAGGACATCGCCACGCTGGACACACCGACGCCATGGTCTTCTCCAAGTTGTAACTCATTTCCAACTCAGCAGCCACGTCACTTTCGGATTCAGCAGACACGTCGTCGGTGTTTTGATCATAATTCTCTCATACGACGTCGAAACAAGGCGTGTGAATATGCGTTGGAAAGGGGACGACGACGCCGTCAGTTTGGTTCTGGTCCTAGCTCCAGAACATTCATGGACCATACTATGTGACCACGAAAAGGTGCTGCGACACCTATTTATAGGCCAACTTGGCCTTGTATCGAGTTAGCCTTGTGGCCCATGTTGTGGGCGCCCCCTGGTGCGCCTCCAACCTAGGACATTTATATCTTCGTAGCCGCCGCCAAATAGACTTGGGTTTTGTTTAGAGTTTAGTTTTCCATCGAGAAACCGAATCGCTTCATTGTAACTGTGGTGATAAATCCTTTTTACAAAGGATCCAGGGGCCCCCGCTCTTGATCTCCTCCACTCGTGTCGATTAGTCCTTTGGAACCGAAGTTCTTGAACCTTCAATTGGTATTCGCTTCATTTATATTTGTAATTTCAGATTGCGTGTTGAAACCTTCTTGCTTGTGTTCTTCGATTCGCTTGCGGGAACAAACCTTCTTGGCGAGGTCAATCAAGTTGTGCTTGGTTGATAACCAACCGAGCAGTGGTGTAACGGTTGCAGGGTTCGAATCGTGTCTGATTTGAAGCCGGATCGCCAATGTCGAGTTCTCCACCAATCGAACTTACCAATACCTCTCGAAAGATCGGGCCGTGCCTCATCATTTGGTATCAGAGCTGGGCCCTTGTTTAAGGGGGTGGGAATGATGAGGACATCCTCCACTATTATCCGCTGGCAAAGACGCAACAAAAATGGGCCAAGTGGCCCAGTTGTAGTCGGGCGGCAACTGTGTGAGCCTCTAAATAATCCCACCTTGCTTAGCTTGGGAGGAGGAAGCCACCTTAAAAAGAAGAGCCACCCTTCCCCCATCGGACTAGTCTTTTAGGGCGATTGGGCCTTTTCTGAAAGGGGTGCGCCGAAGTGCGGTGCTAAGATTGCCGAGGCGCAACAAGAGGCCCTAGTGGCGTTGTAGCCGGATCGGTGCGGCCGTAATTTCTACGTCGGTGCTAAGATTGCAGGATTCAGAGAATCCGGATCGGTGTGTCGGGCTTTTCATCCAATTCCACCTGGGCCGGATGCATCACTTAGTGGATCTCGAGTGTTAGGGGGCTCTTCGAGGTCAAAGATAAATGAGATATCTAACGTGGGCATAGAAGGGGAGAAGATAAGATTATCTTCAAAATGGTTTGGCTCTCCTTCTATTGCATTCCTAGTCATACCATCCTTGGATGTTTCCCAATAAGGACGCTTCCTAAGAGGTTTCTTTTGAAAAGAATTTGAATTATATTCACTAGAAGGTCTCTTATGGGATTGGAAATCTAAACTTTTCCTAATATTGCAAAGATCATCCTTAATAAAAGAGATTTTTGAGGGTAGTATGGATGGCTTGGGACCGATAGCTAAATTTTAGGATTGAACAATATGTGAGTTAGCTATCAAAACTTCCTCTTTTTGGTCGGAAGATGATTCTTTCTGTTTCTTGGGGAGTTAGAGAGTCCTTCCACTAATTTTATCAAGTATAGACCTTGCTTCACTAGCAGACAAATCAAGGAAAGCTCCTCTAGAACATATATCAAGGGATTTCTTGCCACCCTTACTAAGACCCAAGTAAAAATATTGAATAAGCACTGAGTCTAGAATGGAAAGGTCTGGCCCAATAGTAAGGAGATCATTAATGCGGTCCCACGATGCTTCGAGAGATTCTCCTTCTAGTTGCCTAAAAGTTAGAACCTCTCCTCGAAGGCTGGCTATTCTAGAGATGAGAAAGAATTTAGAGAGAAAATTAAAGCATAGCAGTTTCCAATCTCCTTGCACTCTTCCTACGGTTTGGTTGTACCAATATTTAGCTTTCTAGTCAAAGAGAACGGAAAAAGCTTCCACTTTAAAGTCTCATCAGACATGCCATCAATATGGAAATATGCACATGTCAGTAAAAACTCTCGTAGGTGTGAGTAGGGGTTTTCATCACCTTCTCCCGAAAAGGATTGTTTCCGAATCAAATCTACCCAAGATGGACGCAGCTCATAACTAGATGCTAAGATAGGTTCTAAAGATTCAGGTGGTCTAAAGCTTGCGCTCGTGAGTTTAGCATATTGATTGATAGGAATGTCACCCATGCTAAACTAAAAGGTAAAACAAAAGAAAGGAAAGATGAAAAGTGAAAGAAAGAAAGATAAAAGATAAAAAGGTAAAGGATAAAAGAAAAAGAAAAGATAAAACACTAAGCTAGGTTTGTAGTTAAGTCAGCAACCGTTTTCCTGGCAACCGCGCCAAAAATGCTTCTTGGTATTAATTAAATGCACACAAGAAAATATAACTATCTGCAAGCGCACAGATATAATACCGTTGTAGCACTTCACCCGGAGGTTATAAATATCGTATCCACAAGGAAACATGTGTAATTAACTACGGTCTAACTCAACTAGAGGTAGCTAAAGATGAAAGTAGAAAGAGAAAGATTATACTAAGGTAGACACTAAGCTAAGGTTTAATGTGATTGATAAATGCGATCTATGTTGATGATAGTAGCAATCTATGTTGATGATAATAGCAATCTATGTTAATGATAATAGCAATCTATATTGATGATAATAGGAGTATAGAGAGGATAACTATGGTTCTCTTCTTCTAACTTTGGGTAAACTATGTCTTCTACTATTTAACTTCGGGACATTATTCAGAGTAGATTGAGTATAGAAACCTCGCACTACTATGATAACCGCGTCCTACCAAACCTATCAATGGGAGGTGGACTACAGAGGACTCAATAGGTCTGTCACACCTACGATCTACCACCGATCCGAAAGATTAGGGGGCATTCACGATTAATCCTAGCCTAAGCACCACGTCTACAGTATGACTAATACTCTACTCTGTCTAGAACAGGAATAAAGCACTCAAAAGAGTCGCAAACCAGATGAACAATATAACCAAAGTAAACTTAGATCAAAAGATGATTACCAGAGAAATCTCGAAGACAAACTCATGAAGAACTTGAATCCGCTGAAGTACAACCCGTAGAGGGAGCACCGACAGGCCGGCACCTCCTCCGAACTCTTCCCTCACTCTCCATCTCACTATTATCTACAAGTCTAGATCCCAGAGAGGTTGATTCATTCGAGGGACACCTCTCAGAGATTACAAATGAATTAGGGTTTTTCTAGGGGGGTCTGGCCCATTTTTCTTGGGGCCGGCCGGCCCTCCACCAATTCCTCTGGGCCTCCGCTTTGTTGTGGTGTTTTCTTGATCCTTGTAGAGCCCAATAGTGTATGTTTCCACCGTGGTTAAGTTTCGTTACTCCGTTTGATAGTTAGGCCCTTTTCCGTAGTTTTCTGGAACAATCCTTAGAAATAATAATTCACCAAAACTCATGGAATTTGTCAGATAAAACCCTAGACTTCTAGATATTTATGTGTTTCTCGTGTCTATTGATCTATTAAATGTTGACGCTATCCACCGTTAACACTATACTTAAGATGAGGATCAGTGCTCTCTCTCAAGTTGTCTCAAGCCTTCAGTCATCCAATACCATGCAAGTCGCTACTATGACCACCATGACTACCCAGATTGAAGGGAATATCAAGGAGATCCGTGCCCTCAAGAAGGATAACGAGAAGCTCAAGAACACGATAGACGCGCTTAGAAGGGCATAGGTACCCTACATATCTATGTAACAAGGCACAATCGAGTCAGTTAGGTTAAAGAAGTCAGTTTCTAGAGTTAGCTTAAAAGTTAGGTCAGTCGCCCTAATCGGGGCAGTTATCATAGCTCAGTTGTTAAAGCATTGGTTAATATATCATAATAAAAAAAGTGCCTTATTCTTATTAATGTTTTTAATTGCTATTATCTACTCTATCTTTTTATTTTTGGGATGTGTTTGTCTCCACATATTTTGCAGAAAAGGTTACAGGAAGAACCAGTGTGGGGGAGATGCACCGGAAGCATAAAAATCAGTTCACTCGGGAAAAATTCACGATTCGGAACAAAATCAACCCAGGACCACGCACGGCGAAGTGGGCCCTGAAGGGACACCAAGGAGTGCCGCCCAGGCTGCCTTCATGGGCCGACCGACCCACCACCTTCTCCTCTCACTTCTCATTTTGTCCACGGTCAGGTTTGAGCCCAATACTATTTAAATACATATGTTTAACCTGTTGTTCCAATTCAAATTAAAAATCACATGATAAATCACTTTTAAGAGAGGAAAAGGTCATGTTAATTCATGACTTTAGAATAAATTCACATAATTCTTTTCCTGGAAGTCATGTTACTATTGGAAACTTATTTAGGAACCCCATGATTGCTTAAGTTGTTGAGGAGTATGATATAGTAGGATAATGAGATTTCAATTCTTGATGTTCTCTCCCCCCTGAGAAATTTTATTTCAAAAATAAAAAAGATTAGCTACACTTCTCCTTTATAGCAAAAAGCAATGTCCTACCAAAGCCATACATAGGCACTACTCTAATCCGAGTAGGCACAATCATTTAGTATCTTTTATCAAAAATATTTTGCTCTTACACGAGAGAAAAACACTAAAAATATTCTTATAGGATAGCCAAGAAATAAATGCTCCAAGTTTTGTGTTATCTCTCAATCATAAATTTTTGAAAAGAGGTATGAGCTATGCAAATGAAAAGAAAGAGAAAAAATAGGTATAAAAAAAAGAATGGATAAGTGTCCAAGTAAAAAAAGAGAAAGAGAAAAGAAGAAAAAAGAAATAAAAGATAGCTCATACTCTCCCTCCGTATTTCACGCTTAAAAAGAGAGATGTGTCTCAAGGAGCAATAGTAGAATTAGGATTTTTATTTCCACCTATTTAAGCTTGATTCAGTTTTATGCCTTATTTCTCTCTGGATCCATTGTTTGACTTTACAATAAATGACATACAAGTATGATACAATTATTATCTACCCAAAGATCCACATAAGCTTATAGATATAGGATAAAGGCTTCAATGCTAAAAGCCTTGTTGAGGACCCAAAAATACCACATATACAGTGATTTGAGAGTGCTATTAAGGGAGAAGGTTATGCTATGATTTGTTTTCAAATTTTTTAAAACTAATTCTTCTGTTGACAGCACTAAAGAAAAGAATGATCTACTCCATGCTATTTTACTTTTCAACTACTCAAAGATTCATGGTAGACACATTGAATTCCACAAGTACATGTATAACTAGGGATGGTTTTATGATGGATATATTCTCAAGTTATGTCTTGATTGATCTTTATTCTCTATAATTAATTTTTAATTCTTTTTCAACCAATCTTTTCTCGAGGACAAGTAAAAGCCTAAGTGTGGGGGAGCTTGTTGACGGTAGATAACGTCTATTTTTAACCGTCAATCTTCCTTGCGAATTACAACAATATCATAGAATAGAAGGTTATTACTGACAATTTCCATGAGTTTTGGTGAATTGTCTATTTTCTAGGGAGTTATCCAGAAAGTGCATAATTGAGGATTAAAGTGCATAAAAGCCACAAAACTTAACCGCGACGGAAAATATCGCTAGCGGGATCAGGAAGGATCTAGAAGACACCAGAATAAAGCGGAGCCCCAACTGTTTTGGGGCCCACCACCCAGGCCGGTCGGCCTAATAGGGTGGACCCCACCTATCATCTTCTGCGTGCTTCTCCACCGCCTTTGAGGATGCATCTTGGCCCTACATTAAGTCGGTTTGATCCTACGGTTGATGTTCATCCCACCGGACTATAAATATAGATCTGTACCCCCTCCCGAAGAGAGCCAGATCAATGGAGAGCTGAAGAGCCAGAAACCCTAATCGTATCTAGTAGATATAGGCTAGCAATCAAGAGAGGCAAGTTCAATCTAGAACTAGTTCTTCTTTAGATATTAGAGAGATAGAGTTGGAGAGTAGAGTTCTGGAGGAGTTTCGGCCTGTCGGTGCTTCTTCGTTGCTGTATTCTTCAAGATCAACCTCCCTCGCCTGGAGTTTGCATCTTGAGATCATTTGATAGTCAACTTCTGGTTAAAGTAAGTGTTTTGTTCATATTATTCTTATAGTTTGCAACTCTTATTGAGTACTTTGATCTAGATAGCTTCTTGATTGAAGTAGTATTTGTAGCGTAGACGTGGTGTTTGGGCTGTATTTACTTATGAATGTCCCCTGATTTTCTGGATAGTGGTAGCTCACGAAGGTGACTTATAGCTTCGTTGAATCCTCTGTAGTCCACTTCCCGTTAATAGGTTTGGCAAGCAAAAGGTGCTTGGTAGGAGAGAACTCTGATTTCTACTCCTATTTTATTAAGTTATCGCTCATGATCATATGATAACAAACAACCACTTTCAAAGACCAGAATTAGATAATCCACATTGTTCTCCTTGTTCTCGCTATTTTCTAGCTTAATTGTGCATTGGGTTAAGTTTATAGACTTAGTCATCGTCACCTACTATCCCTTTGGATTCGATATTTAAAACCGGGTTTATCTTGGTGAAGTGCTACAATGGTATTTTATCTGTGTGCTTGCGGATAATCTTATTTCTTGTGTGCATTTAATTAATACAAACACTTGATAAAGGTGATATGGGAGTAATTAACCTTGTCACATAGGAATCACGACTCGTGGTGAAAGTGTACAACCTCTGCAGAGTGTAAAACTGTTATAATAGCCGTGCTCACATTCACGAGCGGCCCGAAGAACCGAGGGAATAGTGGATGATGATTTTGGTACATGAGAATGGTTAACGATGTGATATCGTGTTGTATTTATTATATTGTTCATAATATTGGGATTAATTGGTAAGCTTTGACTCTTGCTTAAATTAATTTAATATTAAATTGTGATTAATTAAAATGCTATCGCTGTAAACCCATGTCTAGCTTTTTTAGCCTCATTAACCCATGCTATATTTGTTAAGTACGATATGTACTTATTGCTTGCTTTATCTCTTTTATTTGGTAAAATCCCGGATGGGTAACAGACTTTGGTGCCTACGAGGAGTTCGCTGAAGATTACTAGGCTTGGTGTCAACCAGTTGACGTCCCTGTGATGGTGCTTCTGTAAGAGAGTTATCTTTTATTACCGTATTATTTATGTGGAGACTCTGTGGTACCACTATTTGTTATGTAATAAACACTCGTGATGATCCTATCTATATTTTGTCGGCTTATGTGTGTGACTGATCACTGGGCGCACATAAGAATTATGTATTCAATTTTATCCTTAAAATTAGGTGTGACACCAGCACGCTAACTCGAGGTCAACATTCTATTGTTGGCGATTTGGAGGTCTAGATTTCCTAAAATACAAGGGGGAGGTTTTGATCTTCAATTCTTAGAAAAAGGTTGCTAAAAAGGTTAGTTTATGCCCCTCTTGCATCTTTTTAATCAATATTGCTCAATTCTAGCCACTTTTTGGATCTAGGGTTTCACCATGAGTGAGAGAGGGAAAATCTAGTGTTTCCTCTCTATTTGCTTAGATGTGGTGGTTCAAGATGAATTTTTTATGTCTCTTCTAGCTCTTGCCATGATTGTTTCTCAATTAGAGTTTATCCTTCTCTATAGATTTAGTATGTCATGCATGAATAGGTTTAGTGAGAAAGAGAAAAATATAGGGTTTTCTCTCTATTTGCTTAGATGTGGTCGTTCAAGATGGATTTTTATGTCTCTCCTAGCTCTTGCCATGATTGGAGTTTATCCTTCTCTATAGATTTAGTATGTCATGCATGAATAGGCTTATTTTAGAGAGAAAAAATTGAAGATTATTTCTTATTTAATTGTTAAGTTTCATTTTCATTATGTTCAATTTAATTAATTATTTTTCTTTACATAATGAGTAGTGTTTACTTATTTAGAGAGAAGTAGTGTTTAATTATTAATACTTTGTTCAATTAATTACTATGTCTTTCTTCAATAGTAGTCCAATTAATTAGTTAGTTTTATTTTATTAGTTTCTATTAATTTTTTGTATATGATTAGTATTTAATTAATTAATATGCCTTCTTTCTCATACTTAGAGAACCTAGCCTCAAGGTCTATAATTTAGAAAATATACAAGTGAGAGATTTTTATCTTTATTTCAGAGAGGGGGTTATTGATCATCAAAATGTTAGTAAATTAATCTCTCAAAACAATCATGTTTGAATTTCATTGATTACAATAAATTTGTTATATACACAGTAACCGATGGAGAGATCATTCGGATGTATAATTTATGAAGAGTACATCCATCATACATACCAGAGGTCAATAGGTTTATTGATGCCGCTAAGATGCATGCATACAGAATCTAGACGAAGCACATACCGTGTCCTTGCGTAGATTGTAAAAATATTGCAGTCTTTGATAACACACAAACAATATTTCCTCATCTGGTCCGTCGAGGATTTATGAAGGATTATTTCATTTGGACAAAGCATGGAGAGGGTAGCTCTGCACCATATCCGCTATAAACCCTGCGAACATCGACACCAATAGCCCTGATATGCTTGTTGACGACGGATGTCAGTTCATACATGAGCCACAACATCATTGTCCCCCTACAGAGTAAACATGTTATGCCCAATGTTGATGATGAAGGCAACGGAACTCATGTGGTGGATGAAGGGTATGAAGACGCGGAATTGATGGCTGCACTATTACATCGTCATACGGAACCATCAATGTTCTTTATGAAAGGTATGGAGGCCTTAAAGAAAGCAGCAACAGAGCCACTTTATGATGAGACTAAAGGTTGTATCAAAGAGTTCACGGCGTTGCGTTCTGTGCTTAAGTTGTTGATGTTAAAAGCAAGATATGAATGGTCCAATGCTAGCTTTAATACATTACTAAGTACTCTCAAAGATATGTTTCCAAAGAAGAACAAAATGTATACTAACACATACTATGCAAAGAAATTCATCAGTCCGCTTACTATGGGTGTACAGAAGATCCACGCTTGCAGAAATCATTGTATCCTATATTGAGGTGATTACGAAGACTTAGACAAATGTCCAAACTGTGGTGCAAGTCGGTACAAGACAAAAAAAAGACTATCAACAAGAACATAATGCAACTTCAGTTTCCAAAGAAAAGAAAAGAAAGAAGACCGAACAGGGTTCAAAACCAAGCAATAAAGAAAAAGAAGTAGATTCTAAGAGTGCGAGTTTATAAGAGACAACGGACGATACATCGAAAACCCCGATAAGGTATAAGTAGCCGTCATTTATAATATTTGTCATTAATGTTACAAATATTTGTTATCAAGTGAAAATATATAATGTTCAATTATAAACAAACTTTCTTTCCAGGCCTATGAAGAAGATCCGGCAACCAATTTTGATGAAAAAGCATTATACAACATAGTTGAGGATCTCTGCTCATTCATCATAAAAGAAGCCATCTCACGCGATGGGATATATCACGATCCGAGCAGTGAATTAGGAAAGCCAGAATATAGAGTGCTAACTGATATTAGTCGTCTCAAACTTAGTCGAGACGATTATTAAAGCTTTTCTAATTAGAAATAAAGTGAAAACTTTGTATGTATATATACGTATGATACATATGTGAGGTACATGGATTTCTACTGTACTATATATGTGTGATATAATGTAATTGTGATGTAAATGGATTTCTATTGATGTATATTGATGTATGATATAATTTAATTGCATGTTATCATAAGTTTCAATATAAATAAATAGGTTTCAATTTGAATTTCAAATAATGGCAGAAAACTTTCCACTGGCGGTTGTACGGTTGAGAACCGTCAGCATTTCCACTGGCGGTTCACTTACCCAACCACCAGTGGAAATTACATTTTTTCTGGCGGTTCTTATAGAAATGTGTCATTTCTATTGGCCTTTTCCACTGGCGGTTGTGAGAACCACCAGTGGTGAGGTGTTTACCACCGCCACCATTGCTGCTTTGTGTACTAGTGTTAGTATGGTGTGATGCAGCGCGCATCACTGATACTCCATGCTGGCTGAGACAAGTGAACCCAAGTTCTTGAACACAGGAACCCGGCCGATAGTATGGTGTGATGCAGCGCAGGAAGAGAAGGTTCGGAAGGTTCGGAGCAGCTACGTACGTCCAGCACTTGACCATGGTCAGATTCTTCAGCGAGGACCTGATCCCATGGCCCTCCACTGAGCAACTCCTAAGATGTAGTTCTTCCAGCGAAGGACGGACAACGAGAGGAAAGCTGCTTGAGGACCTTGGCATCAAGCTTCACGTAGGAGAGCTTCAAGACCTTGAGGTGGCGAGAGACGAACGCCGTGCGTGTGCTCCAACGCGAGGTCGTCATCCTTGCGATGCCCGTTGAGGTGAATGACTCGCGCACCGTGCTTGATCGTGAAACGGATCCATCCATGTTGACGTCGTCTTTGTCATAGGTGGTCGCGTGACCGTCCCCGTCGCTGGACCGCAGCCAAAGCGTGTCCACAGCCGCGGACGGGTCCTGGGTGAGCAGCAGGCGGTACACGAACCTCCCGAGCTCCTTCGGCGGGAGCACGTGACGCGGAGGCCCAGAGGTCGCGCCACCGGTGCGCGAGCACGCACGTGCGCACCGCCTCGGCGCCTCCCACGCCTTGATTAACGACATGACGTGGTGCACGAGCGCGTCCGGGAGGGTGCTGAGGCAGGAGGCGCCTGGGGCGGCGCCGCGAGACGGGTGGCTGCGCGGCACACACCGCAAGGTACGGTGGCCCGTCCGCAACTGGGCATTTCGTCGAGCGGGTGGCCTGCACAGCAGTAGTTGAAGGAGGTGTCGCCGCCGTAGATGTGGCGCGGCGTCCGGCTGGCGCTGGCGTAGCTCCTCATGGAGTTGGACGCCGACTCGGGTTTGGGTCCTGGGCCGCCGCCAGCCATCTTCAGCACTCTCTTGATCTCGCCGACCACCTCGCCCATCGACGGTCGGTCGGTCGGTCGGCGCTGGCCTCCTCGACACAGCGCATGCAGCACCAGGTCCACGTACTGCTCCAGCCCGGTGCGCGCCTGGTCCAACAGATCGTGCAAGCCGTACACATCCGTGGTCCGGTCCAGCACCGCTTTTCTCCCGCCGGCGGCCGCGCTCCAGCGGCCTCCTCGCCGTGACCACCTCCAGCACAGCACGCCGAAGCTGTACACATTGCTCTTCTCCGTCAGCTGCTGCGTCATTCAGGAATCAGGATCAAGGTAACCCGCCTGCAACATCACAACGTGTCGCATTCATCTAGCATTAGTTCCGTTGCCGTCGGTGTCGTTGCCTGCCTACGTCGTCTCCAGCGCCGACGTCCTAGTTCTCCAATGTTCGTCGCCGCAACCGCCGGCTCCTGCACACCCCCTAAGTCCTCACACCTAGATGGGCCGGCCGGCCCACAGCTGCATCCCCACTTTCCTTTTGAAGTAAAATTCACCGGCGGCCATCCAATAGCAGCAGGTGTCACTTAGGTCTTAGTTATTTGAAAATATGATTTTCGGATCCCTCAACTTGACATAAGGTGTCATCTAGATCCCTGAATTTTCAAAGCGATCACTACAGGTTCCTAAACTTGACGGAGGGTGTCATCTAGATCCAAATACTGTAGTTAATTCGACATAGAATTTCAAAAAGAAAAGAAAACCTAATTTAGCTATAATCCATAGAATATTTCAAAAATTCTATCTTTTTTTATAAGATCCCAAATGAAGATGATTTTTATATAGAAATTGTAGCCCTCGATGAGATCTACAACTTTCTAGTTTTGAGTTTTTAAATTTAAGGTCGTTAAGATGCTAAAAATTTAAATAAAATTTTAGCGTAATTTTAATCATATACAAGCACTTGTCACCTTGGAAAAATCATATCTTTCCTATATGCTATAAAATGGAGATATTTTCATAGTTGTAGCACTCGATGAGATTTATAACTTTCTAATTTTAAGTTTTTTAATTTAAAATCGTTAAGATGCTCAAAAAAATTAAACCGCTGATTAAAAAAATTAAACCAATGATTCGGTTCATGCATAGTGGTTTTGTATTTTTAATTTTTGAGCATCTGAACGACCTCAAATTAAAAAAAAAGCTCAAAAACTAGATAGTTATAGATCTCATCGAGTGTTACAACTTTTATATAGAAAATATCTCTATTTGATAGCATATAGGAAAGATATAATTTTTTCAAGACAACAAGCGTTTGTACACGATTAAAATTCTACTAATTATTTAATTTTTTTAGCATTTTAATGGCCTTAAATTAAAAAAAAAACTTAAAACTAGAAAGTTATAGATCTCATAGAGAGCTATATTTTCTATATAAAAATTATCTTCATTAGAGATTTTATAAAAAAAATACAATTTTTAGAATATTCTACGGATTGTAGCTACGGTACCACGAAATTAGATTTTTCTTTTTTAAAAAAAAATTCTATGCCGAATTAGCTACAGTATTTGAGACCTAGATGACACCCTCTGCTAAGTTAGGGACCTGCGGTGATTATTTTGAAAGTTCGGGGATCTAGATGACACCTTAAGCAAAGTTGAGGGACCTGAAAATCACATTTTCAAAGAATAGAGAACTAAGCGGTACCTGCTGCCAAGTTGGATGACCACCGATGAATTTTTCTCTTCTTTTTGCTCACTGATCAAGATGGTCCACAGGTGCAGTTTTTAATTATGTTTGTCGATAGGTGCAGTTTTTAATCTTTATGTTTGTTATTTTACATTACAAGTTGCCACTCACCCGCTCATATGCCACCACTTTATCAAAAGGCAGCGAACCCCTCCAAAGCAACGCTGCACTCCTGCATCGAAGTCTTTGATGACCTGAGCCCGTTGACTTGGGTGGATTGGAGGCATCGGCGCTTCAGCATCTGCTTCTCGTGTTCTTGCTGCAATCACTCGAGGTTGAGGCTGCTTTGGATTTGCTTGCGACCCTTAACAGGTGATTGATTTGCTTTCTTTATGCTTGGGCTTCGTCTAAAGATTTCACGGCATGTTCTAGAGAAAGATTTTTTTTTTTTTCGTTTTCTTTCATCATGTGCTTGTGCTTGTGTTTAGGATTTTACTAGGATCTATATCTCCATAGCATGTCAATATGAAAAGGCTGTCCTGTCATGTAACAACGTATATCTATTTCTGTTTTGTAGGATTGTTGATTTAGTAAGAATTTGGAAGGATTCCCAGGGAAGGGTTGAACCAATAATTTGGGGGGAAATAACTGATTGTCCCCCGGCATGGAGAACGACTCAGATCACCCTCAGCACGAGCATGTTATGGCTGATCAAGACTCTCGTCCCTTCACTTCACTCTTACTGTCGGCGCCACCTACAGTGGCACAACAACTTGCTAGTTCTTCTGATGACAAATCGCCTAGCCTGCTCCATGGAAGTAGCCTACTCCCACCTGATGATGGCTACATCTGGAAGGCGTGTGCCCAGAACATCGTTCCGGGCTGTGGATATCCAACCATGTATTACAAGTGCGCCCAGGAAAACTGTGACGCCAATAAACTGGTGGTATGCTCTGCTGATGGGCATCAGGTTCTTGAGACGGTTCTTAGTGGTTGCCACAACCACCCACTTCCATCAGAGAGGGATCCAAATGATTTCCCGGCTGGAGAGGGAGATGACGAGCAACTTTCTAGTTCAAGTCATAGCGATGCAGTTGATGACAGTGCAGTCGCCGGTGATGACAGTGCAGTCAAAAGGTTAGGTTGCTTTAATCTGACTAAACAAAATATCCATGGTTACAACTTCATTTCTTAGCTCACTCAGCATTTAATTAAATACTAAGGTGTTTTTACTCGACAGCCATGTGCCAGCTCCAGCCCAAAGGATAACTTCGCGAACTGGAACTGGAAACGCAAACCGACAGTATGCATCAGCCTGCTACTTTTCCAAGTCCATTTGTTGTTGTTGGCTTAGTTATATCTAGAATTCTACAGAGCCTTTCATAGATCTGGTCAAACATATTTATTCCATTCAAATAAAATTTTGAATTGAAGAATTGAGATACATTATTCTCATGGTTGAAATCAACAATTCACTGTCAAATTATTTCCTCTTTGATGAATGCAATTCCTCTGAAGTATTCTTGATGTTTTATGAAGTGGTGAATAATAAATAGTAGGCTAACTGGAAGTAATTGAAACATAAGAGAATCTGATCTGTGTGTTTCTTCTATTGTCTCTAAAGCCTAATAGTAATATACTTGTAACACTTGTACTATATAACACTGCCACAATATCAAGCCTAAAACAACAGTTTATCACTGCCTAAAACAACAGTTTATCACTAAGTGATGAAATCTCTTGCGCTGGATTTATTCTGTAATCTGGGTCATTATATGACAAAGTTCATTTTAGCATTTTGTTTCTCACTGATCTAACATCATGCATTTTTCTCATAATTCTACATTTCTAATATCTAATGCACAATGGGAAATTGTCCTTGAATGTTAACTGATATTCATAATGTTATTTCTCTAGTGCTGGTGAAAAAAAAGAAAATCAAAGTCCAAGGTGTGGGAGCAATTTACTACGGTGTTAAGAGGTGACAAGATTCAAAGGGCAGAATGTAAACATTGTAAAATGTGCCTTGGTGGAACAAGCACAGGAAGAACTAGCCATCTGCGGCAGCATCTTAAGGTCTGTCCTGCACAGCCTGCAACAGGTAGGGTGCAGAAACAACGGTCATCTCCAAATCCTGGTTCAACTGTTAAGAGAATCCAGGATTTTGATCAAGGCAGATCTTTTGAATTTCTTATCAAAGCTTTAGTCTCCAACCTTTTCTCATCTCCTTTGACAAACAATACAACTTTTAGGCAACTTTGGGCTAGCATTTGTCCTACTAACGATGTGGTATCGCAAGCTGCTATTGAAGAGAAGTTCCTCAGTATGTTTCAGAATGAAAAGCTTAAGCTTAAGAAGGAAATAGCACTTGCACCTGGCGGAGTTTTTCTGACAGCAGAAAGGAATTATCTTGAAACTAAGCACTTCATCTTTTTGGTGGTCCACTTTATTGACAAAGAATGGAAGTTGAATAGGAAAATCATTAGATGTTGCTTTGCGGGGTGCGACTTTGATACTAAGGATTATGTTAGCATGTTTCCCTACCTTCAGTCATGCCACAATTTCATTACTGGGAATGTGAAAGGAGCCGAAGAACAAATAGTGAAAGAGACTGTACAGACTTGGAGTCTTGAGTGGAAGCTTCTAGGAATTTCAGCACCCAAGTCATTAGGTGATGCAACTGTATTGGACTTGGAGAAGAATCTTACAGAGCAGAACTACCTTCTTGCCAAATGTAAGTTGTTAAATCTCCCTTGCATAATAGATACACTAAATGACCTTTTTAGTTATGAGCTCAACGAGTATGTTCTATCAATAAGCCGGATGTGGTTTGAGTACATGACATGCTCCCAACTGCGTAGGGACAAATACAAAGAAATCCTGTCACGCCGACAAATAAGCCGACCCTCTTTTGGTTCCAAGAGATGGTACTTGACTTTCTACTCATTGGAGGTTGCTTTGCAGTTTAACAATGAGCTGCCAAACCCTCAACAGATAGATTTCCAATCTTATCCATCTAAGCCATCGTTTGCACAGCTAAAAGCAACAGAAGACTTCTGTGATCTTGTAAGATCGATTTGCCATACAATAAAAGTGGTTTCAAGAACTCCCAATGCGATGTTGAATTCACAATTTCACGCAATTTGGAATTTGAAAACAGCTCTACTCCGTTCATCAAGAAAGGAAAATATCGACCTAATTTTTGATATTGAAGAAATGCAGCTGAAGTTCGATAAGCTTTGGAGGAAATGGTACCTATGGATGTCTTTAGCTGTTATTCTTGATCCCAGATATAAAATAAGATTTCTTGTTGTTTGCTTTAAGGAAGCCTTTGGTAGTCGTGCCAAAAGGTACATCCTTGAAGTGCGAGGAAAGTTGTACGAGCTCTTTCTTCTGTACTCTTGTCATGTTGATCAACAAAATTGTGAGAGCATTGATCAGACAACCAACGATTTACAGTTGGATACACATGGTAGCATGCCAGTACATGACGCAAGTCAAAATTTCATTGAGCAAGCAGCACATGAGGAACTGGGAGAAGTCATTAGATACCTTCAAGGAGAGCTTATTCCTCACAGCGCCAATATCGATATTTTGAAATGGTGGAAGGAAAATGCTTCGACATATCCAACTCTTGCCAGGCTGGCTCGTGACATCTTGGCAATTCCTGGATCTGTGGTTTCTGCTGAATGTGCATTTGATGAAACTGATGAACGGGTGAGGCTTTTCAATCAGAAGCTCAGTCCTGAATTAGTTGAGGCCCTCATTTGTACACAGGATTGGATCAAATCTTCAGGTTCGTACAACTGCAACTCCTCATCTTTCAACTTATTGCTGGTCTCATTCATTTGCAGTAGACAGATACAGAGGACCTGTAATAACTAGTATAATGTTCCTCTTCTTGGTAAACAGAAATAATTTCTGACGAAGTTGGTGGAAACATAAACATGCTTGCTTAATGCACAGCAAGGTAAGAATGCCATGTGCATATCTTCTTTCAATTTTGTCCACTAGTTAGCACCCTAAAAGTATATGCGTTGTACATACACATACACCACCATAAGACATGAAATGCCAATTGAACATCCATCGGACTTAGCTCAGATACACACAAGCAATTCTAAAAAGAAAGATAAGCAGGCTTATGTTTGAATCTTTCATTTATAGTACATAGTATAAGCTTCTCGGTGTGAATAATGTGACACATGAACTCTAGCTCATCCTATTCTTGAAACAATTATCTGTGGTGCCTTTCATTTCTTACATGCTCTTGGTGGATCAGTTGCTAACTCGACCTTTAGGACATTTTGCTTCTCCAAAGACTGGTACTAAGCCACTTTGATATCTTCTCATCTTTGTCTATAAAATAATTCTCAACATGAAAACAGAAACCAAGACCTGATATTTGGATTGGAAAAAGAAGAAATTTGGATAATTCCAAATCATTTAGTTCATCTGAAAACCTATACTACAATCCCTATAGCCACGCTGAATGTCTCATATCCAAGTATGGCACTGTCATTGAATTGAATATATAATAATAAAGTGAGTTATGAACAGGATGGTTCCAAAATTTGTGGGTTATGAGTTTTGTCTTCCTTTTGTTATATTTTTATATATATTCATCTGACGTTATGGTTAATTAGTCTTTTTCATATGTGCTTAAACAGCTCCTCCGGCCTTTTCAATGGTTCAATAAAAAAGTGAAGAGACCTTCGACCTTATCTGCATCGTAAGGTCTCAATATAATGCATGACGGAAGACTAACTGGCAGTGGTTTGTAATAACTTGTTTTGTTGTGTTCAGTGTGGAAAATATGAACAATATTAGTCTTTTAAGTCAATTGTGGAGTAAACGGATGTAGCCAGCACTAAAAATAAGGAACGTGTACTCTGTGAGTTGCTGAAATATATACGAAAACTTCAAAACCAATAATTGGTTTTGCTGCATTTATATGGATCAGTTTTGGGATTAGAACGTGCCATATATATCTTTGAAGAACGTAGAAGATCGGTCCCTTACCTTTGTTTGGAGAGAGTGTTCTGACAGCTCATAGAAGCCCTTTGATGAAGTGTTTAATTGAGATTTTTTTTTCTAAAATGCTGGAAATTTTGTTTGGCAGATAGCAAATCAAAATGGTTTTGTATGACGACTTGTACGATTGTGAGTTCCATATGGTCACTTTTGCTTCCATCTTGGTTATACAGGGATTTAAAAATAATTCACTTAAATTCAGCTGTGCTGAAGAATGCAATGAACGGATCCAAGCACATGTACTCCCTCCGTCCTAAAAAGAATGTCGTTCTCACTTCCCGAGAAATGATTGCCGGCAATTTTTTAAAATAGAAATAACATCGATTAGTATCACAATTAGTATTGTTGGAAAGATCTTTAGATCTAGTTTTTTAACAAATTTATTTGGAGATATAAATATTATACGTATTTTCTACAAATCGAGTCAAACTTGTGGCACGAACATCCAAAACGTATCCTTTTTGGGACCGGGAGTATGTAGCATGATTAATACAGTATGGACAACTGTGTGAAGGCACCATAGTTCACAGCTGAATTCAGATTCCTATGACTATATATACTCCCTCCATTTCAAATTATAAAATATTTAATGTATGTAGAAAAGACAAAATTTCTTATAAATGTATATAGAAAAGAAAAAATGTCTTATAATTTAGAATGGAGAAAGTATCTGCTACCTATCCATTGACCCGATTGTCACGAAAACTAGAGCATAGGTAAACCTTATACCATGATTTTGCATGACAAGAAAGTTTGCATTTCATACTGACAGTTACAAATTAGTTTGAATTTTCTCTTTGACAACATAGCTGTCAAGGCCACCACGGCAAGAGTATTATTGTTCACGAGTTGTTTGTCCCACTATTTTTCCTGAATCTGACTTGTGAGCTATCTTTAATTATAAAGGATTCAAAATGGAGAAAATCTCGTTTACCCTTAATAAAGCTAGCCCAAAAAAATGTGAGTTCTCGTTCTTCTCTGCTGAACTTAAGAGAGAGGCTTAGATCCTGAATATTTGTTGCATATATAGTATTTGTTTCCATGTACCATCCGTTCCGCACTCATCATTCTCTATTTTCATCCTCTATACATCCCGGTCATTAAAATTTTTTTCTCTATACACGTTCTTCGCACCCATCATCCTCTATATCTCATACCCCCACTTGTCATATTCTATAAATTTTGTCTAAATATATCCATATGAGATCTTGTTTTGAAGGATTTATTGAAATAAATTTAATGGTGCAATTGGAATTTAACTTGGTTTTTTTAGTTTGTGAGTTAAAACATTTTTTGCTTCTTATAAAAAAAGGGCCCACCTAAGATTCCTCCCATGCATGCTGCACTTGCTGCCACCCAAGATTCCTTCCATGCATGCATGTGCTGCAACCGCTGCTGTGTGTGTAGCGTAGAGATGAGGTGGGCCGGCACATGCGGTACCGGACTTCCGCCATGCCGCTATATTTCACGGATCCGTGCCGGTAGCGGATGCTTCCCTGGACTACGCTGCAGATGGAATTTATGCTATATGCTCCTCTATCTGATTTTACCAGACTCCATAGAGGCAGCGGTCACTCTCACAAAAAGAATCTTTTGCAAGAAGTTTGAAAATTGGGCTCAGAGGCGGGCATCAATTCCAACCGCCTTGGTTAATCCGAGGCATTAACTAAGGCGGTTATTTTTCATTAACTGAGGCGGTAAAAAAATTGCCTTACAAAATCAATTTACGGAGGCGGTTAAAAAATAACCGCCTCCAAAAATAGCTCCATTTACTGAGGCGGCCCTCCTAACTAGCCTGACTCGATAAAATAGACCGAAGCCCAATAGGCCCATGCTCGGCCAGATAGGACACTTAAGTATAAATAGCATACTTAGGGTTTTTCCCACCTCACATTCTTTCTCGGTCACCGGAGGCCGAGCGGCCCTCCCTCACCTTCCCTTTTCCCTCCCTCCCTCTCTTCCAATCTCTCCCTCTTCCCAACAGAAATGGCGGCCCGGCCAGGGGTGGCGCGGCACGCGGCCAGCGCGAGCAAATGGCCGAGGTGGAGTGGCGCGCGGCGAAGCGAGGACGGCCGGGCGGCGCCGCTGGTGCGGCCGGCCAAGGGCGACGCTGCCCCTGCCGAGGGCGCCGCCGCCACCTCCCCCCGAGCACCTTTCTCGGCGCTCGCGGCTACCTCCCTCGGGCGGCTCCTCCCGGCCGTGCGGCGGCGTAAGCGGGCCAGATTTGGCCGGATCCGGCGGGGAGCAGCGGTGGCGGGCCGGATCCGGCGCGGCGCGACGACGGCCAGCCGGATCCGGCTGCAAGCGGCCCTAGCGACCTCCTCCACCAACTTTTCCACCCGAGCGGCGCCCTCTCCTTCGGTTCTGGTGGTGTACCGAGGCACGCCGACGAGGGCGGAGAGAGGAGCGGTGGCAGGCAGGGGCCTGCTCCTGGGTGTGGTGATGGAAGATCCTGGCCCAGATCCAAACCCATTAGGGTTTGGTATGGGCTTTGTCTTTTTTTAATTGATTTACCGAGGCGAGCATTTCAACCACCTCGGTTAAGGGTTTACTTATCGTGACCCTTGTCCCGAGGCGGTTGCAAAAACCACCTCGGTTAATCTACTTTGCCCGTCTCTGTAAATTTTTCTGTAGTAGTGGGTGTAGTCCTAAAAAGCCACTTGCTAAGGAGAGTTTTGTTTTTTATATAAGTTATGAATTCCAAGCCCACCTTGATCTCCATCAACTGTGTGCCATCCCTGCAACGTCACAACGTGTCGCATTCAACATTAGTTCCCTTGCCTTCAATATCATTGCTGACGTAGTCTCCGCCATGGCCGCTGCAGTTCTCTAAAGTTAGTCACCGCGATAGTTGGCTCCTGGCCCCCAAGTCTTCCGTGTTAGGTTGATCTCTTTGTCGTTGGCCCAACAGCCTACGGGCCAACTCGCACCCTGATCAGGGGCGCCCAGCCCATTTATGGATGGTGGGCCCCGTCGCACTGCGCAATATAAGTAGGGGTGGGATCGGCGGCTCACGGTATGAGGTTCACCTGAGACGTCACTCTCCACCGATAAACCCTAACACGATCTAGAGAGGGGCACAACCAGCGATGGGAAGTTCCGCCGCCGCCATTTCTCGTCGCCGATCTGGACCACATCCGCCTTCGACATCACCGCCGGACTCCTACGCCGTCGTCTCCTCCCCAGGTCGCTGTCGCCGACGTCCCTGCATCGACGACCATGACGAACGACGGCACGAGGTCGACCTCTGCCGTGCCACCGGCCGCCGCTGCTGCTCCATCCGACCTCGGTAACGAACTCTAGACACCTCTCCCTCTCGGATCTCCAGTACAAGACGTACTAGGACATGATGATTATTCACTGTTAAACATGTTTACCCGACCGATCTACTGCTAGACATGTATTTGATTTCAACATTCCGTACCTAAGATGGGCTGGCCGGCTCCACGGAGGTTCAAAATTTTGGTGTAATGTTGGTAATTTTGGCAGTGGATGAAAGAAAAAAATCCTAGACTCATATATTTTTATTGTTCATGTTATATGTTTTTCTACTGAATAAATACAAGTCATAAATTATGTTAATATTCATGATGGAGTCTCTAAAAAATCAAAGAAATTTTGGTTAATTTTGCGAAATTCAGGAGCAACTAAAAAATTTCTAATACCCAAATTGAAGACCCTTGCAGTTGCATCCGTAGTTTCCTTGTAGATCAGGAGGGCTAACAGTCGACACACCTTATGTCCTAGCTGCTTCCTACATGTTTGGCAGCCCTGAACTATTCCTGTGCTCTCATCTAGATCATCAAAATCCAAAATTATATGTTTGGCTCCCTAAACTTGTAAAGTTATCTCATCATTGTTTAATTCTTGTGTGCGATGCCACTCCATCTTACATGGCGTACTAAAGTAGCAGCGGCCACACGACACATGTTGTATTTTTGCAAAGACCCCTCAATCCCCCCAATCCTCATTTTCTCATCCTTCTCTTCTCCCCGTTCATGGGCTGTGAGGATCTCGGCATCTTCTTTGCAAAAATGCAGCGTGGCTCATGCGGCCACTACCACCGTGGCACGCCATGTAGGATGGAGTGGCGTTGCATGCAATATTTAGATCGAAATAAGATAAATTTAAAAGTTTAGGAAGTCAAACGTACAATTTTTTAGAGTCTAGGGGCCTAGATAAGAGCGCGGGAATGGTTGAGGAACCCGGTGTAATTCTCTCTTTATTTTTTGAGCAAACTGCTACATGTTGGTCCATAGGTGCGTTTTGTAATTATGTTTATTATTAGTATTACAATTGCCACCCACCCGTGCCACCACTTTTAAAAAGGCAAACGAACCCCTCGAAAGCAACGCTGAGACTTTGATGACTTCAGCCCGTTGACTTGCTGGATTGGAGGCGCCTCGGCGCACCATCATCTTCTTCTTATGTTCTTGCTGTAATCACTCGAAGTTCAGGCTGCAGCTTTGGATTTTCTTGCGCCCCTTAACAGGAGAGTGGTTTGCTTTCTTCATGCCTGGGCTTCACTTCTTCTAACGATCCCACAGCATGTTCTAGAGAAAGATATTTTTCGTTTTCCTTCATGTCGTTCGATCTCGTTCTGTATGTTGAGTAAGAATTTAGAAGGATCCCCAGGGAATATTTGAACCAATAATATCTATAAATTTTGTTCATTTCATTGCAACATTTTGTACGAGGGAGAGAGATTTTTGTTCTGTCTGTTCTGTCTTTGTTTAATGACACAAGAGTATAGTGTTTTCTCAAGTGGTCACAGAACATTTATGTACTTGTTAAAATGTGTTCGGTTTTTTTTTTAAAACTGACATGGAATATATTATCACATCAACAATCGTGTAATCAAGAATTTCAGAGGAGTGAAGACCTGATCCGTCCGCAGTTTTTAGATTTTTGTTGGTCCTTATTCTAGGGTATGATTTCTGGCACCATTGATGAGATGGTGGTGATGATGACACACTTGGATAAGGCCTCTAGCCTCTTCCTACCTCGTTGGTGTTTGATGATTTTCACCTCCTTTTTTTTGGTTTGTTAAATTGCAAGGCAACATATATGATCAAAGGCAAAAGATAATGTTTTGATCTTAAATATACTCTTATTCTTTAGAGGTGATTTTGTGTCAAGTTGTTCTTTTTGTGCGAGCTATTGTTTGCTTGATATACATCGGATATGAATGCTCAAAAGAGTTTTTTTTTAAAAAAAAAATTAAGGTGTATTTTAGTAGAGCTCCGCTTCAGTTATAATAGCTTCAGTTATAGCTTTTATATAATGAGTCTAGTAGTGAACATTGTTGAAGTCATAAGAATTAGCTTCATGATACAATTTTTTTGAACTTTAACAGTGTTTTTCTTAAGGATCTATAAATTTTAGGAGTCAGGTGACCCAATGAACTCTCTAAATTTGCCCTACTTCTATAATAAAACAGTTCTTTTTTTTTTTTTCTAGCTTCTCCGGTTAGAAAAATGTTTGGTAAAATAATTTTTTCTACTCTGAAAAAAATGTAATGTCCGTAATACCCATCAGGATACCCTTGCAATGTCACAACGTCTCGCATTCGTCCAGATTCCAATATTATTCCAATATTACCAGAGGGCAGAGGGAGCCTTGCCTTGCCAACTTGCCGTCCATGTCCCGTCGTCTCCGCCGCTGCCGTCCCAGTGGCCAGTTCTCCGGTGTTTGCCACGGCGACCGCCGGCTCCTCTCCCAAGTCCCCCCCACTATGGATGAAAACGGATCGGATACGGACGGATATCACTCATACCATATTTGTTTTCATATTTTTGTCCGGATTCAGATTCGAATACGGATAGTATCAATCATGCCAGATAGGATACGATTGGATATCGACATCATAAATATGCAATTTGAGTATTCGGATACGGATACGGTACCAGATGTTGAATGTCCGAACTCGGATACGAACGGATAAAAACCCCTCTAAACGAATTCGATCTCGAATACGATCGGAAAATATCCGTACCGTTTTCATCCCTGCCCCCCACACCTACGATGGGCCGGCCGGCCCATAGTTGCATCCCCAGTTTCCTTTTGCTCGCAGATGACCCGCCCCATTCCTGCCTACCTGCTACCCATTGGTTTGTCGATAAGTGCAGTTATTAATTATGTTTGTTATACTACGATTGCCACTCACTCACCGCTCATATGCCACCACTTTATAAAAAGGCAACGAACCCCATCCAAAGAAATGCTGCAGACCTGCAGTCCTGCATCGAATCGAAGACTTTGATGACCTGAGCCCGTTGACTTGGTGGATTGGAGGCATCGGCGCACCATCATCTGGTTCTTGTGTTCTTGCTGGAATCACTCGAGGTTGAGGCTGCCCAGCTTTGGATTCTCTTGCAGCCCTTAGCAGGTGATTGGTATTTGCTTTCTTTATGCCTGTACTTCACTTCATGTGAAGATCCCACAGCATGTTCTAGATAAAGATATTTTTCGTTTTCTTTCATCATGTCCTCGTGCTTGTGTTTAGGATTTACCTAGGATCTAGCTAGATATCTCCATAGCATGTCAATATGAAAAGGCTGTCCTGTCCTGTATATCTATTTCTGTTTTGTAGGATATTGTTCAATAAGAATTTGAAAGGATTCCCAGGGCAGAGTTGAACCAATAATTTTGGGGGAAATACCAGCTGGTTGCCCTTCAGAATGGAGAACGAGTCAGATCACCATCAGCACGAGCATGGTATGGCCGATGAAGCGTCTCGTCCCTTCACTTCACTCTTACTGTTGGTGCCACCTGTCGCACAAGCGGTACAACAAGATACCAGTTCTTCTGACAACAAATCGCCTAGCCTACTCTTGCCTGATGATGGCTACATGTGGAAGGCGTGCGCGCAGAACATCGTTCCAGGCTGTGGATATCCCACCATGTATTACAAGTGTGCCCAGGAAAACTGCGATGCCAGTAAACTGGTGGTTTGCTCTGCTGATGGCCATCAGGTTCTTGAGACGGTTCTTAGTGGTTGCCACAGCCACCCACGTCAGAAAGATTGTGATCTACACGTACCCAAGGTATCAGAAGCGGAGACTTCGATGCCTGGGTCCGGAGAGGGAGATGATGAGCAACTTTCCAGTTCAAGTGATAGCGAAGAAGATGATGATGACCAAGCAAGAGTTGAAGAAGAAGAAATCGCCAGTGATGACAGTGCGACGGAAAGGTAGTTGCTTTAATCTGACTGAACAGCATATCTGTAGCTGTTACAAATTACTAATTTCTCAACTCTTTAGCAGTAACTAACTTCAATGGTGCTTTCACTTGTCAGACATGTGCCACATCCAGCTGAAAGGATCACTGCACAAACCGGGACTGCAAATTCTCACGGACAGTATGCACCTGCTCCTTCCATCCTCCTCCTTTCCTTTCCCTTCTTCGAGTCCATATGTTGTTGTTGGCTCAGTTCATATCTGAGATTGTACAGAGCATTTCATTGATCCAATCAAGCATAGTTGTTCGGAACAACTTGTTCCTACAATAAAATTGTCAAATGAAGAATCCATACACATTATTCTTATGGTTCAAAAATCAGCTATTTACTCTTCTTCTTTGGATTTATGAACGCAATTCCACCTGTGTTTCCTGTAATTTCTCTAAATAGTTATGTAACTCTATACTAGCACTATAACATTGACACAATATATACCTAGCTGAAATCACAGTTTTTCACTACGTGATGAGCTATCTCTTGTGATGGAATTATTCTGTAATCTGGACCATAGTTTGGCTAGGTCTTGGTATGAGCCCTGGTTATGTGACTCAGTTCGTTTTTATATTTTGTTTGTCCACTGATCGAACATCATGCATTTTCCTCATGATTTTACGTTTGTAATGTTCAATGCACAACGGGAAATTCTCATGAATGTTAGCTGATCATAATGTCATTTCTCCAGTGCTGGTGGAAAAAGAAGATCAAAGTCCAAGGTGTGGCGGGAATTTACTGCTGTGTTAAGAGGTGACAAAATTCAATGGGCCGAATGTAAACATTGTAAAATGTCCCTTGGTGGAACAAGCACAGGAAGAACAACCCATCTGCGGCGGCATCTTAAGATCTGTCCAGCGCGGCCTGCAACAAGCCGGATGCAGCAACAGAGGTCATGTCCGCAACCTGGTTCCACAGTTGAGAACATCTGGAAGTTCAATCAAGACAGGTCTCTTGAATTGCTCATCAAGGCTTTAGTGTCCAACCTTTTCTCCTCTCCATTGACAACCAGCACAACTTTTAGGCAGTTTTGGGCTAGCATCTGTCCTACTAACGATGTGGTATCGCAAGCTGCAATTGAAGAGAAGTTTCTCAGTATTTTTCAGAATGAAAAGGCTAAGCTTAAGGAGGAAATAGCACTTGCACCTGGTGGAGTTTTTCTGACAGCTGCAAGCAGTTCTCTTGATACTAAGAACTTCATCTTTTTTGACGGTGCACTTCATTGATAAAGAATGGAACTTGAATAGAAAAATCATCAGATGTTGCTTTACAGGGTGTGAAGACTTCGATGCTGAGTATTTTGTTAGCATGTTTCCCAATTTGCAATCATACAACAATTTCATTAATGGGAATGTGAGAGCAGCTGAAGAAGAAATAGTGAAAGAGGTAGTGCAAACTTGGAGGCTTGAGTGGAAGCTTCTAGGAGTTTCATCATCACCCAGGTCATTGTGTGATGCTGCTGTACCGTCACTGGAGAAGAATCTTACAGAACAGAACTATCTTCTTGCCAAATGTAAGTTGTTGAATCTCCCCTGCATAATAGATGCCCTAAATGACCTTTTTGGTTATGAAATCAAGGAATATGTCCTAAGTACAAGTAAGATGTGGTTTCAGTACATGACATGCACCCCACTACGTAGGGATAAATACAAACAAATCCTGTCACGCCTGCAAATAAGCCGACCTTCTTTTGGTTCCCAAAGATGGTACTTAACTTTCCACTCATTGGAAGCTGCTTTGCAGTTTAACAACGAGATGCCAAACCCTCAGCTGATAGACTCCCGATCTTATCCAGCTAAGCCATCTTTTGCACAGCTAAAGGCAGCAGAGAACTTCTGTGATCTTGTAAGGTCGATTTACCGTGCAGTAACAGTGGTTTGCAGAACTCGCAATGGGACATTGAATTCACAATTTCACGCAATTTGGAACTTGAAGATGGCTCTGCTTCGTTCATCTACAAAGGAAAACATCGACCAAGTTTTTAATATGGAACAAATGAAGCAGAAGTTTGACCAGCTTTGGAGGAAATGGTACCTATGGCTGTCATTAGCTGTTGTTCTAGATCCCAGATATAAATTCAGGTTTCTTGTCGTTTGCTTTAAGCAAGCCTTTGGTAGTCATGCCAAAAGGTACATCTTTGAAGTGCGTGGAAAGCTGTACGAACTCTTTTTTCAGTACTCTTGTCATGTTGATCAACAAAATCAAGAGACCTCTGATCCGAGAACCAACGATTTACAGTTGGATACAAATGGTAGTATACCAGTACATGATGCAAGTCAAAATTACATTGAGCAAGCAGTACATGAGGAACTGGGAGAAGTCATTAGATACCTTGAAGGAAAGCTTATTCCTCAAAAATGCCAATTTCAATATTTTGAAATGGTGGAAGGAGAATGCTTCAACATATCCAACTCTTTCCAGGCTGGCTCGTGACATCTTAGCAATTCCTGGATCTGCAGTCTCTGCTGAATCTGCATTTGATGAAGCTGATGAACGGACGAGCCTTTTCAATCAGAAGCTGAGTCCAGAATTAGTTGAGGCCCTCATCTGTACCCAAGATTGGATCAAATCTTCAGGTACGTACAAGCACAACAAACTCATCTTTTAGCTCATTGCTGATCTCTATCATGTACAGTAGACAGATACAAAGAGCCTGTAACTAATATAATGTTCCTCTTCTTGGTAAACAGAAATAATTTCTGACATTGGTGGAAACATAAGCATGCCTGCTTAATGCACAGCAAGGTAAGACTGCCATCTTCATGTCTTATTTCATGTTTGTCCACCATGGCAATTGCACATTTCTTGGATATGCAGCACACAAGTGCATGGGACTTAGCCTGTATGTTTAACCCGAGTTATTTGAATGTTAAGCTACTCATGGAAAGATTGAGAAATTGTGCACACCGGCAGTTCTGAAAAAGAAAGATAAGCAAGCAGGCTTATGTTCGAACCTTTCATTTATATTATAGTACATAGTATAAGCTTCTCGGTATCGATAGTGTGACACATGAATTCTAGCTCATTGCATTCTTGAAACAATAAACCTACAAAAGAGAGGGTGGCCACATCAAGATCACTGCGTCCTTTGCAACGGACCTGTAGAAACTGGCCTTCATCTATGTTTGTGCTGCCCATTCACAAGGGCGGTTTGGGACTAAATCCTCTCTTGGGAGAACTTCACGGAGCTGCAGTCACAGACCCAGGACGATCCAATCCATATCAGAGCATGGTGGAAAAAGGTGGTAAGGAAGGTGCCCATTGCTGAACGTAGACGGTTGAATGGGGTAGTGATCTACACATTTTGGAATATTTGGAAAGAGAGAAATAGGAGGATTTTCAAAATGCTGCAGAGACTGTACCACTAGTAGCCACCAGAATGAAGGAAGACATAGAGCAAAGAAAGAGAGCTTTTGCTTATACTTAGTAGTATCTTCCTCGGGAGACTGGTTTCCCTTTTTTTTTCCTGCTCCTGGGTTCCTAAAACTCTTTTTTGGAGTATGTCCTTGCTTGTACATAAACTCTCTTTCTCTATCTTAATTGAAAGGCAGAGCTCCTGCCATTGTGTTTCAAAAAACAAAATGATGCATTTTCCTTTCTTACATGCTCTTGGTGGATCAGTTGTTAACTAGATCTTTAGGACATTTTGTTCTCCAAAGGCTGGTACTAGGCCACTTTGATATATTTTTTCATTTTTTTCTGAGAAATAATTCTCAGCATGAAAACTATTTGAATGGAAAAAGAAATCTGGATAATCCCAAATCAATTAGTTCGTCTGAAAATGCTCCTTTCATTTTGAATGCTGCATGAAGTTTCAATTGGTCTCTTGCAATTCCTCTTTTTTATGTTAATGTACTCGAAATAATTAGGACACGTGCCATCCTCCTTGATACGTTTGGCCTCATACGGTTACACCCACTCCATTACCTATATTACAATCCTTATAGGCACACCACTATAGCACTGTCGTTGAATTATAGTATAATAAAAAAATGAGTTAAGAAGAGGATGTTCAAAAATTTGTGGGTTATGAATTTTCTTCCTTTTGTTATTTTATATATACATCCAATGTCATGGCTAATTAGTCTTTTTTTTTTTGTGCTTAAACAGCTCCTCCGGCCTTTTCACTGGTTCAATAAAAAGTGAAGAGCCCTATCGACCTTATCTGCATGACTGCATCCTACCTTCTCAATATAATGCATGACGGAAGTCTAACCGGCAATGGTTTGTTTTTTTGAATGCAACGGCAAGAGCTCTTCCTTTCAATTAAGAGAGGAATAGAAGTTCTATGTACAGGACTGGCAATGTTTTGTAATAACTTGTCTTGTTGCATTCAGCATGGAAAATATGAAAAATATTAGTCTTTTAAGTCACTGTTGCAGTACATGGATGTAGTCAGCACTAAAATTTTGGAATGTGTACTATGTGATTGGCTGAAATATATAAAAACTTCTGAGACCAATAATTGCTTTTTCCAAAAATTGTTTTTTTTCTGTATTTAGATGGATCGATTTTGGGATTTGATGGGCCATCTTTGAAGAATGTAATAAGTTCCATCACTTAATTTCGTTTGGAGTGTTTGTCCTGACAGCTCATAAAGATTCTTGATGAACAAGTTTTTAACTTGTGATTTTTTTTCCTTCTACAACGCCGGAAATTTTGTTTGACAGATACATCTCTTATATCTGTCTAACCAATGACCTGCTTCAGGTTCAATTGCGCAAGAAAATTGATACTTGCTCATACGTTATTGGTTTGGTTGTATGACTTGTATGTTTCATCAGTTTCCATGTGCTTTCGCCTTGCTTATAGAAGGATTTATAAATAATGGCACTAAAAGTCAGCACATGTGGCCTGATAAGTAATACAGTATAGACAACTGTGTGAAGGCACCACAGTTCATAGCTAAATTCAGATTCCTATGACTATATCTGCTACATATCCATTGACCCATTGTCATGAAATCTAGAGCATAGATATATCTTATATCACTATATTACGATTTGCAAGGCAAGAAAGTTTGTGTATATCATACTTACAGTTAGAAATGAGCTTGAAATTTCTCTTTGACAATAGCTGATTGTCAAGACAACCACAGCATTCAATAAACTGAACATAGCACAATGCATGCCGTGATCTTAAATATATAGCAGTTTTAGTCGTCAATGGTCGAAAAGCAAATGTTATCTGGAGGTACCATGCGTAGATCATCCATCCACTAGACAGAACAACACAACATTTAGATAATATCCATACATAAGTTCCAACTTCCATTTTAGCCAAAAGGGGCTGGGGCCGAGGGCACCAGAAACTGCGTCACTGTTTGTGGCATGCATGATCAGTACTACTTAGAGAAATCCATGGGGCCATACTGCCTTGCATGCAAGGTTTTTGCTTACAAAATAGGTGAAAATTCAAACATCTAGCAAGAACCATAGGTGGAGAACAGATAACTGGATATTAATCCCCCCAGAACTCCAGTTCGTGCCTAGCAAGATCTCTCATAATCTTCTCGCCACGGAGATCTGGTACAAAAAATCAAACAGTGGGTGAATGTATAGATAAAGCAAGCACAAAAAACAGATTTTAAGTTAGTGGAATTGCTTAATTGTCCATTTAATAAATGGCAGGCCTGGAGTAACATCAAGTGACCAAAACATCTAATTAACAACATTAGGGTTTCACGGAGAGGTTTCTTGCATAGTGACACAACACGGGCAGTGTAAATGAATATAAAATTAGGTGTCAAATGACCACACATCTAATTAACAACAGTAATTAGAATTTCATGGAGAGGTTCCTTACATAGTAACACAACATGGGCAGTGTATAAATAAAAAATTAAATATATGATGAAGAGAAGGTACGACTCACAGGTGCTCCCTGTCCTACGGACGAAAATGTCCTCTTCTGGTACACCATTAGCCATGAACAAGTGTGCCAGCTTATGGACTCTCATGTCATCCTTAGAGCATTTGATCTTCACCTTTCAAGATGCTTGCAAGCAAATGATCTTCCATTTGGTTTGACACCGCTTACCACTGGCTTCCTGGCATTTAAGTTCTTTTTGCAGAACAACATAAGTGTTATTAAACATGTGCCCAGATACTCAAAGCTCAGGATATAATTATAACACACAAGATATGCAAAAACACATACCAATTTGAGTTCAACAAAAAGCTTCTCTAGATTAGGTGAATGCTGAAGTAGGAAAACTAATGCATCAAAGTCAGCATCAATACACCATTCGCCAAGGGACAAGGTCTTCAAGTTGCTAAAACTTGGGCACCTTTTCAGTTCTCTAGTCAGAATCACCTTCATATCATAGCATAAAAAGTGATGTTTCAGTAGACAACAACATTAAGCTAATCAAACCCTCATATCGTGCATGCAACTAAATTGGTCAATACAGAGAAAAGAAAAGTAAATAACATAGTGACATATAGCCAAGGAAATATTACTTTTGCAGCTTTGCTATGCATATTAATTTATAAATGGAAAATTTGTCCATGGGCTAGTGTCAATACAAGATTTCTAAGAACTAGTTCTGTGAGGATACATAACAATTATTTGCGAAGGAACATCAATGCAGACTAGTAATGATAAAAAAAAATAATCAATATTGCTGTCTTGGTGGGTGAAACAAATTTTTGGTAGGCAATCTAATGAGCTGCTACAATTGATAGGAAATGGATTATTCTGTTTATCTGGACACTTTCAGAAACCAGTGAGTAAGAATTCAGGTGACAGCGTCAGACTGCTAAATACAGGGTAAAATGTGGATAGGACATCCTGTGACCTGGTGAAACTTGAATATTGTTCCATTGACAAAAATGAGAAGATATTGTTCTGTGAAAACAATTTTGACTATATATTAAGGAACAAGTATACATAGTAAAGGTCAGACATGAACTTCCGAAAAAAAGATGGCGAGCGCTGTACCTCTCCAGCATCAGCTAACAGCTCCAAACTTGTAGCATTTGAGAAGATCTGAAGAATATTATAGCCGCCTCTAATTTTGTTCTCGTTGCATCCAGAGTTTTCACCTTGCACATGACGGTTACCATCTGTACTGCAACTGTGGCCATCACCATTGAAACTATATTCACCAGAGTCATCTGCAATGTCGCTATATTCATAGGTGTTGTCATCACTATTAATGTCACTACCATAACCATAATCATCCTTGTAAAGAAGCCCAAATGCAGGATCACGAAATTCATATCCAGTCTTGTACTTCTGGTTGTTATCATCTTCATCAGTGGTTTCATCAAATTCATCCTTGCTGAAGTCCTCAAAATCGTCACTGAAGGCATAATCATCAAGTATGACAGTGCCTGCAACAGGAGACCCCATGTTCTGAAATGACGGAGCTTGGGTTATTGGTGAGATGCAGCGCAGCAAAAACAAGGTTCAGAGCAGCAATAGATAGGTTGGCATTGATCTGGCACTTGAACATGGTCAAAATCTTGAGAGATGCAGACGAAATCTCATGGCCAGTAATCACGCAATCTTTAAGATCCAGTTCTTCCAAAGACGGGCAATGACATGAAAGCTGCCTGAGGATGTTGTCATCCAGCATGGCATAGGATAGCTTCAAGATCTTGAGGTGGCAAGAGACGAAAGATGAATGCTCAAGTGTCGCGAGGCGGCCGCCAGAAAACCAAGCCATCTTGCGATGCCCTACAAGATGAATTACTCGAGCCCCAAGCTTGATGGCAGTACGGATCCACAACCTGGCATGATCTTCATCATGTGCACCATCAACATTGCTCGACCGCAGACGCAGCGTGTCCAGGGCCGCCTTCTCATCACGGTGACGGAACAGGAGGCGCACGAAGCCAGGAAAGTCCTCTGGTACCTCATCGTAGTCATCCTGGCCGACGCGGAGATCGACGCAGGGCACAGATGCCCACAGGTGGCGCCACCGCCTCGACAGCACGCAGGTCCGCACCACCTCCCACGCCTTGAGGAAGGACATGATGTGGTGCAGGAGCGCATCCGGGAGCGCGCTGAGGCGGTCGGCGTCAGGGTCGCCCCCCGCGCCCACGTGACGATGACGCTCCCCAGCCCTGTTGACCGGCACCCACCGCATGGTGCCCCTCGCGGGGACCACGCGCTGGTACCCCATGGTGCTCGTCGCGGGCACCAAACGCTGGTGCAGGGGCGGCCGGGAGCGCGCGCTGCGGCGGTCGGCGTCGGGGACGCCTCCGTTGCGCCCGCCGGACGCTCCAGCGTTCCGGTTGACCGGCACCCAGCGCTTCGCGGTCTTCGGGGGCATTACGGCGAGCAGGTGGCCGGCAAGGCCACGATGGCCAGGAACACTGCTGCAACGATCAGAGCTTCTCCGACAGCATTCCTGCAAGAAAACCCCAATTGAAGGAGAGCCTAAAACTACGGGAAGATTGATCGGGTGCATATTGGAATTCTCGCCAGATTACTTTCACTTTCAGCCGATCGTATCGAAAATTTTGCAGGAAAGAAATGTACGGAAGAAAATTGCATCACATAAAGAAAAAAGGAGATCAGCCCAGGGGAAGGAATGGATCGAACTTACAGGAAGAAATTTCTTGTTAGATTTTCAAGGAATGCGTGCTGAGGTTTCGGCTCCCATATTCCCCCTTCGAAAGTTCGAAATGAGGCAGGGAAGAAGAGTGAGGCGGCGGCGGCATTTTGGAACCGAGCGACTCGTTCGTGATTTAAGGCCGAAATTTGGACTGGCCCACGAAAAATTTGGCAAATCTCCTGCTTGACAAAAAAAAATAATAATAATAAATTGGAAGTAAATTGCACCCGCCATATATACTTTAACTTAAAAGGTAGGTGTAAATTAGACCAATAACTTATAGAATACTCAATTTATAATACGATAATTTGGCAAGTGTGTGCAATTAGTCTAACAACTTATGTCTAATTTAGTGCATTAACTTATCAAAATCTACAGTTCAAATGTTTCAACAATGATGTATTTGGTCACATTGTATAGCAAAGAGATGATGGTATATTCGTCTCGGAATAAATAATTTATAATTATGTGCCTATTGATATTCACATCGCAATGGTGATATAATTGTCCAAGACAAGAATTTTTGTTTTGAAATACAAAAAGTATTTTCATTTCGAAAATGAGAGATGTTTTGTGTCTACATACAAAATTAATTTAGTCTGAATTTGATATAACAAACAATGTCTACGAAATAATATGATTTTGATATAATACCAAACAATGTCTATGAAACATTAGAACCTTGCTTATGCCTGTTTATATGTTTTAAGTATGCACAAAAGCAATATTTTTCTTTAATTTGAACTATAATTAATATTGTAACTAGTATTTTAAGTTTTATTAGTAAGTTAAAGATGTCAATTAATTCATAAGGATACGTTTACACTGTGTGTTAATGTTCAGTTAGTACAATGTTCCCTCAAAATTTTATTATTAATTGCAAGATATTTTGGATTTTATTTATTATTTTTTAAAATTACATGGTGGTAAGATGATCAAGATCACATTGAAAAATGGCATAACCCAAAATTTGTTTTGGTTATGGTATTAAGAAAAAAAAAATCCTAAAATGACAAAATAGAAGTCAAATATATCGTATTTGTAGCACTTGGACCGTAGATGTACCAATTTGCCAACTTGTACTAACTCGAGCATTTTTACAAAATTGTTGGACTAATTTGCACCCATATGCCAAGTTGTTAAATTGAACATTTTATAAGTTGTTGGATTAATTTGCACCCAGCGACCAAGTTATTGAATAGTGTATACAATTTACTCAAAGAGGAAAAAAAAAACCCGGCTGCCCAAAGAATCTGACACGGTGCCCACGTGTCAGCAGCCAGTAGGTCAAACACAATAAAATTTGTTTATAACTATGCTTCAGATGATCATATATTGCAATCGTAATTTGCATTTCTATAATTTGTTTGACTACTGTTTCCTAAAATTTATTCTGCAAATCAATATGCATATTTTTTTACTACAAGCTTCCCATATTTTGATTTAGCTCTTTGAAGATGGCAAACCCAAATAAAATATTGCTCCTTAAGCGGGGAATATGGGAGCCAAAAATTATCTTCACGCTTCTAAAAGTTTGGAGAGAAGTCCTAGAGATAGATTGAGACATGAGAAAACCAAATAAAATATGTGGAGCTCATCAAGCTTCCAAAATTTTGATTCACCTCTACAAAAATAAAAAAAAATATATCTAGAAAAATCCTAAAACATCATACTCGATGTTGCATTTTTTTTAAAAAAAATCTACAACAGAAGCACGTGATGCAATTGGCATGAATACACTCAGTCACATGCATGCACGATGCATACTTTCTAAAAACATTATACTCGATTAATGTTTTGTGATTTTTCTGCATATTTTTCTCATTTTCCTAAGGTAAACCTAATTTTTTTGAAGTTTGTAAAAATGTTTTGACAAGATCTATTTTTTTTATTTGGATTTTCCATATCCTAATCTATCTCTAGAGTTTTAAAATATCATATGGTTTAAAAACATTATAAAGTACTTATCAATTTGTTAACTAAAGAAGGACAAAACTGTCTTTAAAACCACTCAAACTAAGTAGGAAGGTCATTTGAACTATCTTGAAACTCGGGGGTGAAAAAGTTTGGTTTGGAGTTTGGGAAGAAAATCAGACTATGTGGATAACTCAAGGAGGTTGAATAATTTTTTTTTTTTCACCGGAAATCAATAGACGAAGAACTAATGGTGTGGGCCTTTTCGTGTTTGGGCCTATTGCAATTGTCTATCAATTGGGCCAAAACAAAGGCAGGTATCGCTATTCACCGCCACCCGCCAGCAACGAACCGAGGGACCGGCGATAGCTCGGTTGGTACGTTCCTGGTTGTGGGAACGACCGCTCGCGGGTTCGATTTCCTCGGGGAACAATTTTGTGTGCCTCACCGAATTTTTCCCGAGTCTCCGGGATAGGTCCTAGTCTAGACTAGGGTGTACATATGCGTGCGCGTTCAGTGGTACTGCGCGCTTCCTGCGCACTGGAGGCTTTGTACCTCCCAATCTCTTTCTAGTATGTGTATGAGGACGCGCACATGTGTGCGCGCGTGTGGAGTGAGTGTGTGTGTTGTGAGTCCGTGACGTCCTCGTTGTACCCTCTCAAAAAAAACCCGCCAGCAACGACGCGTGTGGAGTGAGTGTGTGTAGTGTGAGTCCGTGACGTCCTCGTTGTACCCTCTCTCAAAAAACCCACCAATGCAACGACCCGGTCGGTGTGTGGGAGCTCCGGCCAACAACACCGGTTCATGGCTAACTGGCAGGAGGAAGAATTTCGTCTACAAATGTTTACCTTCACCAATGCATGCAATCCCTAGCAGCGACCTCGCATCCCGTCTCACCCGCGATGCACCAGCCAACAACGACCTCTGTTGTCGTTTTCTCGAGATAAACAAAATTATATTTATATCCTTCAGGAACCCATAAGAGAGAAACAAAATCATGTTTATACTCTTTTATCTCTTCTGACGGATGCGCAGAATCGAGCATGCATAAATACGCGTGCGGAGGCTTTTTTTGTAAACTTGGAATGACAACCTGGGATGGGGAATTATTGGAGTTGCTCAAGTTGGTTAACACACTCTGTATTACTATTACTGTTCTCTGTCGTATTGTTTCGGATCCAAACGCGTTATGCTGTTTGCGCGATATCGTCTTAGCATAAATAGATACCACTGCACCCACCAGGTTCATCTTTCTACCTTTCTTACTTAAACCAACAACTCGGCTCAAAGCCATGCTGCACTGCACTTAAGAGGTGATTGATTTGCTTCTATCTGCCTGTCGCTCGGCTTATAATTCATCGATAGTTTGTTCTACCAGGGGAAAGTGTTTTTTTTCTCTCTCGAATACTACTAGGGGCAACATGTTTTCTCATCTTTTGTGATTCTAGGATTTGGTTTCGTCGTGCTTCACTTCTTATAGTTCTTGACATGTATGTATTCCTTTTCTATTCCTTGGGTGGGTGCTTCAGTTCTCAAGGTTTCCGAAGAAAAAGATGTTTATTGCCCTTTGGTCTTTTAGTAGGATTTAGAGATGTGTGTGCCTTGCTTAGCATGTTTGATTGTTGAAACACAATTCTATCTGCCTCAGATCCATGCAGGGTTTACGAATTTGAAGGCCACACCCAGGAATAGTTGAAAGTTGTCTAAAAATTTGGGGAAGATGCAGCGCGTTTCTGAATTAATGGAGAACCAGTCAGCTCACCCTCAGCATGGTATGGCCGATCAAGGGTTTCGCCCGTTCATACTACTACACTGAGTTCTTCAGTCAATCTGTCAATGCAGCACCGATTATGGTGCCGATCTGGGCTTCAATTCAGTTGCCGGGGTATGCCATCTAATTCAGCAGACGATGGGTACATCTGGAAGAACGTGGGTCTGCAGGAGATTCCTCGTTCAGGCCGATTAATCTGCTACGAATGCTCTTTTGGAGACATTTCTCAGGTGTACTCACAACCACCCCCATCCATCAGAAGCAAATAACTGGTCGTCTCGCCAGCCACAAGAATCAATATAGAAGACAGAAACATAGCACAACGCCATCAGTTGCAAGCCAGCAGACCAATGAAACACTAAACAGATAGCAGATTTACTCATTATTGATTGAAGGCAAAATTAGCTGAATGCATTATACGTAAGTCTTAATTCATAACTAGAGAAGACAATATCATTCCAACATTGGGGCAAACATAAAGAAGCTCCATCTTACAACTTAATGTTAACCAAACAAGGCATCAAGAGCTGAGTGCCTGAATCACAGTTTCACAAGCAAGATCAGTGCTTCGCGAACTCAATGAAACCTTACAATCACATGTTTGCTAACAAAAAACTTTAAACTCATCGCTTAACATCAGATAAATGAAGCTGGATAACCGGACATCACATTAGTCGTCCCCCCAGAACGCTAGTTCATGCCTGGCAAGATCCTTCATCTCCTTCTTGCCACGGAGATCTGTTTGAAATTATGAAATATTAATTAGTGGATGAGGGCATAGTTTACAACTTGCAAGAATACAGAAGAACAAAGCTTTAGTAAACAGAATGGCTTGCATACCCAATTGGTACAAGAATATACTGGAAAAATATCATAGCTATACTTCAATCAAGCCATGATATACAGCATTTCAAGGACAAATAAAGTAGTAGTAATATAGCACTGGCATTGTAAATAATTATGAACATCAGTAGTATCAAGAGAGAAGGTATGACTCACATGTGCTACCAGTGCGACGGACAAAAATCCTCTCAACTGATACACCATTAGCCTTGAACAGCCGTGCCAGCTTATGTATTCTTATGTCATCCTTAGAGCATTTGATCTTCACAATTCGAAGGTGTTTGCAGGAAAATGATCTTCCATTTGGTTTGACACTGATTTTCATTGGCTTCTTCACATTGAAGTTCTTTATCCAGAACAACACAATTGTTATTTAACATCTACCGAGATACTCGAAAACTCAAGCAGCATACAAAAGATATGTAAATGTTTATACCAGTTTAAGTTCAAGAAAAAGCTTCTCCAAATTAGGTGAATGCTGCAGAAAGAGGACTAATGGACCAAAGTCAGCAGCCATAGACCATTCGCCAAGGGACAAGGTCTTCAGGTTGCTAAAACTTGGGCAGTTCTTCAGTTCTCTAGTCAGAATCACCTTCATAGCATAAACATAAGGTTTCAGGCTTCAGGCAAAGAAGAATAAGAATTGAGTCAACCTACATATTGTGCAGGCAAGCTATCAATTGGCAGTTCAATACGTAGAGAAGAAAAGTAAACATAGAGAACTGCCAGGGATTATCACCTACAGTAAGATGCATCTTTATTTTCTAGTATGGACGTGTGAATGGGAATTGTCCAATAGAGTGGCGTCAAGCCACAAGGTTTCTATGAAGTAATTATGTGCTTATACATAAACAGCAGCTATTTGAGGAGATTCAGCTGCAATACTTGATGCGGAACTCAAATTACTATCTTTATCTGAACTCTTTCCTAAGTCGGCTGGATAAAAATCAGGTAGGGCTAGTATGCCACTAAAGGGCAAAAATGTATATATAACAGTGATGTATTGCCAAAAGGATACCATGTTTCGCTAAAATGGGATGCAATTTTCTTTCCCAAATGAACATAAAAATGGGAAAAGTTCGTAGATTGGTGTTGAGACAAACAACTCTGAATTAATATTGTGCTAATGCATTAGATAGCAACTCTTTCAGGAGATGCGCTGTTGCAAAAGGTAAGAAATGACAAACAACACTACCTTGGACAATCTATTCCTCATCTACATTGATAATGGAAAACATAGAACTGTTCTCTATCAAATTCTTTCATAGATCAGCTACGAGCAATGAAACCACGTGATGCTACTAGCATGCTACTAAAGGACAAAATGTACAAAATATGTGCATTGGACACCCTGTGTTTTGGTGAAAACTTCAATAGGGATTTCATTGGACAAACCAAGAATAGACTATTCCCGATGATAATTATGACCATGTCCAATGCACCAGGAGAGAACGTACTCCACAAGAGATACAGCCATAAGACATAAGCAAAAGGAGATGATTTTTGTACCTCTCCAGCATCTGCTAACAGCTCCAAACTTGTAGCGTTCGAAAGGCTGTGAATAATATTATGGCCACCTGAAATTTTACTGTCACTGCATCCAGAATTTTCATCATATGCCTGAGGGTTACCATCATAACCAGATAGAAATAAGTCATTTGCGATCTCACTATATTCATAGGTATTATCATCACTTTCGATATCACTACCATAATCATCAGCATCCTTGTATCCACCGCGCATATGTATTTTCTGAGGTAAGCCAAATCCATATCCAGCTCCAGTATTGTGCTTCCATTTCTTACCATCATCATTGTCACCATCAGTGGTTTCATCGAGTTCATCATCATCAGTGTCTCCATCTAGTTCATCGTCATCAGACATCATCAAAGGTTTCATGTCATAACCATCACTGGCATATCTGGTATCATCTTCGTCATCAGTGGTTTCATCAAATTCGCCCTTGCTGAAGTCCTCAAAATCATCACTGAAACAATAGTCATCAAGTATGATGATGCCTGAAACAAGCGAGCCCAAGTTCTTCAAAGATGGAGCCTGGCCGATTGGTTCAATGCAGCGCAGCAGCGCAAGGTTCGGAGCATTGATAGTGAGGCCCCAAAATACATGTAGATTGCATTTGACCATCGCCAAGGTCTTCAGAGAGGAGGACGAAATCTCATGGCCTGAAATCAAGCAATCCTTAAGATCCATCTCCTCCAAAGATGGGCACCTCGAAGAAAGCTGCGCGGGGATGTTGTCGTTGAGGTGGGCGTAGGAAAGCTTCAAGACCTTGAGGTGGGTGGAGACGAAGGCCTCGTGCTCCAGCGGCGCAAGGCCGTTGCGATGCCCGATCAGATGAACAACTCGAGCCTTGCGCTTGACCGCGGTACGGATCCAGGACTTGGCGTCGTCCTCATCAAAGGCGCCGTCGGTGTCACAGGACCGCAGGCGGAGCGTGTCCACGGGCGCCGACGCGTCCCGGCGGCGGAAGAGGCGGCGCGCGAAGCGGGGAACTCCTCCGGCGCGGTGTCGCCGTCGGCGCGGCCGGGGTGGAGGCAGAGGTCGACGCAGGGCGCGGACGCCCAGAGGTGGCGCCACCGCCGCGACAGCACGCAGGTGCGCACCACCTCCCACGCCTTGAGCGACGACATGATGTGGTGCAGCAGCGCGTCGGGGAGCGCGCTGAGGCGGTCGGGCGATGCATGCGCATCCTCCGTCTCCTCGCCCGCATGGCGCCGGCCCCGGGGCAGTGGCAACCGACGGCGCATTTCGTCGAGCAGGTGGCGGCTCTGCGGTTTTCGCCGAACACGAGTGGGCTGCCGTTTATCTGTCGCCGCTTTCTAGACGGGGTTTTGGATTCCGATGGGGCTTACATAACATTCTGCTGGCTTTGATTCTGAATTGATTTTTTCTTAAAAAGATTATACATACCCGCTCCGGCCAAACAAAATACAATTATGAAAAAAATGTTTGAGTCAAACTAATTTAAGTTTAATCAAATTTATAGTAAGTAATATTAATATTTATGTCTTCAATAAATTTATTATAAAAATATATTTCTATAACTAATTCATGCAATTTTTCTAGCACAATATCATATTTTAATATACCAATTTATCTAATATAAATTTTTATAATATCAAATAAATATCATTAAATTAATTATGAATATATTTTCATAACAAATTAATTTAGAGTCATAATCATAACTATGAATATTATTTATTAAAAAAATTAGTCAAACATGACCTGCTTTATGTGACACGCAATCTATAGTTGTATGTTTTATGGACGAAGGGAGCATTTTGTGTCATAAATGTTAGTATTTTAAACATAAACTTTGCTAAAGTTTAAATAGTTTGACTTCTTAAAAAACGATAATTGCATTTTTTATGAAGGAAGTACAACGCAGACACCCATAACGTATGCATACTAACCCCTTATCAATGCATGCATGCAAACCCTTCTTATGAGATTCTTTGAACACTATGTCAACAAATCCTCGAGATGCTACAGATGTCACGTTGTTGTCACCTACACAATATCGTTAGATCCTGTAATATTTACGCCGGCAAAATGAAAAGCCCTAGCTATACGCTGGCCTCTAGCTTTCCGTTTCTCCTTTTCTTCTTCCTTCACCAAGACGTGGAGCACTTCATCATTTTTGGAGCATCTCATCGCTTCCAACACATTGATCCTCTTCTCCGTCTTGAGTTGGACATCTTCTTTCTCTAATGCTACACACTTAGCAATAAAGTTAGTCTTAGGTTTCATCAATTATCTAAAACCAAACTAGGGATTTTCAGCTGCAGTAAAGGAAGACAATGGGGAGATTAGCCCATGGCGTAGGGTTATTAGCATGGGGCATGGCGATTAGCGGGATGATGACGACGACATTCGGTGTTTTTAGTTGTTGGATTGGATTAGTGCAATATATGAGTCTGATTGGTTGGCTACTAAAATTTATCATACTAAAAATTTGGCAAACCATGATTTTAGCTAGTATTTGGTTGGCAACCAAAATTTGCCAACTCCTCACATTTAGCTTCCTAAATCTGTGGCAACCTTTTTACTAAACTTTTAGCTCGCCAAAACATTAGCATGACAAAATTTCGTACCGAACCAATTAGGCCCTGTATGCAATGCCAGAAAATATGGTATACGACATCTTTGCCTAAAATTCAGGAACCTTCCTAATTGTTTTTTTATACTGACTTAACTGGATTTTTCTAAAATTTTCATATGTACTTTACCGAGAAATACAGTATACGGATGGCAATTATAGTAAATAATTTTTTGTTGTCTAGTTTTCGTCATGTCCTGCTGTAGGTATGTCCTGCCGTAGGTATAGGCTACCTGATGGGAGGTGTTTAAGACTGCTCAGCTTTATGGTTTTTAGCTTTCCTTTATTTTTTAGTTAAACAGTTTTACCTTTATATGTGTACTTCCTCCGTCCTTGAATACTGCAACTCCTAGAATGTGCTTGGATCAAACTTTTTTAACTTTGACTAACTTTATAGAAAAAATTATCAAGATCTATGACATAAAATATATATCTTATGGAAATACATTGTATAATAAATCTAATGGTACTAATTTGGTACTATATATCTTAGTGTTTTTTTAGAATTTTGGTCAAAGTTTAAAATTTTTGACTTAAGACAATTCTAGAAGTTGCAGTATTCAGAAACAGAGAGAGTAGCTCTATAAAAAGGTAGAGTTATGAAAGCAGCTAAAGAAATACTCTACAAATTTTAGAGTTTTATAAAGCTGATCTATAATGAAGTTTATAGAGCAGTTCCAACTTCCAAAAACAGGGACTCCATGAAGAGCTTGGATACACCTATTCTACTCCGGACGAAGATGAAATCCACAGCATCATCAAGAAAATGCGTAACAATGCTTCTCCTGGCCCGGATGGTCTTAATGCTCTTTTTTATAAATCTTCATGGGCCTGGATTAAGCATGATGTCTATAACCTGGTTAACGATTTCTACTCCACTGCCTCGTTTCATCCCAGTTTAAACCACACTTTTCTTGTTCTCATTCCCAAAAAAAAAACTTAGCCCACTGTGCCTCAGGATTTCCGTCCTATCAGCCTTTGCAATGTGATCTACAAAATTATTGCTAAATCCCTTGCTGACAGACTTAAACCCCTTCTTCCTAGCTATATTCACCACTCTCAGGCTGCTTTTATCTCCAAAAGACACATCTCTTCCAATATTATTATCACCCAAGAAATTGTGCACTCTTTCTCTCTCAAGTCCTGGAACCAGCATGCCTTCCTTCTTAAAATTGATCTGGCCAAAGCCTTTGACCGCATTGACTGGAATTTCATTGCTTCTGCTCTTACTCGTCTTGGTCTTAATAATAACTTCATTAGCCTTATCCATGCTTGTATTTCCACCACCTCTCTCTCTGTTCTTATCAATGGTGAACCTTCCCCCTCCTTTTCCCCTACTAGAGGCATTCGCCAGGGTTGCCCTCTTTCCCCCTACCTCTTTGTTATTGCTATTAATGAGCTGTCCATCCGTCTTCAAAATGAGCTTTCCAACTCTAATCTTTCGGGGGTTACCCTTGGCCCTCATTGCCCTCCTATCCACTCTCTTCTTTTTGCGGATGATCTCATTCTCTGTGGCTCTGCTAACCCCAATGAAGCTATTACTATGAACAATGTCCTTCAAAACTTCTGTAACCTTTCTGGTCAAACTCCAAATCTCCATAAATCCTCCATCCTCTTTAGCAAAAATGTCCCTGAACCTGTTAGAAACCATATCAAAACTATTTTCCCTGTCCAGGACCTTCGACCCCATACCTTTCACCTTGGCCATCCTATTATTTTCAATCATAATGACAAAAACAAAGCCTATGAGTTCATTCATAGCAAATTTTATGCTAAATTAGGCACTGTTAAGGCTAATAAACTCAATCATGCTGGGCGACTAACTTACATTAAGTCGGTGCTCTCCTCTATACCTATTTATTATATGTCCACTGTGCTTTTTTCTAAGTCTTTTGTAGGCAAAATTACTTCTATCATTCGAGGATTCTGGTGGGCTGGAATACAGGATGATAACCCCACCTCCCCGATTGCATTTCGATCATGGGAAGATATCTGCCAACCACCCCAGAATGGAGGCTTAGGTATTAGAGATCTTGGCATGGTCAACAGGAGTCTTATAATCCATGCAGCTTGGAATATTGCTACTAACAGGAACCCTTTATTGACTGCTATCCTCAAGGCCAAATATTTCCACAATACTTCTTTTTGGAATGCAGGTACTACAGGACCACGCTCCATCTTCTGGTCTTCTATCCTCCAAGTTCGAGATGATCTCCACTCGAATATTCAGCTACAGCTGCAAGCAGGTAACAGTTCCATATGGTCCTCTCCCTGGTGTCCATTATGGAATTCAATTCATAATCATTTACAACTCCCTGTTACCGTTCAACCCCTACCGGCTACTGTTTCCCAATTATGGGTACACAATTCCCATTCCTGGAATATTAATCTTCTTACTAACATTTTTGATGATCAAGCTGTTCAAGCCATTTCCAGTCTCACCACTATTAACTGTAATCAACCAGCGCCCTCCCCGTGGACCCCCCGCTAAAGATGGCATTTGTTCCACTAAAAATATTTACAAACATTTAAGTTCTCAAAATCTCATCCATCCGCCTACTCGGGGCACTCGAAGTATCCAGCATGCTGCTAACTCCATTTTGCAGAGAGCGTGGAAGAATAAAACTCTGCCTCCGCTCATCAAAACCTTCACCTGGCGACTCATTAGAAGGGCCCTAGCTTCAGCGGATCGTGCGTCCAGGTATACTCAGCATATTGATAAGCATTGCTCTGCTTGTGGCCTAGTGGAAAATGATGATCATCTTTTTTTCAAATGCAATTTGCCAAAAGCGGTTTGGCTGTCCTTTCAGCCATTTATTCAAACTAATGTTTTACCCTCAGAGGATGATGGAGTTCAATCAATTTTACCTGTACTAATTCCCACCAATTGCAATGATGATTACTTTAATAAAATTATGCTCACACTATGGTATATTTGGAAAGCTCGAAATGATCACAGGTTCCAAAATCAACAATGGACACCCCAGCAGGTACATAATGCGGTAGCGGCTCATCTCCATGCCTACTCCTCCTTGCAATCCTCTTGACTACAGAATCAAGGTATGCACACTTCCATTTCAGGAAACGCAGGAGCGACTACCCATGCTCAACAGGCACAATCACAGACAGCAACGACTCCCTTCCTGGCTACCCTTCCTGCTCTGCTCCCAGGTCACCGATGTTACACAGATGCCTCCATCTCTCCGGATACACCTCATTTCCAACCACGACGAGCCGGTATAGGTGTTTTCATTCTAATTTTGCAGGGTTCCACGGTGAACAGTGTTTACATCAAAGCCCATATGCTCAACTGCACCTCGGTACTTATGGCGGAAGCAGCTGCGATGGTGCTGGCTGCTCAGATCATAAGAAGGATGCACCTACAAGACACTAGCTTCCTAATTGATAATCAACAGTTAGCTCTGTTTTTCAACTCTGCAGATCACTCCAACCCTCCGGACTGGCGCATAAAACATCTTACCCAGGAGTTTCTAAATGTTACTGCACAAACAGGGTCAGCAGTTTTCAAGGTGGACAGGCACCAAAACCAGACAGCACACACTCTAGCCAGACAGGCTTTCAGCCTTGTGCCCCCCTTACCTCACTCTCCTGAGGTCATTTGTATTTCAGCTGATCACAGCTCTGCTTGTCCCATTGGGACCATCATGCATAATATTAGCATGAACAATGTATACATTCTCTCAGGTTCGTGCTGTTAAATAAAATTATTGTTCATTGTCAAAAAAAAAAAAAAAACTTCCAAACACCCTGTCAGACATGTAGGTTTAGCTCAGCAAAACACGGCGAGTTTGTACCGTTGCCATCTTTACAACACAAAAGTGCTACCCCCTCCACCCCTGAAGCCAAAGCCGCCCCCAACCTTCTCCTTAATCCCGTTTCCAAACGGCGAACGCGGCGAGCGAAGCGAACGAGATTGCGGAGTGGGGAAAATGGCGGACGGGGCAATGTACGAGGCGCAGCGACGGCGGCAGGTGGAGGAGAACAAGCGGAAGCTGGAGGAGCTGGGGCTGCACGACCTCTACGCCGCCCTCCTGCCCCCCACGGTCCGGCCTTGATTTCCTTCTCTAGGTCTCGCATTGCATTCGAGGAGCTTGTCTTCCTTTCTTCCCCCGTCCTGTGACCCAGTTGGCGTCTTCGTAGGCCAAGAAACTGAAGCAGAAGGCGCGGGCCCCCACCGCCGCTGCCGCCCCGATACGGCGGTCCGGCCGCGTGGCCGACCTCCCCGAGCAGCCCAATTACCGCGAGGTACGTTCTGATTCATGGGAACGAATGTTTCTTCCTCCGTCCATTTTTTTTCTTTGAGAGGAATGTTTTTCCCCATCCATCTAATCCTAGATGCAGCTGTCATCTACTCCCTCCTTTCCAAATTATAAGTGATTCCAAGAATATCAGAGAGTTAAACCATCTAAATTTGACCAAAATTAACAAAGATTCATGACATCAAACAACTACAATAAGAAAATGTAACTAATGGTACTTAGCTGGTATCATAAATGCTATTCTTATTATATAAATTTGGTCAAACTTGAAAAGCTTTAACTCCAAGATTCTTAGAATGACTTATAATTTGGGACGGAGGGCGTAGCAACTAACATGTAACGTTTCTGATCCATTGAGCAGCAACTGGGTCACAAGAAGTTAGAAGGTGATGCCATGGTCAAGGCCAACGCCATGGCCAAGGCCAAGCAGCTGGAGGCCAAGCTGGCCCCCGGCCACCCCACCTTCGTGAAGCCCATGAGCCAATCCAGTACCAGTAGCAATTCGTTCACCCTGGTAATCCATGCATCACACACACCTGGGTGCTGTCAGTTGTAGTATCGTCCATCCCATTGGCATTGGGTGCTGAATAAGTGAGATGGGGCAGTGGCTCCCGGTGGATTTCTGTAGGAAGCATTTGCCGAAGCGGGACGAGATGATCTTAGTAGTGGATGAGCAGGACAAGATGTTTGGGGTGAAATACCATGCGGTGGAATGTCCCCGCTTTTCCAGGTGGAGAGGGTTCATCACCGACCACAAGCTGGGTGATGGTGATTGCCTGTTGTTCCAGCTGATTCAGCCGATGGTGTTCAAGGTGAGATGCTAGGTTATTCTTTGCAGTGTTTTAAAAGGTGCTAGACGCCTGGTACCTTGGTTAAGATAAGGCCGGCTAGATGGTTCTTGCAGGAGGTTAGCGCCTATTGTGTAGGCAGACAGATTTTTAAACTTGTGTTTGCTATGACTTTACTTCTGCATCACAATTAGCACAAGTACTTGATAGTTTGGACTCTATTAGAGGTCAATCAAATGGGAATCAAGAAGAAACTGCTCACGGATGAGCAGAAAAGGGACGACGGAAAGTGAAATTTTGCAGGGAGAGAAGATGGGAGGAAACCAAATGATATTTTCATTCTATCAGCATTTTGTTCGTTTACATGGTCGCGGTTACTTCAATCACCCAAGGCCGAGCCCAGGTAATCTAGTATTACAACCTAGTAGTTATAGCCCATGCCCATGACAACCCTTCATTTCCCCATCCTTGAATTCGGCTTTCCCTCAAGCTGATGCACATATGCCACCAAGATCCCAGGGCGTTGGCAACTTCTGGACTAGCTGTAATAATGATTAAAGAAAAATCGTGTTCCCATCATTGGGGGCAACGTAGAGGCATGAGGGTCATGTTGCGTGTTTCTACTCTGGACTGGATAAACACATTCTTTATTCAAATATATTGACTTAGAATATCCCCCTTATCTTGAGTGATAATTTCTGATGCTACCGACTATCTCTTTCCAAAACAAAAGTGGCATGGATAAATCAGCCTTTTTTTCGCTTGCTCAATGACAAGTCAAAAGAAAAATCTTCCTTGGTTTTTTTTTTTTAGTGTGGAGCAAATTTTCAAAGTTTGTCTGAAGCTCTATTTGAAGGTGTGATAGTGACATTTGGACCAATGGATAACCACCTTTCAGGTGCTGCTGAAGCTTGCACAGCATCATTGCTATACTGCTATCCATGTTCCCTACATGCTTTGGCAATGATATGCTGTGCAAATTTTAATCTTGGAGCAAAGCCCATCTCCTGTCCAAAGGACAGTTTGACTCCACGACCAATTAATTCAAATTTGCAGCAATTGTTCCATCTGCACTGATCTGTTCAGGCCTCAAGAATTCAGATGCCAGCTGGCCAGTTCCAAAGTATTTCTTATATGTTCTACCTGATTGAGCAGACATATTTCATGTTGAGATCCTAAGTTGTTCTGCTCAGTGCTTAAAAGAGTGATAAGTCCTAGTCGGGGCAGTGGGGTGGCACCTAGCACCCAGGTGGAGCTAAAGCTGTTTTGGTGGGAGGGTGGCACCAATTGCCATTGTAGGCTGGGCAACTGATTATTTGAAACATGGTATCTGCATACTACAAATTTCTGTGGAAACAATTTTGAAACTAGTATGGTTGCTCAGTGGTCAGGTGCATGTTCAAGGTGGCTTTCCCCGAATAGTTGTGCACCCAAGTAGCCAACTAGTTGGGTGGAGTTTGTCGAGTTGTCATCATGACTGGAATTGTTCTTACCGCATATTCATGGTATACTTGTGCCATAGTATCACTGGTCAAATACTGAGAAGGATCTTGCCATACCTATTTTCACAAAAATTACAACTTGAACGTGGCACTATGTCACAATATTTGGAAAACATGAAATCCTGACTTATTTTGAACATGATTTTTGTAAGAAGCAGTATACATTTCTGTAAAATTACTCTATTTCAAACTGACCAAAGAATCTTTGAAGCCTGCTGTCTGTCGTACACCTTATATTACAATTTCTTAAGGATTACATAGAAGAAAACTATGTATTTAACTTCTGATTATGTTACCTCTGCTATGCAAATGGTGCAGGTATACATTATCAGAGCAAGTTCTTGCAAAGAAAATGGCAACTGATGAAACAGGATCCTCTAACATTTGACTGGAGCAGGTTAGTTATGATTATCACCTTTTGTGATGGTTGAATTGATTGTTTAAAAGATCTATTCTGAAATGTCAAGGGAATGCTTTTGACCCTGCTTTCTGATGTCATCTAATTGTTGAAAATTACTTGCAATGTTTCGAGATAGATGCATATTTCATATTTCTTGCATGATAATTGATACACAAGTTTGACCATTACTTTTTATGATATGTTATTAATTGTTATAAGACAAAAAGCTACAATGTACTTTTTGTTTCCTATTAAGCATGACTCTTGTCTTAGTTTAAAACAGATGTCCCTCAATATACATGTATGAGTTAGGCTTGTTTGGTTGGATGCCCACTTACCCAATCAAAAAGTGTGCATTCCTACTATATGCAGATTGTTTGGTTTGCTACCAAATTTTGGCAAGCCATGAGGGTTAAACGACATCCCCTTCACAATTGCTGCGAAATCTATGGCAAAGCTTGGGCGCCAATATATCTTGCAAAAAATTGGTAGTGAATGAGCATTATCAAAATGTGCCTCAAAACAGTAGTTTCTGGTGGGTGATCTTGCCTGATGCTAAAATTCATGCCACCAGTTGTAGCTTAAGAGGAAAAAGTGATTATAGTCCTGCAACAATAATCAAAAGGTTTACGGTAAATGAAGCACGACATCCACCATTTTGCCTCTGTGTTTGTTGATCTAGTTCTGTTGTTTTTTGGCGTTGGTAGCCTCCATTTGTTTGATAATGCACGCTGTGGATCACAATTGATGCCTGCAATTTATGTATTCGCTTCAGCAAAAACTTGGGGGATAATATTTTCTTTGGCATGTTTCACAGTTGGATATGATTTTGTTCAAGCTGCCCTTTGTTAACAAGCTCCGCCTAGCAGGAGCAGGCAGCAGTATTTTATTTTGAGAAGCACATCTTTTGAGCTCATGTAGTCAAGTAGTAGCTGACCTTTTAGTGTTAACGCCTACCAGAACTACTGGACAATAGACTTACTAGCAGCGTCATCATTTAAGAATGGAGTTTTTACTAAATTCATATAGTAATTCATTATAATAATGTTCATAATTAGCTTGGTTTGATTTGTATTATTCTGGCCTTTTTTTTGTTTTGTTTTGTTATATCGTCCATGTGAGAAATGATGTTACATTTTTTTTGTGGGGGGGGGGAGGGGGCTACACGTGCAAACTTGAAATGAAGCTATGCCAACTTTTCAATGAGCAGTTATACAATTTTTGTTTTCGTCCATGTTGTACTTTATGCTAAATTGGTACTGACCTTTTTGGGCATTTTTCAGTTCCGGAAAACAATGAGGAGCGTGTTAGAAAATGAATGCACAATGTTGCCGTCTTGTGTCAAGATCATCCAAGACTCATTAGAAGGACATTAGGATTATCAGGACGTCGTTATTCTAAGTCTGTAATTCATGATTGCGCATGGCAGTTTACCATGTCATCTACCTATATCCTCATTTCCGTATACCAGCACCCCTCTCTCATTTTACTGTAGCGCAACAGTGCTCCCCTCACAAAAGCACTGTTCCCGCGACAGTGCCTCTCCCCCTCACATAAGACTGTTCCAGGAACAGTGTTATGAACAGTGCTTTTTTTTTTTTTTTTTTTTTTTTGCTTTCCCCAAAAACATTTTACCCCACATATTTTCCATTTCCCAATTCAATTTCTTAAACCCCCCTTCCTTCTCTTTTCCCCTACTCCTTTCATCCTAAATAACAAATACTCCTATTTTTAAAATTTCTTTCGCTTAATTGTTTTACTCGCCTCCTTCCTTTTAAAATTTACCATTAAAATGCAAAAACTCATCATAACGAAATTTACTCTGCTTTTTTATAAAAATTATACCTCATGAATTTTCTTTTTCTAACACCATTTTTTTAGCCCCCTCACCTCCTTCTCTTTTTCCTCTACTCCTTTTATCCTAAAAAACAAATACTTCTATTTTTAAAATTTCTTTCGCTTATTTCTTTTACTCCCCTCCTCCCTTCTAAAATTTACTTCTAAAATGCAAGAGCTCATCGTCGAAGAATAGTTCCCTCAAAATAAAAAAAAAAAACTAAAAATTATAATTTTAATAGCCCCGCGGCAACGCGCGGGATATTGACTAGTGTTACTATGTTTATTAGGCCTCCCAACAGCAAGTTGGAGCCTATTTTGTGTTGTTGACTCGAAAAACACGCTTGCAAGTAAGAATTGAAGTGGAAGCGATCCTTCGATCCGTGAGGCTTTTCCAAGTAAGCTGGTATGTTTGATTGATCCGAGGTGTGCTAGTCAATTTAACCTACAATTGACAAGGAAGAGATAATCAGTAATGAAAGGTAGAATGTACCAGTGTTGCTCTAGACAATTTCATATGTGCGGCTTTGATAGCCGATTTTGGTAAGGTCACTGGCTAAAGAATTAGTAACCTGAACATAGTGATGAAATCGGGAATTTATACATGCAGTCAAGAAATAAACACATGCTTTTCATTATAAATGAACCTATTAACCAATGTCGTCTGGATCTAAACAACTCTAATAGTGGGATTCGATCGACTGTAGCCATTATAAAGTACTTAGAAGAGATTAACAAGTTTAATAAACTTCAAACAAGTGTTTAAACCAAAATGCATGCTCATGAAAGCTTTATACTGTGTCTATTCAACAGGCAATCGGCTCATTAGCGATACCAGTGTAGCAAACGAACAAAGTATATGTTGCACTTAGATTCATTAACTGACATCGTCTGAATCCAGATAAGTCTAATCAGAGGGGATTGGATAAGCTGTTGCAGCATGAGTTTGACATAGGAACGGCTAATTTAAACATATTTAATCATCATACAAATAAGGAACATGACAAAGTTCAAAAGACGATCAAATAACATAAGATGAAGCTGATCTATCTCAAACTCTTAATTATAATTATAATATAGATAACTTGAATCGATCCAAAAATAGCCAAACATGTTTAAATAATCTTGAACAAGTTCGATAACTATTTATAATGCATTGAACAGCAAGCCATCTTCATGCACGATCAACTATAACTAGCTCATATTAACCAATAACAAGGGATCAGACGAAGCCGTTACAGCCTTATTACAAGATAACATGAACCATGACGGGACTTACAAGCAAACTAGATATCGAACGAAGTCGTTGCAGCCTAGCTTGAAGAAGAACTCGCTTGAAGAAGAACTCGCTGAATCTATGTTACTCCTACTCCTAAGGTTTGGCGTTATGTCGGTTATTGTTGAATTCATTTATTGTTCTTTACAATAGACCGTGGTCTATATTTATATCCCTGTTCGAGTTAAGTCCTAGTCCAATACGAATTACAACTTAGAACTAAACTAGGACTCTTTCCCAAATCAACCTGGCTTGATTCTTTCCTTCCTTGCAGCTTTCGACATGTCATGTATTAATTAGACACAATCCTTGATGCAATTTCCATAATGACGCTTTTGAAGAATAACTCTACGTCAAAGAATCGACCCTTGCAAATCAGCTGATCTCAACACTTAGCCGATTCCACCAGAAGGTATTCTTGAGTGTTGGGGGAGCATTATAGGCTAGGCACCCCCCACAAAGTATGTTATGGCCCAATTGCATAGCTTAAGGAATTAAAATCAGTATTAGGGCCTATTCATGGCCCAAAGTGGCAGTTTTATAAATATAAGCTCCATCAAGGTGGAAAATTGTAAAATATCCCTTCCCATCTTCCCTATAAAAGAGGGAGAGTATGAGGTGGAGAGGAGGGGGGCAAGTGGAGCTGACCCTCAGCTCCTTGCTTTCTCCTCTCTCATTGTGATTCTAGACTGTTCGGCATACATTTTGTTGACCAAAACCAACATTGGCGCCCACCGTTTCGGCTCGAACTTCTTGACGACCGAGCAAGACATTTCGGCCATTAGCCACGAGATTTAGTTCGGTCCAGCGAAAGGGTCACGCACCGGGATTCCTCCTGGCTCCCCTTTCGCCTGTCTACTAGAAAGTAACCAACAGCATCGAAAACATCAACGCACTTCTGGTCTTGACGATGCCCAGCAAGCGGAGTCGCCCGTTCAGATGCAGCTCGTATTCGATAAAAAGCAGAATTCTCTTCGGGAAGTAGCACATTCCGGACTCGTCCACTACATATTTGCAAGTCGAGCGAACCAATACTACTGCCAATGTAGTATTTAGAACTAGCTAGCACAGAGGAACTCCATCATTTCGCTAGAGCGAAACCTTCCCCGCCACACACCAGCCGATTGAATTGTCATGTCACCACCTGCTGACAAGATGCTCGAGGCCACCAACACCAACATGGACATGTCCGCCGCATTGCGCCCTCCGAGCTGGGCGTATCCGGCTCATCGGAAATGTGAAAGAATTTGACAATCAAGCGAAGTACCATTCCGCAATCAGGCAAAGGCCAACTCGTTGCACACATTCAGATAAGTATTATTTTTCACTCCCCATTTTGAGCTCACAAAGAGTACACACAAAAGAGAAAAAGAGAGATTTCACTTTCTCAGCAGCATCTCTTATCGCTGCCCCTCGCAGACATTTAGCCACTCATAAACTGTTGAATGTAGATATTCTTCTATACAATCATCCCTTCGCCCTTCGCACACCCTTCGCCCTCAGCCAGGGCCCTTCACGCGGCCTGGACGAGCTCTGCACGCACCCTTCGCCGACGCCGCTTCGCCAGGGTGCTTCGACCCTAAGCCAAGGACCCGATGCGACTTCGCGCCGCGACACCCGCTTCGACAACGACATCCATCGCATCGCCGCCCGATAATCCCACCCTCTCTCTCTTTGATTCTTCAATTTGCCGATTCACTGTCACCGCACACTTCGTTTAACGAGCTTTTTCCAAACAAATCACTATGTATCTCGCAGGCCCTTCAAAGGATTCTTCGACAGAGCGAAGGGGGTGGAGCGCCCCTGCGTCCAACTCATCGAAAGGTCGCCGGAGATCTGTTTGGCGAGGGCCCCCCCGACTCCCGGGACCTCCCCGCGCCGCCCTTGAGGACAAGCCAACTATCGCGAAGAAGGAAGCCGAAGGCTGCTGCTGCCCAGGCCCCCGAGCTTCGCTCAGGCCCGGCTGCAAAATGGAAGCGGCAGTGAAGGCGTTGAAGCAACGCCGCCAGTTCGTCAGCAGCCTTTTCGTCAATGGGGACAAACTCAAGAGCGAAGGTCGTGGGACTTCACCTGCATGCCATCCGAAACAGGTAAGCTCTTTTGCTTTCGAATTCAGTCGGTCTTTCAGCTGGTTGAGTCAAATATTTTCGGATATAAGCAACCACACCTGGCAAGCTTGTTTCGTATAAGACTCCGCAGTCCGATCGAGGGGATTCTAACTGTGCCATCGCATAATAACGCTAATGTTCATACTTGTTCTTTATCAAACTGTTGCCTACATGCACATCCATAGACTGTACCTACCCGTGCTAGCTTCAGATTTAGTTTATATCTCTACTTTATTTACCCTATTGTTATATAGCAGCAATTTTCGCTATTTGAGAGCACTCACGTATGCATTAACTTCTGAACATTTTATTTTCCTTTTACTCTGAAGTTCATAAAGTATATCGATGCCCATGTTTACACAAATACTAGATATTTTCCCATGGGTGTTCCTGTTATTGGTCCAATTTGAACCAACCTTACCAGATGTCAGTAATACTCTAGCAATGTACATGGGATTATTTGTAAAAAGATGATGAATGAGAATAGTGAGTGTAACCGGATTTGTAGGCCTATAGTTGTTATCTCATATCTGCATGATTATCTTTAGTTTCGGTTAATTTCCCTCTGAACATTGTCTCGAATTGTAGGCCCACAGTCTTAATCTATTTGTTATCTGGAAATGTGTCTCAGACATACTAGTATGCTGTTCTGAGGAATTAATAACTGGACAAGAATTTTAGAAATCCACAAAAATTCCCCCTCTATTAGGTTTTCCTGAACTTCTTGAAATTGGAGTTAGGAGGTGTTTTCTTTCTCAGTGCTTTCAGTCGTAATGGAAGGATTATGATCCAACATAGCTGTAGTTCGAATTTCACTCGAATTTGTTTTGCACAGTTTTTGTCAAACTCCAGTACTAGGTACTGTTGCTAGTTTCATTTTCAGCAGGCCGCGCCTCAATTTTGGATGAGCAACGGCGAGTGAAAACCGAAAACCTACAGTTCTAAGTCTGAAACATCTGCTCGCGTTTTCATACCCATTGTATCTCATAGTCTCTGTTCGGTTCAGAGAAGTGAAGCAGTAACAGCTTGTGTCATTGGTCATCCCAGCGAGGAGTAATGACGGGATATCCTTTGGTCAACAGAACTGGATCACTGCAATTCTCTTGTGCTCGGCTTCATTGGAGATTTCTTTAGCAACATAACTGGATCACTGCAGTTAACTGGAGGAACAGCTAATCGTTCAGCTTCCTTCCGGTTTGGTCAACACTTTTGCTTGTTTCGCTGTTGCATTGACTGAATCGCCTACAACAAGAATGCAGGGAGATCTCAAGGACCAGTTAAATTAATATGTTGATTTCATTTCGGGAGTGCTGGTGCCAGCCGGTCAACTCTTCGCCACCACCTCCATTCTGATGGATTGTTCATGGGTTTTTGATTTCTCGGAGACACTCAGGGCGCCTGCTATGTTGCTTCTGAAGCATCGACTTTCAAAAATAGCAACTGGTCTGTAGTACATTGGTTCTTGTCTCTCTGTTTCAGTTTCGTTGCCTCTATAACTAGTCATCCTAGAGATACAATTTCGGTGCAACACCTTTTCAAGCTGTTAACCACAATAACAACAGGTAAGATGATTTCAGAACAAGTGAAGAATCTCTATCCAGGTAATTTCTCAGATTGGCGACAAGTCTTTCTCAAGACAGTAGTTATTCACAGCCAGTGCTTATGAAATTTGCTCCCAGCCAGTGCTTTCACAAGACTGTACTTTGCTCTTGGTAATGTGCAAATCAAGAGCATTCAAGCATTATCTCTTAATTATTTCGTATTACTACACGCTCACAGAAGTTTAAAACAACATTTGGAAACTTTCATTTCAATGTTACACAGCTTCAGCATATTACACTGTTGTCTAGAATAAATATCCCTCGCAGCATTTCCGAATTCGCGGCCATCGGCATTAACAATCACATTGATTACCTCGTTCGGTCATATTGGTTGACATCACAAGTTGCACTGTGACAAAACTAATTGAGAAGCCTAAGGAAACAATGCTTCGACCCTCCAGGCAGACTGAGAGGGCGAAGCAAATAAAAGCCTAAGGGCACAAGGCCTCGACCCTCCGGCACACGAGAGGGCGAAGCGAACAAAAGCCTAAGGGCGCAAGACTTCGACCCTCCGAGCAGACGAGAGGGTGAAGCAAAAGAAGGCCTAAGGGCTCAAGACTTCTACTCTCCCAGCAGACGCGCGGGAGAGGCTAAATGAAAGGCTAAGAGCCCAAGAAATCAATTCTCCAAAAATGTGTGAGGCGAAGCTCAAAAATTACTTTCCCACCCTTATCAATCTGTTAATGTGTTCATGACATGTGTCCCGACATGCGTCTAAAACATCCATTTACTGCATAAGCATTTTGCACGAGCCGAAAACGGCGCCTTAACACTGTAAGGCCCCCATATCGGCACAACATATTCAACGAGATCAACCAGTCAGCAGCTATATATTGCCACATGCATCCTTTTTGATCTCTACGTACACAACAACACTAAAAGAACTCTGTAGCTTTAAATTGCCAAAAATTACGGACCGAACACAATGCCAAAGAGTGTCCAAACAGAACCACCATAAGTTAAAACACTATTTGCTTTTCGCTTGCTCGAAGTAACATCTCCACAGATGCAGAGCAAGATGGCAGACTTCACTGAAAAAATAAAAAATATTGTGAAGAGGACGATCACTGGAGCTGCACCGGCTGATCGAAATGATGGGCTCCCAGAAGAAGTTGCGCTCCAATGATCGGCTGCTGCGACTTGTCCGAAATGAATCTGAAACGAAAAACAAAAAAGGGGTCGACGAACTGCTAGAGCTTCTGCTGCGTTCAGCAGATAAGCAAGAGTAGCAAAATGATGCGTTCGCAAATTATTGAAAACAAGATTATGATCAAGATGGAACTGATCCATCGAGAGCTACTTCGGGCGAAGTCCCTTTCGCGTAGGCGAATAGACGACGACTAATGTAGCCTTCAGTGATTAATCTCCGCCAGCCGAAAAGGTGATATTGTTTTTGATGCTCTGAAGGTAGCTGACGAAACCAGCGACTGAATTCTTGTTGAGTTGCGAAGGTGCAGACCAAAATTTGTGTATAAATTCGTCGATCGTCGATCGTGCGAATATTTGCTGACGGAACTTATATGAAACAAAAATAGTGAAGTGATTAAATTAAGATTGGTGGCCATTTTGCTTAGAATAATATAGTTAGCATACACGGAAAAAACTGAATCTTGAGTAGAGCAAACTCTCTATGTCGACGAAATCGTAAGCCTATCCGCACTCATCATCCTCTATTTCTATACTCTACACATCCTGATCATCAAGATTCCGTCCTTTAAACTACTTTCTCCCGCACTCATGCATACTCTATATCACCCTCTACTAGCTGTAGGACCCACCTGTCAGAGTATTTTATTAAAAATCTCCTACCCTCTCTCTCCCCTTCCTCCCTCCCTCCTCTCTCTCCCCCACACGAAGGCGAGGCGGAGGCCGGGGCAGGCTCCCTCCGCCGCGTCGGCCGGGGCGGAGCTCGGCGCCGCCAGTGGCGCCGCAGCCGCCAACCGCGCGCCCCACCGCCTGCGCCCTCCCTTCCTCCCAGTCCCTCCTCTTTCCCTCACTTTGGCGGCCAGCGCGGTGAGCCCTCACCCTCACCCCGGGGCATGGTGGCAGCGGCCTGCCCGCCCGGTGAGTCGAGGCCCGTCGACCACGGCCCAAGGGAATCGCCCAGTGAGGTGGTGACAGCGAGCCCCTCCCGCCTCGCGCGAGCGCGCCGCCTGTGAAACCCCCCACCCCCAGCGGGCGAGGCCCGCGCGGGGCCGCGAGCCCCTCCGCCTCCGCCCTTCAGGTCAAGCCCGCCCATTTGGCTGGCCTTGGCGCCGCCTCCAGAAGCCCGCGGCCTTGGCGGCCGCCGCGCGGCGCCAGACGCAGAGCGGAAGGCCAATGGCGAAACCCGCCAGGGCGGGGGAGGCAGCGCGGCCGGCGCGGCGCCCGCTCCCGCCCGCGCGAAGCAAGCGGCCCAGCGGCAGCACCTTGAACGCTCGCGCCGGACGGGACATCTGGCGGGCAGGAAGCCTGGCCAGCTTCCTCAGCCGTCGGCAGGCAGGAGGCGTAAGCGGCGTTGGCCATGGCGTCTGCGGGCGGGCGACCTTCTCGCCAGCGCCAACTCCTGGCGCAGCCATGCCCCTCCTCCCTCTCCGACACGCAGCTCCAGTGGGCGGCGTGCGGCGGCCCGCGGCGGCTCGAGCGCGGACGGCGGCGGAGGTGTGGCTCGGCGTGCCTCCTCCTCCTCCCCTCCGGCCACCCGGCAATGGCCACGGCCTCCTCCCTCCTCTCTCTCTGCGCGGTGGTGGGTGGCTGTAACATCCCGAGTTTACCAAACACCAAAAATCCGAACTTTTTAAAACTTTTCGTGCAATGAGTGAAGCATGTCGTTGCCAGGTCAACCTAGGTCAACGCGGGTGAAATTTGTTAGTAAATTGTTGCATACATATAGAGCTGCTTGTAGGAGAGTGCCTGTGCTCTAGATTTTGGATCTTCGGATCGAGTCTTGCCTGGTGTTGGAGTGCACAAATCCATAGCATATCCTTGAAAATCCTACTCGGATTTTCCCATGCTTCCTTTGAACCGCAACCTTTTGAAGTCACGGATGGAAACCCTCCTCTCAATCTTCTATTGTTTCTCCCTTAACTCCTTTCTTTAAATTCCACCCAAATTAAATTGAAGTTCCTCTCCTATCACCATGACAAATTGGGAAAAGTTCCCTTCCCTTCTTGTGGGCCGAACCACCCCTCCTCCTTTTCCCCACTCCCACCGGGCCTGGCCTGCTCGCCCCTCCCTCTCTTTCCTCGAAGGCCCATGCGGGCAGCAGGCCCAGCCAAGCACCCTCCTGCGTTCCACTCCCGCGGCCGGGCGGCGCCCCCCACCAGGCCGCTACTTGCGAGGGCGGCCACCCGCCCGCGGCCGGCACGCCCGCTAAACCTAAACTGCCGGCGCCCAGCCAAACCCTAGCGAGAAACACTGGGACCACCGCCGCGGCAGCGCACCCCAGCGCCCGGCATCCATGCCGCGGTCCCGGATGCAAGCCGTGTCCCGGCCGTCGCCGGGGCGCCGAGATGGCCCGGCGCCCACAAAAGCCCCTAGCTCGCGGGCGTATAAAAACGCAACCGCCGCGCTCCTTCCTTCCTTCTTCCTCTCAAGCCACCGCCGCCACTTCTCTCTTCTCCTCTTCGTGCCGCTACGGACCACCACCGCCCACGAGCCATCTCCATTTGCCGAGCATCGTGCCCGCCAAAAGCGCCGCCCGTCTCGCGGCGTGCGCGCACCCGTCGCCGCGGCCGCGCGGCGTCAGCAGCGTCCAGCGCGTCCGCTGGCGCCCCTGCCCACCAGCCGTGCGGCTTCGCCGTTCCTTGTCTCGGGGAGCCACGCCGTCGGCGCCGCCGCTCCCGCCTTCTCCGGACACGGCCGCCATCCTCTCCCTCTCTCCAGCTCCATCTTCGCCTCGCATCGAGCCGCGGCCATTTGGCGCCGCCGCGCGCGCGCCCATCGCCACCTCGCTCCGCCGCACCCGCTCAGCTACCTCGTCGGCGGCTGGGCAGCTCCACCGAGCGCACCGCGGCGGCGCCATCGCGCCCAGCTCACGCGCCCGCGCCTCGACACGCCGCGGTCGTGCCAAGCCACCGCCCAGGCCAGCTGCCGCCTTAGCGGCGTGGCCCCGTGGCCGTGATCTCGCCGCCGTCGGCTGTGGGCTCAAACCACTCCGCGACCGTGCGCCACGGCGGCCGTGACGCGGTGCACACTACTGCGAACCGTCGTCCTCCTCGCCCGACCTGCATCCTCCACCACTCGCCGGCCGGCTGCGGCCAGCGCCCTTGCCGCAGCTCCACAACGCCCCACCACCTCACCGGAGTTCTCCGCGCCGCCGGTGAGAGCCAGCATCAAAGCCCCCTCTTTTCTCCTCCTTGCCGACATCCTATGCTGAGATGGGCCTTCGTGCCACTTCTATACGTTGCAGGAATGTCGCAGCCAACGCCCGCCACTCCCGGCCATGTTCCGCCTTCGCTGGCCAGTCATAGCCACTTCTGGCCACCTGCAGCCTGCCCCGGCTGGCCGCAGCTAGCCGCTGCCCACCGGCAGCCGGCCTGGGCTGGCCAGAGCTGGCTGCAGACGGGCCTGAGCTGGCCATAGCCGGCTGGAGGTGGCCAAACGTGGCTACAACAGGCCACGGCTGACTGCCGCCCTCCCCGGCACTTCCGACATCGCTCGTGAAGCCCCCGCCACCTGTGCCCTTCTCCGACAAGGTTGACATATTGAAACCCCGCCGATGCCATGCGGCATCGGCAAAGCTTCTGCTTTTTCATTCCTATTCTTAATGTCGCACTTTATCTATATCATATCTATCTATGCCTGTGCCGTGCCTTCACGCCGGTCTATCTTGTGCTATGGATATGTGTCACTCGTGTCGATTGCTTTGTGTCGTGGATGTTGGATTGGTTCTTGTGTGTTTGTGTGATAGTGTTTGTGGACCGCGCCTTCGAGCCGGTCGAGGGATCGTACCTCGCTCGGACGTTTCGATCGTGGGTTCGTCCTGCCGTGATCGTAATGCCGAGCGTAACCCATTCCCTCGTTCTCTCATGCTTTAGTTGATTCCGTAGTACTATGAGCGTTAGCTCCCAAGTTTAACCCTAGGACATGGCCACCGAGGGCTAGCGATACGGATATTACCGTACACGGCGAACCCTTGAGGACCTAGTCTAGTGGGAGGTGAACTAGGTGGCGACTACCATGGGACGATGGATGCCAACTCATTTTGGTATAGCTCGTGGCCGCGAGCTGTCTCGCCATGACCATCGGGCTTTACCTCTTCTCCTTCCTATTCTTCCTTCCGCTTTTCTCCTCACCACCCTGTGTGCTTGCACCACCTAGACCGGAGCATTCCTCGTTTCGTGATGACAACTGCATCGCTATAAACCTAAGGAATAGCTTTTGCCACTTTAGTTGCACGGAGGTCGTGGTGCCCTACGAGCTGGTGTGGATTGCGAAACCATGCGAGACTTAGGTCCCTTTACCTCCGACCACCGTCCCTTGCCATGACGGGTAGGATGGAGGAGCGCGGGACCATTCTACTCTTTTGCTCCCTTTTCGATCCTCGCTAGTTCAGTAAGGCGTGGGTTGACTCTCTTGATCCTGAGTACTTCGATTATTGACTATTGCCATGTCAAGTGGACCGAAGTGCTCGGAGCCGAAATCCCGTTTGATGTTGGTTTGAGTTCGTCGGTGTTCTATTACTGCACTCTTGATCCCACTCCTTTGATTCCTGTCGACTGCCGTGGCGAGTGGATCAAGGGAAGGGGAAACCTGCTTTTACTTCCCTTATATTGGTTTCTTGGTGCATAACCCTCTTGTATGCTTGTACCTATTAAGACCGTGACACTCCCTGGGTTTTCGCGGTGACAACCGCACCGCCAAGAATTCAGGGAACGTCTTAGTGCATTTAGTGCACCTTGGTCAAGGTACCCTACAAGCGGATTAGGCGCTTGTACTCTCTTGTGCATCGCTCCTCTTCGATGCCCCATCTTTTTGCCGTGGCATGTGCATTGGAAGGAGTAGATCACTGCCCCTCTTTCTACTTCATTTTTTCCCCGCTAGCTGCTCTATTCGATTCCATCCTGGACATGATGATTGGATCAAAGACCAGACTGTCTCTTCTAGTTAGCGAAGCTATAGTCTATGTCCTGTTCTCAGACCCATGCGAGTCGCCCCGATCGACCGTTGGAAAACCATCCTCATCGAGGATGTGACTGAGGCCGTGACATGGACATGCCTAGCTAACTCTCTTTCTCTCTTCCCCTGTTGTGCTACTTGCTTCTCAGCTCTTGACGTTGTTGTGTCGTGTGGGTCGAGAAGGCCTGTAGCCACTCCTCTGTTGTTCGTGTTCCAATCACTTTTGCTACCGCCGGCTATCATGGCGGGTAAGTAGACGTACCTTGGAACCAAGTCACAACCCTTTGGTTTTGTGTTACTCGTTCTTTCTTGATTCTTATTTAGTGGTTATGACTGGCGGGTTAAAGGCCGCAAGGGCCAAACCCTGTTGTTCCTATTTCCCTTTTCCTCTTGCTTGTGATCCTCCTGTCCCCGCCAATTTCCATGACGCTCAGATTGGGAGGCCACAAGCCGTGGTGTTTGTTTAAGTTAAGTTAGGATCAAGGCCTCTTCTCTTAGAGCCGTACAGGTTGACATGGTTGACCCAGGACGTACCGGCTATCTCGAGGCTTTGATCCGAGCTCATGCTTAACAAACAACCACTTCTGTTTGTTTGGAGCCCGAGAATTGGACACCCTCCATGAGGGCTAAGTCTTTCAGTGTTTATTTGGAGTTATCTAGTTCCTTTTGTATCTTATTGCCTTTTTGGGGAGTATTGGATTTTGGTTAGGGATTGATTGCTCCTTGCCTTGTCTGTCGCTATACCGAGGTAGTTGCATCGCGGTGATGATGGATGGGCCAAAGACCCGCAGGAGACAGGAGGCACGAGGACAACTGGATATGGATGTCTATGGATTGCTATAAACAGGTGCCACGTCCCACCCAACCTCATAGAATCCTATTAGACATGCAATGTGTAGTTGCTAGTGCTTTACTTTATACAAATGAACTGTGATAGGATGCATGGTAGATTGCTTGATAAGCCAATACCTTGACGCAACCTTTCCCCTGCACACCCGCTGCTAGGATAGACGCTCGCCTACTTCATGATACTTGATGCACACTTACAATTTACTCATACATGCTTGTGTGTGGCTAAGGCACGCGGTGCCGATAAACTGTGGATAACAGGGATAACATGGGAGAGATCTTGGCGTGTGTCTTGGGTGCGTGGTGAGGGTTGTATCGACTGGGCAGGATCTACGACGAGTCAGGGGACAAGTCTTGCCGAAGGAGTGTGATCTGGGCACTCCCTATGTGAGAGAGTACCTGTGGCGGGTACATGTGATGTGAGAAGATTCCGGGGGGGAGTGCCTTTGTGGGACGAATCCTCAGAATGGAGGTGCCGTTGAGGCACAGGGCGTCGAGCCCCCTTGTGAAGATGTCCTGTCCAGTCCCTCTAAGGACTGATTGGGCGAGTATGCGGCTCATGGGACTCTTTCGTGCACACCACTCGTCTCTGAATGGGCGGGGTCCAACTTGACGACTAGCTGGCCCCCTGCTGCTACTACTAGGTTGATAGGTGATAGTGTAGGGAGGTACGGGTGCCGAGACCCACACCCTCCCCGAGACAGCGTGGTATCCATGGGGATCCGGTACCACGTCTCACAGTCTCAGCGTCTTGGGTGGATCTCCGGGGGTGCCCTGGCTGAGTGGTAGAGTGGCATCGGGCCGATTAGGCGGCGGCTTGGTATCGACCTAGACGAGGCATCGTCGATGATGGTGATCTTGTGGTTCCAGTGTACAAGCTCTGCAGAGTTACTAAATCTATACGTATAGCCGTGTCCCCGGTACGGACATTCCCTACGAGTACCCCATGTTCGTTATAGTGAGTGGTGTCCTCTTCTTCTTTTCTCCCCCTGGGTGTGGTTGGATTCCAGCTTAGGCCGTTGAGGCAAGGAGGAGCGGGAGTCTTCCTTGCCGACTAGAGAGTGAGAGTGTGATGAGTTGTGTGGATGTGGATGTGGCTATGGATGGGATGGATGGACATGTGGATGAGATGGGTTAAAACTTGATGAACTATATTATAATTATATCATGAAATGGCATAGGAAAACTACAGCCAAATATAGGCCTTTTGCTCTACCCCTGCATTCCACTTACCACATAGCAAAGCAAAGCATAGGGTGGGAGCCAGTGGCCAGTACAAATTGTACTGATAGAGTTGAGCAGGTCTGGGACCCGAAGATGACTACAACGACAATGGAGCTAGGGGGATTAGGTGGCCTCGTTCCTACACTCAAGTTTGGTTAAGGAGATCAAGTCTACGCCCGCTGATACTCTACCCCGACTCTGATGATTCCCCGTGAAGGAGGAGCCTTCACCCGCTATGGCGCTACGTCTACTTTGATGTTGACTCGCGCGTGTTTATCGTTTGGACACGATGTACCTAAGTGTGTCTCCAAGTGTTGTAAAACTCTGTAAATTGTACCTTTTTGCGATGTATGAGCTACGGTATCAACTGTAAATGATGTACTCTGTGGATTTCCCTTCGAGGAAATCGCGGGTCGTTTCAGTGGCGGGCCCCACCCGCCACGCCCCCGCATCCCGGACGTCCGGAAGACGCTGGAATGGCGGGCGGCCGGCCTCCCAGACTTCGGACGCCGCAGAAGCGGCCGGTCCGAGCGGCGCCGCGGTATCGGCGTTTCCTGGACGCGATACCGTGCCCGATCTCGGATAGCCTAAGGCTCAAAACGCTCTCTCTTCGGGAGGAGTGACTAGTCTTCCTGTCATTGTGCAACTCCAAGACTGGCCAATCGATGCCACCGCCCAGGCTACTCGCCAATCCGAGGAGACTGCTCGCCCATCACGAGGAGTGTGGTCATCTAGGCCGAGGGGCTCGCCCATCACGAACGCTTGCCGCTGCGCCATGCGAAATGCTTTTGTGCCTTTACTCTGGTTCGAGTTGATTAGTCTAAACGACGAAGGCACCTTAAATATGCTTTTGGGAACTCAATTTATTAGATAGCGTGGTAATCATCAAACCTCGCTTATTTAATTGAAGCGAAAAGATGGAAGCCTAAGAACAACTTCCCTCCGAACTATCAAGAAGTTGGCCACGTTCATGATTATTTTAAGTAAAGCAAACAGTAAGAATAATAATAGAAAAAAAAATCCATGCAGCGAAGTATCTTACGCCACAGCCAAAAAGAGAGGAATATTTTTGCCAATGGACACAGAAGAAAAAGGTAGAATGGCGATGTAGGCTTCCAAATTTCCGAAATGGTAGGCTTGTCAGTGCCTTGCGAAAGGTGAATTCCGGCGTTGACGGCTTCGGCGTGCAATTTCTGAACCTACCTGCCAAAGAGCTCGTCCAACTCCCTTTATTTCCTTTTCGCTCGTTCTCCCCAATATATATATATATATATATATATATATATATATATATATATATATATATAATATAAAAATTAAAAAAATCGACCTGAGGGTCATAACGAGCACTGTTGGAGTGCTCACGAAGGGTGCTCGTATGCCTGAGAGCGTTGTGCTTGCCCCTAGAGTGGTTGCACCAAGCGGCTAATATTGGGGCCACGAGCAGGCCCTCGGGCCCCCACGAGGCGGTCTGCCATTATCCCACAGCCTTTGAGAAGGGGAGGCCAAGGAGAGAACCCAACAAGGTGGCGAGCACCATTTTGCCGTGTCGAAAAGAGCTTCGCGGGAGTATGACAGCTAACGCAGACACGGCCTGTGAGGCGTTAGGACCAGACCACCGTCCTTTCACTGATGCGAGGTGGTTTTCGCAGAAGCGAAAGAACTCCCCGGTGGTACAATTCTCGTCTATCACCATCGTGTTGTCGTATAGACGCTCCCCCAGGCCGACTAGCCAAGCCATGCAAACACCGCTTCGCCGGCTCAGAATAGCAAGCAGCCTTTCGCCACGTTTGATCACATACTAGACTCATAGGAGGCTTCATCCATATGTCGCCCAAGATTTCCAATGTGTGGCCGCTTCAGCATTCGGAAGTCAACAAGCACTGGCGTCATCATCAAAAGTTCTCGCCAACAACTTGGCAAGAGGCTTCGCATTGGCAACACTAATCCAAAAGCCTGCGCCGAGGGGCTCATCTCGCCACTATTCGGTATCGCCCCAGGCTTAAAGGTGGGGTTGGTGCCAAAACAATATAAAGCTGCCGAGGGGCTCATTTTGCCTCTATTCGCCTGCCAGGCTTAAAGGTAGGGGTTGGTGCCAAAATAATGCAAACCACTGAGCGTTGATGTCAAAATAATGTAAAAAGCAATACCTTGATTTGCCGCAGTAAAAAGATAGCCTATCACTTCAAAATAAAATGAAATGAATGAATAAAATCCAACGATACTTCAATGCGAACAACGACCTTGATGTCATCGAAATTTATGGAAGGAAGTCTCCATCGACACTTTCGACAAACTCACTAGCTCTTCATGACCAAGGAGCCGTCAATTTGAATCTTCGTTTTTGCCCTCAGTCTCCATCGAAACGAATAGATAAGCACATGGGGTGGGTGGGTGAACGTGGGGATAGGGATTTGTTTTTTGTTTGGGCCCGCTTCTAGGAAGATGTGTCCGGATTCAAAGTCTTGGACGGACGTGCTATCTGTATCATTACTATTTGTTTTTTGTTTGAGCCCGCTTTTTAGGGAGGCGTGTCCGAACTTAAAGTCTTGGACGGATGTGCTATCTCAGTATCATTACCGATATAAAAACTTTAAAAACCAATAACTTTTTTTTTTTCAAGTGGGGCCTTGTTTAGTTTGGCGTGAGTTTTTGGACGGTTCTCAGAAGCACTTCGTTTTTATTTGGTAAATATTATCCAATCGTGGCCCAACTAGGTTCAAAAGATTCGTCTCGTGATTTACAACAAAACTGTGTAATTATTTATTTTTTTATTTATATTTAATACTATTTATATGCGGTAACAAATTTGTGGGAGGAGAGAGATTGTAAAGTCCTGTAGCACTTCGTTTGTTTGTGGTAAATATTGTCCAATCGTGGCCCAACTAGGCTCAAAAGATTCGTCTCGTGATTTACAATAAAACTATGTAATTAGTTATTTTTTTTATTTATATTTAATACTCTTTACATGCGGGTACAAATTGATGTGATGGAGAGAGAGTGAAAAAACTTGGAAGTTGGAGGGTAATCTAAACAAGGCCTGGGATTCAATCCGTTTTCTATTAAAAGGGGAGAGTGTAAAGGTTACACATGCCAAGCACTTGATGGCGAGCAGCCACCTGTACACACAAACACCCCCTAACTACTACTGGGTGCTGTAATTGAGATTACATGGATTGTACGTTTTGCGACCATAGCTAACAAGGCTAGTCGAGAGTCCAGAACCCAGGTGCCACCTATTCGCTGGCTTCCTGTAGGAGAGCCTGGTAGACACCTGGGATGCTTGTTGCCACCCCTCTGAATGTCTTGCTGTTTCACTCCTTCCACAACTTCCAGGTAGTGAGCAGCATGAGAGAATCGAAGGTAGTGAGGTCAGAAAGGCTCTTGATGCACAAGTTTTTAACTTGAGTTTTTTTTCTTCTAAAATGCTGGAAATTTTATTTGACAGACACGTGTCTTGTACTCTTACGTTTGTTTCTCATGCGTTATTACGTTGGTTGTATGACAACTTGTACGTTTCATCAGTTCCATTTGCTTGCGCCTTACTTATACAAGTTTTTAAAATAATGGCACTAAAGTCAGCACATGTAGCATGATAGTAGTACAGTATACTAGATAATTCGGATTTCTATGACTATATATATAGTCTCTCCATCCTTTTTATTTGTCGCTTCGCTTCCCGAGACACAAATGCCGGCAATTTTAATAAATAATAAATATCATCGATTAGTATCATAATTAATATCAGCGGAAGATCTTTGGATCTAGTTTTTTAACAAAATTATTTGGAGATATAAATATTGTACGTATTTTTTCTATAAATCAAGTCAAACTTGTGGCACGCATCCCACGGCGACAAATAAAAAGGGACGGAGGGAGTATTTCTCTCTGACAAATTTGTCAAGGCAATTCAAAAAACTGAACATAGGACGCGTGTAGTGATCTTAAATGCATAGCAGTTTTATTAGTAGTTAACGATCAAAAAGCAAAGTCATCCGGAAGTACTGTGCGGAGATCATCCATCCACTAGACCAGAGCACCACAGCAGCCATGATCAGTACTCTTTGAGAAATCCATGGGGCCAACTGCCTTGCATGCAAGGTCTTGCTTACAAAATAAGTGAAAATGCAAACATCTAATAAGAAACATAGGTGGATAACAGATAACTGGATATTAATCCCCCCAGAACTCCAATTCGTGCCTAGCAAGATCTCTCATAATCTTCTCGCCACGGAGATCTGGTATAAAATCAAATGTGGGTGAATGTATAAATAAAGAGCAAGCACAAAAAGAACAGATTTTAAGTTAATAGAATTGCTTAAATGTCCATTTTAATAAATGGCAAGCCTGGAGTAACCTCAAGTGACCAAAACATCTAATTAACAACATTAGGGTTTCGAGAGGTTTCTTGCATAGTGACACAACACGGGCAGTGTAAATGAATATAAAATTAGGTGTCAAATGACCACACATGTAATTAACAATAGTAATTCGAGTTTCAGGGAGAGATTTCTTACATAGTAACACAACATGGGCAGTAATAAATACAAAATTAAGTATATGTTGAAGAGAAGGTATGACTCACAGGTGCTCCCTGTCCTACGGACGAAAATGTTCCCTTCTGGTACACCATTAGCCATGAACAAGTGTGCCAGCTTATGGACTCTCATGTCATCCTTAGAGCATTTGATCTTCACCTTTCGAAGATGCTTGCAAGCAAATGATCTTCCATTTGGTTTGACTCCGCTTACCACTGGCTTCCTGGCATTTAAGTTCTTTTGCAGAACAACATAAGTGTTATTAAACATGTGCCCAGATACTCAAAGCTCAGGATATAACACACAAGATATGCAAAAACACATACCAATTTGAGTTCAACAAAAAGCTTCTCCAGATTAGGTGAATGCTGAAGCAGGAAAATTAATGCATCAAAGTCAGCATCAATACACCATTCGCCAAGGGACAAGGTCTTCAGGTTGCTAAAACTTGGGCACCTTTTCAGTTCTCTAGTCAGAATCACCTTCATATAATAGCATAAAAAGTGATGTTTCAGTAGACAACAACATTAAACTAATCACACCCTGATATCGTGCATGCAACTAAATTGGTCAATACAGAGAAAAGAAAAGTAAATAACATAGTGACATATTGCCAAGGGAATATTACTTCAGCTTCCCTATGCATATTAATTTATAAATGGAAAATTTGTCCATGGGCTAGTGTCAAGATACAAGATTTTCTTAGAACTAGTTCTGTGTAGATACATAACAATTATTTGCAGAGGAATGTCATTGCAGACTAGTAATGATAAAAAAATCAATATTGCTGTCTTGGTGGGTGAAACAAATTTTTGGCAGGCAATCGAATGAGCTGCTACAATTCATAGGAAATGGATTATTCTGTTTATCTGGACACTTTTGGAAATCGGTGAGTAAGAATTCAGGTGACAGTATCGGACTGCTAAGTACAGGGTAAAATGTGGATAGGACATCCTGTGACCTGGTGAAACATGAATAGTATTCCATTGACAAAAATGAGAAGATACTGTTCTGTGAAAACAATTTTGACTATATATTAAGGAACAAGTATACATACTAAAGGTCAGACATAAACTTCCAAAAAAGATGGAGAGAGCTGTACCTCTCCAGCATCAGCTAACAGCTCCAAACTTGTAGCATTTGAGAGGATCTGAAGAATATAATAGCCGCCTCTAATTTTGTTCTTGTTGCATCCAGAGTTTTCATCTTGCACATGACGATTACCATCTGTACTGCAACTGTGGCCATCACCATTGAAACTATATTCACCAGAGTCATCTGCAATGTCACTATATTCATAGGTGTTGTCATCACTATTAATGTCACTACCATAACCATAATCATCCTTGTAAAGAAGGCCAAATGCAGGGTCACAAAATTCATATCCAGTCTTGTACTTCTGGTTGTCATCATCTTCATCAGTGGTTTCATCAAATTCATCCTTGCTAAAGTCCTCAAAATCGTCACTGAAGGCATAATCATCAAGTATGACAGTGCCTGCAACAGGAGACCCCATGTTCCGAAATGATGGAGCTTGGATTATTGGTGAGATGCAGCGCAGCACTACAAGGTTCAGAGCAGCAATAGATAGGTTGGCATTGATCTGGCACTTGAACATGGTCAAAATCTTGAGAGATGCAGACGAAATCTCATGGCCAGTAATCACACAATCTTTAAGATCCAGTTCTTCCAAAGATGGGCAATGACATGAAAGCTGCCTGAGGATGCTGTCATCCAGCATGGCATAGGATAGCTTCAAGATCTTGAGGTGGCACGAGACGAAAGATGAATGCTCAAGCGTCGCGAGGCGGCCGCCAGAAAACCAAGCCCTATTGCGATGCCCTACAAGATGAATTACTCGAGCCCCAAGCTTGATCGCAGTATGGATCCACAACTTGGCATCATCTTCATCATGTGCACCATCAACATTGCTCGACCGCAGACGGAGTGTGTCCAGGGCCGCCTTCTCATCACGGTGATGGAACAGGTTGTGCACGAAGCCAGGAAAGTCCTCTGGTACCTCATCATAGTCATCCTGGCCGACGCGGAGATCGACGCAGGGCACAGATGCCCACAGGTGGCGCCACCTTCGCGATAGCACACAGGTCCGCACCACATCCCATGCCTTGAAGAAGGACATGATGTGGTGCAGCAGTGCGTCCGGGAGCGCGCTGAGGCGGTCGGCGTCAGGGTCGCCTCCCTCGCGCCCACGTGACGATGACGCTGCCCCAGCCCTGTTGACCGGCACCCACCGCATGGTGCCCCTCGCGGGGGCCAAACGCTGGCACCCCATGCTGCTCGTCGCGGGCACCAAACGATGGTGCAGGGGAGCGGCCGGGAGCGCGCTGCAGCGGTCGGCGTCGGGGCCGCCTCCGTCACGCCCGCGGGACGCTCCGGCGTTCCGGTTGACTGGCAACCATCTCTTCATTGTCTTCGGGGGCATTACGGCGAGCATGTGGCCTGCAAGGCCACGATGGCCAGGAACCGAGGGAAGAAGAGTGAGGCGGCGGCGGCTGGTTCATGCCATCTATCTCTTATAATGCAAAACTCAATCAAGTTATTTCTCAGCCTTCTGATTGGTCCACGCCTCAAAAGTGATGTCATCCGCCCGCTAGGTGACATCATTTGCCCACTAAACCTCATTAATCTCCCCACTAGCTATTTCTTTTTTGAAATAGAAAAAAAAGTCGTAGCACCTAAACTAAGTATCGTAATTAAAATCTAATTGCACCATGATATTCCTCGCAATAAACTCTTCAAAACAAGACCCCACATGGATATATTTCGATAACTTTTTTGTAAATGTTTAAACCGTTTCTAAACAAAAACCCGCTTCTAAGCAAAAACTGTATATCACATAGATTATATGTGGTCCTCTGAAACATGCATGATTTTGTGAAGGAAAACTCCAAAAAATTTTGGGAGGGGGATGACCCTTAGATATAGTAGGGATGAGAGGGTTCGGTTGAGTGAGACCTCGGGTGAAATGCTTCGAAAACAATAAGATTTACGATGACCCTCTAACGAGGCTCTACCGAAAGTCGGTCACTCCCTCGGCCGGAGAGAGAGTTCGGTTGAGTGAGATCTAGGTTGAAATGCTTCGAAACCATTAGAACATCCCACTAGCACATGCCACTAACTCGCCATACAAAGTGTCCACATCATCATCTACTAACACATCGAACTAATACATGCTATTATGTATTCATTCAAGCTATTCACATTAGCAAACTACATCATAATCAAGGCAACGCCACAGGCATCCTACTATTCATTTTTCATTTTCATTTTGGAACCGAGCGAATGGGCTTTCGGGTATTCGGCCATCTATAGATCGGCTGTGTTCGTTCGTGGTTTAAGGCCAAAATTTGGACTGGCCCACGAAAAATTTGGCAAATCTCGTGCTTGACAAAAAAGAAAAAAAAAGGTAAATTGCACCCACCATACATCAACTTAAAAGGTAGCTATAAATTAGACCAATAACTTATAGAATACTCAATTTAATGTGGCAGAACCTTCTAAATTATATGGCCCATAAGCACCTGACATTGTCCCTAAGACCTCTGTCAGCTATGCTTGTACACCACATAACCTAGAATGTTCCGTCGGGTGGATCCCCGATAAACCACGATTCCTCCAGGATCGATACTTACAGAGACGTCACAGTATTACAACAGTTTTTATACAAAATATCAGAGTAGCGGAAGACTTACAATAACTTAATTTACAAAACTTTTGTCAAACTTATACAAACCAGAGTAGCATTATTACAAAACAGCGGAAGTATCATTACATAACTTTATTTCAATCCACACAACGAAAGTGCCCTGCCCACGGACCACACAATCTATTCCTCGTCAGTCACTTCATCAACGACCGTCATGCAGCAAGGGCCGTAGCACACTTGCTCACGCGGTTCACCTGCAACAGGGGTTAAACAAACCCTGAGTACAAAAAGTACTACGCAAGACTTAGCCGACCAAAAATTAGGAAGAAAACTCAGGAATGCTGGCTAATAGGAATCAAGGTAAGGCTTTAGCAAGATCAAATGACACCTTTGCAAAAGAGACTAAGTCAGTCCTTACTTTACTATAACAATCACTTGTCAAACATATGCCGAATTCAAAACCTTTCTTTCTCACTTTCATCATTACTACGATGCCGGGACTCGGATCAAGTCTCCTATATCGTGGAGCACCGACGATTCGAATCGCTTTATATACCCAGCTGGGGCTTTCTAGCCACACAATGTATGCAGGACCAAACATCTTACATACATCAACTCACGCTTGTATTTTTCCTGCCAGAACGGGTCCTAGCTACGAGGTACAGTACACCATCTTCCTACGCCGCGGTCCCCTTCCACGGTGGCCCCGTAGGATGGGTACACGCTACACTCGTCCCGGTTATCCGTTCTCGCATGGATAGTACAAGGGAGCTTACCGCCATTAGTATGCGACTAGTACTATCCAATAACCTCATGATCCCAGGGCCAAACAACGGACGGTCCTTAACCGACACAAGTGGACGACACTACACCAGGGCACTAGCCCTTCCTGATGCAAGTCACTCCACCGACGTCTCGATTTACTCATCATCATGCTCTTGTTGCGTACCCTTGACCCGATCAAAGTGAAGGGATACCAACAAGTAACATCAAGTTTTCATAATTGCCCTCAACGGGATATTGTTATCACACCTTTAAAAACATTTCATAAAGCCTTTGTTATCTGCAGGGCTAAGCATACGCTAGCATTTTTGAAATCAAAACAGGTATCCAGGGTATATATCAAGGTACGGTAAATGCATCAAATTAGGATATCACACAACTCTTGTTACCTAATGCATCACATCATCAACATACAATATAAAAGATTTTCAAAATACAAGGAAGGGTCTGAATGTATCCGGGGCTTGCCTTGGGGTTCGACGAAGTTAGGAGCAGTTACCCAATCACCAAGAGCAGATCCAACCTCCTCACGATGATCACTTTCTTCAAGAACTGGAGTTGGATCAACTCCCTTCTCAGACGGCACAGCTACACGAGTGGAATGCATGGTTACGATGCAATAATAAAAGAACATGTGATAATGATGCAACGATGGTTAACCTATCTTGAGTACAACTTTCCTTCACGGTATAGTTGCACTAAGAAAGTATAGCTAGCGTCGACGACGACGGATTAACGATACGCAATCAACATAAAATGCCGAAGGTCATTAGAGTTAATGACCTAGGGTCATCACTCAATCCCAAAATCAAACAACTAGTGATTAAGGTTAATTACTAAATTATTAACTATTTTTTTATAGTTGTTGAAAGCCACTAATTAACTTGCTAACTAGAGATTAATTAAACCCCGACTAATCAAAAGATTAATTAATTAAGGTATTAATTAAGCATAATACAAAAAAAAATTAGTCAAAACAGGGTCAAACTTCATAATTAAGATTATCATCACCTAATTAGCACACAAAACAAATTTCATGATTTTTAGACTTATATTTTAATTACTAAAAATCATGGAAGTTGCATTTATTAATTAAAGGAGCAAATTATAGCACAATTAATTTTTATTGGAAAACCAGAGTTAGCATTTTTCCTAGGTAGAGCATCACTCAAGGATTACAGAACATATTTTTGCATATTTTTACTTGCCCAAAATAAATTCTAACAAAAAGATGAAAAACAGCATTTGAAAACATAAAAAGAAAAAGAAAAGAACAAAACTCCTCCTCGCGGGCTCATCAGGCGGCCCGAGCAGCTCCGCAGACAAGTGCCGGCCCGGCCCATGAGCATGGCCTGCCCGTGCCCGCCAAGCCCTGCCCGCCTCCTCCTCTCTCCGCCCGACATGCCGACCCCGCATGTCGGCCTTCGCCTCCCTCCCTCTCTCCTTCTCTCACCGGCACAGTGGAGCAATGGCGGCCGGGCGGTGGTTCTCACCAACGGCGACACCGGCGGCGACACCAACGCTACCACTGGACCCCTCTCGACCAGCAGACGACCCCCAAGAAGGTGTTATACGGGCCGCTATCCATCATTGGAGGCCACGCGGGCCACGGCCATGGCGGCTCTGGCGGCGGCGCGGCTCGTCGGAGCAGCGGTGTTCCGACCGGTACAAGGCACTAGAGTTAAAATTGAAGGCAGGGTCGTCTCCAGAAGCTCACCGAGGCTTGGATTCTGGGGTTGGTTGAACTTGGGACGTGGCGGAGATGCTCGGGTACCGGGGACGGCGGAGCTGGCGCCGTGAACCCGTGGGCTCGTCGCCGTTTCGGCTCGTCGGGGCTTCGGCTGGGGACAAGAGCGGACCGACGGAAACCACGAGCTCAAGGCGAGACTCGTACATGGCTCGACTCGGCCAGAGGCACTCCGAGGCGGACGAGCATGGCGAGCGGACTCGGCGGCGTCCGGTGACCGGCGCCGAGAAAGAAGACGGCGCTATGGCGGGTTTGGCAGCAAAAGAGGGCACTTGCGGGCTCAGTGGAGTTGCAAGTGACTTGTGGAGCTAGGTGCAAGAGCTTGGAGATGATCCTAGAGCGACGAGTGCGAATTTTGCAGAGCAAGAAGAAGCGGCCGGCGGTGAGCAGAGGGAGAAAAGCATGACGACGACGGCGACCATTCGCTTATATAGGCGAAGAGATGGTCGACATGGTGTCAAGCACCTTCTCGACGGGGTTGCGTTGGTTGGTGGCGCTGAAAACGGGAAGGCGCCGGAATCACCACGGCGGCGCCGGGCAGCCGACCGGCATGGGCACGGCGAGGTGGCACCCCCCATACATCTACTGTAGCAGAGATCTTTCTTCCCTCCTTTTTCAAATTACTCCAAACTTTTGAATAAAAGTTGAAAAATTCCCAAAATACAGATTGCTCAAAATTTTGTGCTCTACAACTTTTATTAAATAAGTTTTGTCAAATTCCAAACATTTTTGAAATTGCATTTCAAATTTGAAAATAAGTTCAAATTCTAATTTTTGGGATTTCAAAATTACTTTCAAATTTTGAATAAAAGATGAAAATCTCCAAAAATAAAAGTTGTTCCATTTTTCAAGATCTACAACTTTTATTTAGAAAGTTTTCTCTGAAATTGAATAATTTTTGAATTGGAGTTTAAAAATCAAAAGGGGATAATTTCTAATTTAAAGAACTTTTGAAATTACTCCAAATTTTATTCAAAAACTTGAAAAACTTTATATACCAAAGTTGTAGAGCTCAAAGAGATGCATAAACTGTATTTTTGGAGTTTCCCAAATTTTGAATATTTTGAGATGAAATTGTAAAAGGGGCAAAAACACTTAGAAATTCAAACTTTTGCAAGGATTTTCAAATTGAATCTTTGGGCAATTAATTATTGATGTTGTGGTACTTTTCAAACCCAATCAATGGCACACTTTCAAAGTACAAACTTCATACTTTGAAATAGTACCAAAGTTTGGCAACTTTTATTTACAAAATTAATTATGGTTAGCTTCTCAAAAGTGAACTTGAAATTCAAATCCAACACTTAACCACTAGGGTTAGGGTTTTGGGATTCGATTCCGAATTCAATTTTGATTTTTGCTTTTGCATTATTTGACTTGTAAAACTTGGTTAGGGTGTAAGTCGGGGTTAGCCAAGCACTTGCAAACATCAAAATTTGTTTTAGTTGATTGCTTTTTAAAATCCTAATTAAGCACCTAGGTTAGGCTTAAATGGCATACACATACACATGCGATATAAAAGAGCGCAAACAAACCCTAAAATTTAACAAACTCATTTTAATTGTTTGCATTAGAGTTCTCTAATTATAAATGCTTATGCAATGATGATGATGATATGGCAGGTTTAGGTTAATGTAACACCGTGGGTGTTACATTTAATATGACAATTTGGCAAGTGTGTGAAATTAGTCTAACAACGTATGCCTAATTTAGTGCATTAACTTATCAAATTGTTGCATCTACAGTTCAAATATTGCAACAATGATGTATTTGGTCACATTGTATCTATAACTCCTATATTTTCAAACCCTATCCAACCTATTCTTTGGATTCTGATTGGCTGGGAGGTGAAAGATGATGTCACACGGAGTATTTTGGGTGCAGTTTGACGTCGGCGCTATTAATCACGCGGGTTGCGTAGTCTAACTGACGCTGGGCCCTCCATACCCTTCAGTCTCACACCGGACGCCTCCCCCGCCGGTCCCACGCCGGACGCCTGCCCCACGCTCGAAAGGAATCGTAGCGTCTGAAACTGAAGCTCGCCCCCGCCTCTCCGTCGCCCGAAACCGAAGCTCGCGGCCGCCTCTCCAGATTCCGTGCCTCCCCTGTGCCTGAAACCGAAGACCGCCGCCGCCTCTCCGGTGTGCCTTCAACATAGCCGTGCCCCAAACCGATTTGGAGGTACGTTTCAAACCGATTTGGATGTACGTTTCACAACAGTGCGTCGCAATGTTTGCCGATTCGTGTTGGCGGTTTCCCTCCGATTCTTCCAATAATGGAGGCGCCCGTATTGGTAGCGCCGATGCTCACCATCGAAGTCTTTTGGCATACCCCGTCCTCCATTTACTTGAGCAACTGAAAACTGAAATTAATTTATTGTCCATGTTGTGTGACTATGAATAATATTTTGCAGTTGTATATAAGTTGGTTCCTCTCATTGGATTCGAGAGGTATCCTGCGTTGTATAGGAGAGGGGAGTGAATCAGAGGTCAGCCCTGTTTGATTTTGCTTCGATTATAGCTCATCCTTCCAATTTTTTTATAGGGTTGTTCATACACAATTGGGGATTGAGCTCATCCTTCCAATTTTTTCTAGGGTTGTTCATATACAATTGGGGATTGTTATGAATGAAGTTTATCATCGGCAAGTCAGGTAATTCTTGGTTCCAGAGTTTTTTCGTTGATGAATGCAACTGTTGCTTTATGTATGATGTTTCCATGAATCAAACAGGCCTAGCCTATCACGGTTCTTTTTGGAATGAAAAATATTTGGTTCACATTTCTACTAATCATAGGTACATTTTAACTAATCATAGCTACTATCATGTCTTTCAGTAGCATAGTTGAGAAATAATTAGGCCATTATAGAGTCCTCTCTTCACAGTATAAGCAGATTTTCCCAAGGTACTAATCAGAGCTACTAGCTTGTCTTTCAGTATCATAGCTGACAAATAATGAGGCAATTATAGTCACTAATCAGAGCTACTAGCATGTCTTTCAGTATCATAGCTGACAAATAATTAGTCAATTACAGAGTCCTCTCTTCACAGTACAAACTAACTGTTATTCCTTTTAAACCACACGTATGATTACTTTGTAATCTATTATTTAAGATTTGAAAATGCCCTTTTCTTACCAAAATTCTTCGTCTTTTTAGTTGCTGAACTGATTTCCCCATATACCAGTCAGAAAAAATATGCAGACGACAGGAAGCAACTTAGGTAATTTATTTGTACATAATGTTCTTTCTATCATGAAACTATGGTACGCATAACATTAATTACTATTGTTGTTACTTTCAGGATTTTTTTTGGAATACACAGTTATCGGAAGTTGAATAAAGATCATGGCGCGCATGCTCCGACCCCACAACAGATAAAGCAGCACATTGCAAGTGCAATTTGTATAGATGTTGACCCGAATACCATCATACATATACCACCTAACTCATCATTCAACTTGACAATGGATACCAGCAAGCTCACGTGCTCGCAACACATCCATTGTTGCATACAGACTACTTCCTCCTGGAGATTTTACCTTGGTCCAAGGAACATGAATGGTGTCAGCTACCATGGATTCCAAGTAAGGAAAACAGTTTCCTCCTGTTTTTGATTATTTAGCTAATATTTAGATTCACAATGCTATATTAGAAAACTAATGGAATAATACTACTTTCAGCACTTGGATCCGCTACTGATGCTACGGAGACATATTTTTGTTTCTGTAATAATATATGCATGTGTTTGTGGGAAGGTGAGACCTACATGACAAATATATTTCTCCAGAATTGACACCTCTGGGCTCTGACACCTAATATGGATATGTAACACCCTGAAATATGCAATTTCTTTGAAATAGATTAAATTCATTTAGTCTCACAGCTCTGGCTCCTCCCCACATGTTTCTCCCTGGTGCTTGCAATGTTCCTTCTTTCCATGGTTTCAGCCGAGAACATTGTTTCCTCCTTCCTGCTGTACTGGTCTTGACATCCATAGTCCAGTATCTCAGCAGCTGACGACCTTGACTGTCCCTCACTGCTACAATCCATATGCCTAAGAGCTACTGGAGGGTCCCTACATTCAGCTTAGCGCCTTAGCTATTACGGAAACATTAGAGGATCCTTCAAAGATTGATGATCAGGAAACATTAGAAGAGACCCCATCTACACAGGTGACCAACCTTAGTAATCTGTATACTTACAAATTTATCAATTAAAAACTAATATTAATAGTAACCACCTTTAATACTTTACATGCTTACAGGAAATGCAACCAGATGCTGCAACAGCAACAACAGGCACACCTCCACCTGAGAATGCTGTAATAACAAATACAGTTCAAACAAATACAGTTCATACCTGGTAAATAATTGGAGAAATACTTCACTGAATTTTACTTTTCATCAACAATACACATTGAAGCACTTTTGTTGTTACAGCACCTCACAAGCAAAAAGAAAGCTTGATTTGAACCAGGAAGATCCAAGTGATCCAGAAGGCAAACAACAGAAGATACAGTTAATATTACTTAAACTATTTCAACAATAATACAATTACCAACAGTCAACTTCAATATCTAACATTTTTTAATCTCTCTATTGATGTAGATGATCTCAACGTCAACAGACCAAATGAAGGCAACCAATCATCTACTAAGCTTTCTGTGTAACGTCCCGCCTCCTCGAGGTCAGACCCGTTTACATCTGACAGCTTTAATAGGACAAATACTACCCTCACAGACCAACACCAGTCTTTTCTGCGCACTTTGTCCTCACTCATGCGCACCCGGGAACGAATTTCCGGTCGGTCACCCATCCTGAAATTGCTCCAAACCAAGCACGCTTAACCCTGGAGTTCTTTCGAGATGAGCTTCCAGAAAAAAGTTGTAACTTATTGGTATGAGTATCATATTAATCCTATTAAGCCCTGGACCGGGGTGTTACATCCTCACCCCTTTAAGCGATCGACGTCCTCGTCGATCACCCCCAGGTCAGGAACCTCCTCCCTTGGCCACGTCCATGTGTCCAGTGCCAGCGCATGTGCTATGCTTGTGTGACCACGACGGATCCACACCAGCCATGCGCATCATGCTCGCGCAAGAATCGCGACACACGCCCGTGAAACGCGAGAGTCGGCTCGATACCATTTGTAACATCCCGCCTCCACACCAGCCATGCGCATCATGCCTGCGCAACTGCGACACACGCGCCCGTGAAACCGCGAGAGTCGGCTCTGATACCATTTGTAACATCCCGCCTCCTCGAGGCCAGCCCCGCTTTATATCGACAAACTTTAATAGGACCAATACTACCCCACGCAGACCAACACCAGCCTTTTTTCTCAGCGCACTTTGTCCTCACTCATGCGCACCTGGGAACGAATTCCCGGTCGGTCACCCATCCTAAAATTGCTCCAGGCCAAGCACGCTTAACCTTGGAGTTCTTTCAAGATGAGCTTCCAGAAAAGAAGTTGCAACTTATTGGTATAAGTATCATATTAATCCTATTAAGCCCTGGACCGAGGTGTTACATTCTGCAATAATCAAAAGATGCAGCCTAGAGTTGAAAATTCAGTTCAAATAATCTGAAACCATATTTTGTCCACGATAAAGTCCTTAAATTTCCACTGCAGACATTTATTTCGTCTTTTCTTTCTTATTGGCTTCTTATATTGCTACTGAATCACCAATATTCAGCAGTAAAACAACTGCAGTTTTCAGTTCAGAGACTAAAGCTAATAAAGTTCATTGAAAGTTCAGGGACTGAAGCTAATAAAGTTAACCAATCATCTACTGGAACCTTCAATTTAACTTTTCTTTGTTGTTTGCTTCTTATATTACTACTGAATCACCAATGATCTGCAGTGACCAATAATCTGCAGTTTTCAGTTCAAGAACTGAAGCTAATTTGGTTCAGTCCAGATGCTTATTATATATGACAGTGTATTGATGGTCCGAATTCAAAACATTTCATGAAAAATAATCCTGAGTTTTTTTTTATTTTGAAAGGACGACAAAGCTTTGCCTACATCTGTAATAAGATATATACTCCAATGTATTGAGTACCACTGCTGTCTTAACTAGCAGAGATTAGCCAGTTATTAGTGTGTTGCATTTTCTCCTTCATGACGCGTTCAATTTAACTTTTGTTTGTTGTTTGCTTATATTACTACTGAATCACCAATGATCTGTAGTTTTCAGTTCAAGAACTGAAGCTAATTTACATCTGTCAAAATTCATCACGCTTTCTCTTTTACTTCTTAAGATTTGAACTTAAATTTCATTACAAACTTTTCAAATTTCCACTTTATACCCAAAGCAACGCTGGGAATCCTTCTAGTAGCATATATTCACATCACAATGGTGATGTAGTTGTCCAAGACAAGATTTTTTGTTTTGAAATACAAAAAGTATATTCACTTCGAAAATGAGAGATATTTTGTGTCTACATGCAGGCGGCATGAGCTGCATCTGAGGTGTGATGTGATGGGAGGAAAGTAGGAGAAGTGGAGAAGGAGAGAGCGGTGGGGAAGGAATGAGTGGATAAGAATGAAGTGAACGAGTGGTGGCTGAAATCTCTCTAATTTTTTATTTTTATCTCATATGCATGTTGCATGCTTTTACTTTTACACCGCAGCATGGTCGAGTGGGAATGTGCCATGTCTAGAAAATGACGGACATTCGAAAGTTAGATCTTTACCGTAGATCGAGACATGAGAAAACTAATTAAAATATGTAGAGCTCATCAAACTTCCAAAATTTTGATTCACCTCTACAAAAATAAAAAAATATATCTAGAAAAATCCTAAAACATCATACTCGATGTTGCATTAAAAAGTCTACAACAGAAGCACGTGATGCAATTGGCATGAATACACTCGGTCACATGCATGCACGATGCCTACTTTCTAAACCAATATACTCGATTAATGTTTTGTGTTTTTTCTAGATATTTTTGTCACAGGCGGTTTCAGTATTGGCACGTCGGTGAAAATAGAAATAGGTCCCAACACAAGAACTACCAGTAAAAACTACTTTTTGCTGACGATTTAGTTAAGACAGCAATGAAAACAAGTTTTTTACTAGTGGTTTGATTAAGACAACCGCGTAGTGTAAATAACACATTTACACTGGTGGATAACTTAACGAACTGTCAGTGATAAATAATTTACACGGATGGTTCCTTAAAGGTGTGTTTGGTTGGCTGGATTTGTATCGATGGGATTGGACCCATAGACCATAAACATTTGGTTGGATGGATCACTGAGATCAGCAAATCTATGTACAAGGAATATATCCCAAGATGCTGGATTTCCTGGTTCGTAAAAATCTTGCGAACCAGCTCATCCATATCTTCTAATCTTTGTCATTAGTAAATAAATTAAGGTTATTAGTATGTTATATCATTTACTTAGTAAATATGATGGTAGGGCTAGTTTTGAAAAGTGCTACTACATTGAGTAGTGCATGTTTACTGTGCTAATTAGGTTACTAGTGATACCAATTAATGTATTTATTTTAAATTAGTGATTATCATGATGAAATTAGTATTAGTGCATATTTATTAGTGTTAAAATAGTTGTCACTATTTTTAAATAATAGATGTAATCAGTCAACTATTCTAATCCCATCTACTTTCATCCATCCAATCAAACAGAAAAATGGCCCGTCCCATCCATCCAACCAAACGTGCATCATGGATATACTTATCCCAATATCCATAGATCATCATATCCCATCCAACTTGATCGTCCAACCAAACGCACGTGAACCGCTTGTGTTGATCCTACTATATATCCCTTCTTCCCTCCTACAGCCTGCAGTCACCTTCCATTAAAGGTGATTTTAAAGGTCCAGATTTTATAAGATAAAGGGGGAGGTTTTGACTTTTATTTCTTCAAAGGAGGTTACCTAGAAAGGTTAGTTTGTATCTCTTTTGCCACTTTTTGTCCATTCTATTTGGAGTTAAACCTGATTTTTTTGAAGTTTGTAAAAATGTTTTGACAAGATCTAAATGTTTTATTTGGATTTTCCATATCCCAATCTATCTCTAGAGTTTAAGAATTTTTAAAATATCATATGTTTTAAAAACCTTATAAAGTATTATCAATTTGTTAACTAAAGAAAGGACAAAACTATCTTTAAAACCACTCAAACTAAGTAGGAAGATCATTTGAACTGTCTTGAAACTTCGGGGTGAAAAGGTTTGGTTTGGAGTTTGGGAAGAAAATCAGACCATGTGGATAACTCATGGAGGTTGAATATTTTTTTTTTCACCGGAAATCAATAGACGAAGAACTAATGGTGTGGGCCTTCCATGTTTGGGTACGGAAAGTACTTTCTGAAAAGCTTGCACAACAAAAAATACAAAATGCTTTATGCCTATGTGACTTATATCTACTATAAGCTGATTCGACCAACTCCACTGAGAGGCCATTTCTGGGATCGCAAATTCAGGAAAATTACATAAAATCTTGTAATAATAAACAAGAACAAGCAAATAGCCGGTTATCTCGCCAACTGCAAGATTTGATATAGAAGACAGAAACATAACACAATGCCTTTCTCAGCTGCAAGCCAGCAGACCATTGAAACACTAAACAAAATTGCAGATTTACTCATTACGTAAGTCTTAATTCATTAACTAGCGAAAACAATATCATTCATACAGAAGTTCCATCTTACGACTTAATGTTACCCAAACGTGCCATCAAGAGCTGAGTGCTGACTCACAGTTTCACAAGCAAGATCAGTGCTTCGTGAACTCAACGAAGCCTTATGATCACGTCTTTGCTAACAAAGAACTATTAAACTTATCGCTTAACATCAGATAAGTGAAGCTGGATAACTGGACATCACATTAGTAATCTCCCCAGAAGTCGTCGTCCCCCCAGAACTTCAGTTCATGCCTGGCAAGATCCTTCATCGTCTTCTTGCTACGGAGATCTGTTTGAAATATTAAATAGTAGATGAGGGCATAGACTACAATTTAAAAGAGTACAGAAGAAGAACAAAGTTTTAGTAAACAGGATGGCTTGTGTACCCAATTGGTACAAGAATATAATGGAAAAATATCTGTAGCTATACTTCAACTGAGCCATGGTGTACAGTTTCAAGGACATAGTAGTAATATAGCACTGGCATTGTAAATAATTATGAAAAGCAGTCGTGTCAAGAGAGAATGTATGACTCACATGTGCTACCAGTACGACGGACAAAAATCTTCTCAACTGATACACCATTAGCCTTGAACAACCGTGCCAGCTTATGAACTCGTACGTCATCCTTAGAGCATTTGATCTTCACCATTCGAAGGTGTTTGCAAGCAAATGATCTTCCACTTGGTTTGACACCTATTTCCATTGCCTTCCTCACATTGAAGTTCTTTTTCCACAAAAACACAATTGTCATTAAGCATGTACTGAGACACTTGAAAACTCAAGTAGCATACAGAAGATATGAAAATGTTCATACCAGTTTAAGTTCAAGAAAAGCTTCTCCAAATTAGGTGAACGCTGCAGAAAGAGAAGTAATCGATCAAAGTCAGCAGCCAGACACCACTCTCCAAGGGACAAGGTCTTCAGGTTCCTAAAACTTGGGCAGTTCTTCAGTTCTCTAGTCAGAATCACCTTCATAGCATAAATATAAGGTTTCAGGCTTCAGGCAAAGAAGAATAAGAATTGAATCAACCTTCATATTGTGCAGACAAGCTATCAATTGGCAGTTCAATAAGTAGAGAAGAAAAGTAAACATAGAGAACTGCCAGGGATTATCACCTACAGTAAGATGCATCTTTATTTTCTAGTATGGACGTGTGAATGGGAATTGTCCAATAGAGTGGTGTCAAGCAACAAGGTTTCTATGAAGTAATTATGTGCTTATACATAAACAACAGCTATTTGAGATTCAGCTGCAATACTTGATGAGGGAACTCAAATTACTATCTTTATCTGAACTCTTTCCTAAGTCGGCTGAGTAAAAATAGGTACGGCTAGTATGCCACTAGAGAGCAAAATGTATACAGTGATGCATTGCCAAAAGGATATCATGTTTTGCTAAAATTGGATGTGACTTTCTTTTTTAATATGAAGGTAAAAATGGGAATAGTCCGTAAATGATATCAAGACTAAAACAACTCTGAAAAATTAATACTATGCTAATACATAGATAGCAATTATTTCAGGAGATGCCCTGTTGCAAAAATAAGAAGTGACAAACGAGGTTCCCTTGGCCAATCTATTCCTCATCTACATAGATAATGGAAAACATAGAACTGCTATCTATTCAAAAATTTTCACAGATTAGCTTCAAGTGATGAAACCAGGTGATGCTACTAGCACGCAACAAATAAAGGACAAAATGCACAAAATATCTGCATTTGGCACCCTGTGATTCGCTGAAAACTTAAATAGGAATTTCTTTGGTTAAAACCAAGAATAGACTATTCCAGGATGATAATTATGACTTTGTCCAATGCACCATAAAGGAACATACTCCACAAGAGATACAGACATAAGACAAGAGCAAAAGGAGATGATTATTGTACCTCTCCACCATCTGCTAACAGCTCCAAACTTGTAGTGTTCGAAAGGCTGTGAATAATGTTATGGCCTCCTGAAATTTTACTGTCACTGCATCCAGAATTCTCACCATACGCCTGAAGGTTACCGTCTTTCCTTAAACTCTGTGCATCATCATCATAACTAGATGCATCAAAGTCACTTGCAATTTCACTATATTCATAGGTATTATCATCACTTTCGATGTCACTACCATAATCATCAGCATCCTTGTATCCACTAGGCATATGTCTTTTCTGAGGTAAGCCAAGTCCATATCCAGCTCCAGTCGTGCGCCTCCATTTCTTTTCTCGAATCTTGCGCCTCAATTTCTTTCCATCATCTCTGTCATCATCAGTGGTTTCATCAAATTCGTCCTTGCTGAAGTCCTCAAAATCACCCCTGAAACATAAGTCATCAAGTATGATGGTGCCTGCAACAAGCGATCCCAAGTTCTTAAGAGATGGAGCTTGGCCGATTGGTTCAATGCAGCGCAGGAGCACAAGGTTTGGGGCATTGATAGTGAGTCCCCAAAACATATTGCATTTGACCATTGCTAAGGTCTTCAGAGAGGAGGACGAAATCTCACTGCCCGAAATCAAGCAATCCTTGAGATCCATCTCCTCCAAAGACGGGCACCGAGAAGAAAGCTGCCGGAGGAGGTTGTCATCGAGCCGGGCGTAGGACAGCTTCAAGACCTTGAGCTGGGTGGAGACGAAGGCCTCATGCTCCAGCGCCGCGAGGCCATCGCGGTGCCCAATGATATGAATGACTCGAGCCTTGCGCTTGACCGCGGCACGGATCCAGGACCTGGCGTCGTCCTCGTCGAAGGCGCCGTCGACGTCGCTGGACCGCAGGCGGAGCGTGTCCACGGTGGCCGACGCGTCCCGGTGGCGGAAGAGGCGGCGCGCGAAGCGGGCGAACTCATCCGGCGCGCTGTCGTCGCTGTGGGCGAGGCTGTGGCGGAGGCGGAGGTCGACGCAGGGCGCCGACGCCCAGAGGTGGCGCCACCGCCGCGCGAGCACGCAGGTGCGCACCACCTCCCACGCCTTGAGGGACGACATGATATGGTGCAGGAGCGCGTCGGGGAGCGCGCTGAGGCGGTCGGGCGATGGATGCGCATGCTCCTCCTCCTCCTCCACGATCGGACGGCGCCGGCTCCGGCGCGGTGGCGACCGACGGTGCATTTCGTCGAGCAGGTGGCCTGCGGTTTTCGCAAACACGACGTGGAGATGAGGATGCGGAGACTCGTGATTTCAAAATTCAAACGAGTATAGTAGCCGCGTAGCGTGTATGCCAACGGGACGTTTTGGATTCCGATGGGCTTTCGGGTAATCTGCTGGCTTTTGGATTGGGCCACGAGATATCGTAGCAAGTTGGGCTCATTGTTAATGGGCCCAGTTAAATTTTGTTCTCCGGCTACATGTCATTTCTTCACAACATATGCTTCTTCTAATGGAACATGTTCATGTTTTATTTTTGAAATAAACATCATGTGTTTGAATGTAAATACTCCCTCGGTATAAATAACTGAAACTCTTTAGACCCTGGACCCGTTGGCGCAGGTTTTGCAGCAAAAACACATACGAGGATTTGCCCCTTTTTATATGCAGCTGTACCCCATGTTTCCTCAAGTTCAATTGTTCAAACAATCTACAACTCAACTGAGAAAATTGCTATTCTATCCAACATTATGGTCAATGGATGGAACCATAAGCAGCAGAAACTCGAAACATAGATGCCCCGACACAATAGAAACTCGAAACTAAACCACAGGGTACTAAACCCACGATGAGTTAAAAGAAAACATTGCTGACGATTTACACACGGTTCTAAAGCACAGTTTATTAATCCAAGGTACTAGAATCTGAATTTCGTTCTTCAAACGATACCAGCTGACAAGACAACTTTATAGAGATGTGCGAGACAATCACGCATTATATCGCTACATGCCCTGCAAGTTCTCTGAATAGATGTTCCTCCAAGCATCAACTATAGCTGGGTACTGAAAAAGAGTACATATTTCCATATTGCACATTTCTGTTTAGGAATAGGATTAAGATTCATATTCACCCAGTTAATCAAGAGTAATGCTCCTCTCCAGCTTCAAGTTACGGAGGTCTGCACAAAACAACAGAAAGTTAGTGAATGCAATTTTGCATCAACAGAAAAAAGGAAAAGGTTCAGGATAGGATAACAAAAGATGAGTAGCAAGAAAAAGAAATCCTACTGCAACAGAAACTTCAATGATGTGTTATATGACAAAAGAGGGAAAACAACAAAACAAACCAAAACATATGGACACAAGGCACTCACAGAAACTCCCACTCCGACGGACATAAATCTTCTCAATTGGCAGGCCATTAGACCTAAACAACTGTGCCAACATATGGACTCTTGGATCGTCCTTGGTGCATCTGATCTTCACCATACTAAGATGTTTGCAAGCAAATGATCCTCCCTTTGGTTCTATGCCTCTTCTCAGTGCCTTCTGGATATCACAGTTCTTTTTTAAGGACAAACAAAAAAAAACCAATTTCATTAACCATCTGCTAATTTTGAAGTCAGCAATGAGAAACACCGATCCAAGATGTACATGTACGTACCATTTCAAGCTGAAGATAAAGCTTCTCGAGACTAGGTGAATGCTGAAGGCCTGAAGCAAGAGAAGTAATATGTCGAAGTCAGCAACTGTACTGATACACCACTCTCCAAGGGCCAAAGTCTTCAGGTTGCTAAAAGTTGGACAACTTAACGATTCTGTCCTCAGTATGACCTTCATATTTAAACAGGATTGAGTTATTTACAACACACTATAACAACAATGAATAATAATAACCCAACCTTCATATTTAAACAGGAGTGAGTTATTTACAACACACTATAACAACAATGGATAATAATAACCCAACTGGAAAGCCATAAGATTCTTCAGATAAGATTATCAACCACCATTGTTTTTGCTAATAACAAAACTACATTTGGAAAGTGTATTTTTTTTTTCCTGGTGAATAAAAGAGTAAAATGCACTGTAGGTACTTAAACTATTGGGTGGTTACCAGATAGGTACTTCAACTGAAAAACATAACAGTTAGGTACTTAAACTATTGGTGGCTCCCAGATAGGTACTCCAACTAAAAAACGTAACAACTAGGTACTTAAACTATTGGTGGTTCACAGATAAGTACTCTAATTATAAATTCCGTGAGTACGTATCTAGATAAATTAATTAAGTATAATTAATTCATCATTAGCATATATTTACTAGCCTGATATTGTTAAATCATGAGTTCAATTGTCCAGATGATCATTGCTTATGAGCCGACTTTTGTTAGACCAATTTTTTTGAGCCTAATTAGTCCATGATTTGAAAAAACCGGCTCACAAAAGCCTAATTGTGTCAAATCATAAACTAATTAGGCTTAAAAAAATCCATCTTACAAAAGCCGGCTCATAAGCAATGGTCACCGGGACAATTGAACTCATGATTTGATAATGTCGTGCTACAAGAAATATGTGCTAATGATAAATTAATTATACTTAATTAATTTGTCTCGTTATATACTAATGGAATTTGTAATTAGAGTACCTATCTAGGAACCACCAATAGTTTAAGTATCTACTCCCTCCGTCCCTAAAATAGATGACGTTTTGGGTGTTCGTGCCACACGTTTGACTCGATTTATAGAAAATATGTATAATATTTATATCTCCAAATAAATTTGATAAAAAACTAGATCTAAAGATCTTTTCAACAATACTAATTATGATACTAATCGATGTTATTTACTATTTTTAAAAATTACCGGCAATCATTTCTCGAAACGAAAAACGACATTCTTTTTTGGGACGGAGGGAGTAGGCTGTTACGTGTTTTAGTTGGAATACCTATCCGGGAGCCACCAATAGTTTAAGTACCTATTTGGTAACCATCCAATAGTTTAAATACCTACGGTGCAATTTACTCTGAATAAAACTACATGTTGAAATTGTCCTGAAACAGGTGTGAGTTTATAGGATAGACTGAAAGAAAATCTATATAGCAAAATAAACACCAAATTCACTTCAAAAGAGATAATATTGCCATCATATATAACATGCTTAGGTTTCTTTCTCTGCAGTTAGCTGATTGACTTAATTTGAATACAGAGGTACTTATAAGTGCTCTATGACCTGAACGATTAACTCATTTTTTATTATTGTACGCTGAGGGCCAAGAGCTTAAGACCAGTGAAAAGTAAATTACACTGTTTCTGGTAAAAAAAAATGTAAAGCAAACATGCAGTACAATAGCAATAAAACTAACAATAGACGGCTCACATTGAACTGATAAAACACATCCCTATGAGAAAATCATAAATTCTGATTAAGTGATTGACTATCCAACTTGCAACAACTTAGGAGGATTAGAACTTGGAAGAATCTAATGTTTGGTGCACTAACCATTTCAGTGTTTGAATTCAATGATAGTGTAAAAAGCTGGATCCAACCCCTAAAATCAGCAATGATTTGGAAAGCAAAATGTTGAAAGATTACTAAGACACCCTCAAATTCATAATATATTCAACAGAACAAGAGACACCCTCAAATGCACTGGAGAAAAGAATTAAGGAATTACGAACAAGATAAACAATGGAACTATAGAATGTAACTACCTCTCCAGAATGACCTAACAGCTCCAGATATCGAGCATTTGAAAGGCTATTGAGAACATTTTGGCCACCAAATTTTTTATAATCATTAATGATATGCTTTGCACTGCAACCATGATCTTTACTGCCCCTAGTGCAATCAAGTCTATTGTCACGGTTTCCAAACTGCTTATCTTCATAGCCATTTGCAATCTCACTGTACTCATAGGTGTCGCTATCACTATTTATATCACTTCCATAATCATAATTGTCGCTATCACTATTGATATCATTTCCATAATCATAATTGTCCTTGATAAGATCTGGTAAAAAATGCTTATTATAAAAATCATATAAGAATCCATCATCAGAATCAGGAACATATTTAGGGGCATTACTGTTGTTGTGATTGTTGGTATTTCTTATGCACAACTAAAATATGAAGGATTCCGCAAGCGCCTACGAAAAACTATTGTAGCATTTTACCGGGAGTATTCCGGATATCGTTATTTATATTTTACCACTGGGAAACAATGGATAAAGATATTGATAGTTCACCATCATGTATCTACTAACTAATACACCAACTAGACTAAAGTAGGGAGTAAATGATAGATGATAGGAATTATGTATATATGACACACACAGGAGAATTCTATGATAAATAAGTAGATAGCTAAAGTGAAAGGACAACGGGGGAGTTTAAGGTTCCTGAATACTTCTCTATTACTTTGGTTCTATATAACTAATTCATGGTAGATAAAGCAATCACGCAATAGCACTTTGGAGCAGCAGTACCTTTCCAACTCTCGAATAAGACTGGAAAGAAGGTAGTCGGGGAAGGCTGCCAAAAGCTCTACGAAACACCAAATCCGACGTGGTGGAATACGAAGACCTAAAGAGCTGTCACCTCTAGAGGCTACCACAACTAACCGTAAGAGATGGACGCAAACTCAGGTAAACACTAGTCTAGACATCACGTCTACACTAAAGATTACTACTCTAATCACACGTAATAACTAGAGCACCTAATACAGGCGAAGATCCTATGCTAAAGTATAACAACTATACTAACCAATCAAATGTAATGCATAAAAGTAAATAGAGAAGATAAAATATATTAAAGCATAAGTCTTACAAGAATAAATATAAAGATATACCAGAACTCTGAAGACTTCTCCGAAGACTCCTCCGGAACCGGGGCGTAGCGCCGCTCTCCCTAACTCTCAACTAGAACTACATTGGAAAGTCTAGCCCTAATTCTCTAGAGATGAGAGGTTATCCATTCTAGGGACGCCTCTACATCTCCATAATGTGGTGCCATCAGGGAGGGGGTCTGCCTCTTTATTATAGTCTGGAAAAGCTTCCCACCTCTTCTGGACAGGCGATGTGGGACTAATTCTTCTACCGTTTGCGTTGTTGAGCCAAACCGACTTCAAAGAACGGTGGAGATGCAATCCCTAAGGCGGTAGGAGGCCGTCCGTCGAGCGGGGCCATGAAAGGGCTCCAGAGGGCGCCGGCCCCCCCCCTCGGGCGGGGCGGCCCACCCTCAGTAGCAGTGGGCCCCACCTTCGGTTGGTCGCCTTCCCCGTGTCTTCTAGAGTCTTCTAGTGTTGGTTTCGGTGTAGAATTGATATCTTTTGACTCTGAACTCCGAATATAGCAAATGATATATCCGTTTCGATCGTCTCGATGAGCCCGTCGCAATGGTGTAGTCCAATTCCTTATTTGAGATACTTTTATTTTATGTAAAAGTAGATATACCTGCAAAACAATCGAGAACAACACAACTCGTGGAACTCGTTAGAATCAAACCCTACAACTATGCTTTATGGTTGATATCATGTTATATTGAGCAATAGTTGATGGTAGAAAATAGGCGTTAAGGACCGTCAAGAGTGATCATCGTCATCACTTGTCTGAGCATATTCATCATCATCTTCTTGGTACTTTTTAAACTCATTACTAAATAAAGAGTCATCAAGCATGACGATAATCATTACCGAAGATCCCAAAGTTCTTGAACACGGGGACCCAAGTCTCTGGGCGCGGTGCACTTCACAAACACAAGGTTTGGAGCATCAACAGAGAGAAGTTCTTAGCAAAAAAGTGCACTTGACCATGGTCAACCTCTTCAGAGAGACAGATGCAATCTCGCGGCACTCTACCGAACAGTTCTTGAGCTCTAGTTCCTCCAAAGAAGGGCGCCGAGACGACAAATTGCTGGTGAAGCTATCGACAAATCAAGTATAGGTCGGTTTCAAGATTTTGAGGTGGCGAGAGACGAGGTCCATAGAATCCAGCTCCGCAGCGTATTAGGGTGACCGGTTAGGCTGAATAACGCGAGCATTCGGGCCCGATTGCATGGCGGATCCACATCTGAACATCGGCGTCATCGAAACCCTCGTCCTCCTCACCGACCGACCAAGCAGCGGAGTGTGTCGACCGGCGCAAGGGCCTCCCTAGCAAGCAACAGCCGGCCGGTACACGAACTTGTCGCAGCCCCGGGGGGTTCCGCGGCTATACCTCCCGACACGGATATCCACGCAGGCGCGGAGGCCCGAGGTCGCGCCACCGCCGCGAGAGCACGCACGTGCGCACCGCATCCCACGCCTTCACGAACGACAAGATGTGGTGGAGGAGCGCGTCGGGCAGCGCGCTGAGGCGGTCGGTGGCAGGGTCGACTCCCCCACCACCACCTCCTCCCGAGTGCCCGCGTGACGACGACGAAGAGGCTTCCCCCGGCCGGTTGACCAGCACCCACCGCTTGCGCTTGGGCATCTCGTCGAAGAATACGGGGAGCCTGCACTTCTGACAAGGATGAGATCAGCAGGCACACAAATCAGAGCTTCATGACGGATTCTTGCAGGGGCTGTCCGGAGGGTAAAAGGGAGGGAACACTTACGAGAAGATCAGCTGCGACGGCGGCGGATTCTTGATCTTTCACAGCAGGCGGCGGCGAGTGGCGGCGGGAGGGGCAGTTCCGCCAATTTCCGTGAAGTAATGAGGATCGAGTCAGTTTTCTGAAAACGGATCTGCAGGACAAAGCACGGGCGGTGGATCGGGCTCGGGCCACATCGCCTGTTACCTGCTAACCGTTCGATTTAGCGAGCAAGCGAGATCGACCGTCCGATCGGGGACTTCGCGGGTCTCCCACCCGTTACAGCGCGAAACCGGACCGTCGAGAATGCCCTATATATATAGATGCTCTATTGGGAGCCTTGGGCTTCCAATAAAGTTGGGGAAGCCCCAGCCACCCAACCAGCTAGCCCAACCAGCCTAGCCACCCACCACATATAGGTGCTGACGCGAGACCCAATAGACTGGTAGCATAAAAACCTAGTCAGAGTACGTACAAACCTTTTTGTCGCGATAATGCATATAAACCAGTGGTTTGAGTGCATTAAAACCTATTTGTTTCTACGTACAAATCACCCAAATGAGTAGACCTTCCACCTAACGTAGGTCGACGCAGTGACATAGGGGACATAGACCGACATGCACGCATCCACTCGAATTTCTTTTATTTTTTCGTAATAATTCCTCAATAAAACATCCGATTCAAAAACGGTTCTTACCATTGAACTCCTGACATTTTTGCGCACGATTGAAGATCCATTGTGAATATATTTTTGAAATTTTTTAAAATTCATAAAATTTGCATATTAAGATATAGAGTTATATGCATCCGTCTATGCATAAAAATCTGTGGTCATGTGCGTAAAAACATAAAGATAATCTCGTCCTCTCTAAAATTTGAAATTTAGAATTTGAATCATACCACATAAGAGCTGATTGGATGCATACGTTCACTCGTCAAGATGCATAAAAAAGTTTTGGCATTGATATTGCATATAAATTAGTGGTTGAATGAATAAAAGTTTACTTTATTACCGCATATAAACGATGAACATTACAACTGATTATGATTGATTTGGAGATGATGCAATCTTCTCTAAAATTTAAAATTTGAATCACGGCACGTAAAGCCCGATTAAATGCAAATAATTATAGAACAAGATGCATAAAAAGTTTTAGCACCGATGTTGTATAGGAATTAGTGTTTGGATGAATAAAAATCATCTTTATTACCGCATAGAAACCTCTCAATGAGATGGACATTCCATTACATATGAATTGTACATCTCATGCAAAATTCTATGACATCAAACAATGCATAGCCCTAGTCAAATAATGCGTACAATCCTTACGAACACACACATGTGATACTATCCATAATGGTCTAAACTTACAACATGCATAGAAACTCCAGTGAACAAAAAATATCAAAACCCAACTAAGGTTACATAAAAACTAGTACTCTTGCTCAAATCCAATTGGATTGTGCCACATCACGCCACTATCATGGCGTGGAGAGGGAAAGCCGAGCCAAAATATATAAAACATTTGCTTTCCACAGGAGTAAGAGATGCATATTAACCAAAGCAAAACTAGGCTATTGTAGCTCACATCGATGCATAAAAATTGAACGACATATGTATACTAATCACCCCCAATATTTTTATCTTAAATTCACAATGTATACAAACATGTATACAAACATTTTTAATCTCTAAGAGCTGCATGCACACAAACCAAATATGCATACAAACTTTTTTCTATTGAGGCCGCCTGCCGTCAGCGAACTACATCCCTACAAAATCCACATCTAACTAATTGAATCAAATTAAGAAGACACCTTTATATGCATAGTTTCACAGAAAAAGCAGAGCAGTCGGGAGGGTTTGTATGCACAGTTTGATAGAAAAACATAGCAGTCAGATCCATGTAGGAAATCGTACTACAACTATTCTCTACAGTACATACAAACCAACTCGTAAGTGCATACAAACCATGGCTTGCAGACCTAGAGAGGCGAACGCCATACGACCCCTATATAGTATGATTCAAATTTTAAATTTTAAATTTTGAGCAGGACGAGATTGTCTCCATGTTTTTACGCACACGACCACATATTTTTATACATAGACGGATGCATATAACTCTATATCCTAATGTGCAAATTTTATGAATTTCAAAAATTTTCAAAAATATATTCACAATGGATCTTGAATCGTGCGCAAAAATGTTAGGAGTTCAATGGTGAAAACCGTTTTTGAATCGGATGTTTTGTTAAGGAATTATTGCAAAAAAATGGAGGAGATTTTGATGGGATACAAGCCTCATGCGTCAGATTGTGTCGACCTATGTCGTGTCTTTGTTTAGTAGAACGTCCCAAATCATGGAAAGGTTTTTATGCGGCAACAAGCTGATTTTAATTCACTCAAACAACTGGTTTGTATGCATTGTCGCGATAAAAACGTTTGTACGCAGTCTGACATGAGAATTTACGTGTCCAGTCTGCTGGGTCCGCATCAGCATCTGGGATGTACGGGTGGCGCATCACGTGGCTTGCTGGTGTGGGTAGCTTGATGTGGGGTGGTGCGGTTAGGTTGGTTGGGGCTTCCCTAAGCAATAGGAAGCCCTAGGCTCTCAATAGCCCCTGCCCTATATATAGATATATATATATATATATATTATATTCAGATACATAGCAAATAGATGTATCAAAAAAAATCAAACGATTTATAATTTAAAACGAAAAGAGTACAGCAGAGGGGGGGAGAGAGAGTGTGCAAAGAAAGAAGGAATGGGAACTGCCAGAAGTGAAAATAGCATTCACCATGTCCCTCCGAGCCTCAAACATCACACACTCCCTCCATTCACAAATAACTTACCTTTTTTTACTTTTAATAATTGACCATTCGTCTTATTCAAATTTTTTATATAAATATCATATATCTTGTTATGACTTATATTAGTATTAGAGATACTTTAATAATAATTTACTTATTTTGTAATATGTACAAAATTTTTTTAAATAAGATGAATGGTCAAACGTAGATATTGAAAGTCAAAAAAGGTAAGTTATTTGTGAACGGAGGATGTAGACACGACTATCATCACAACTTTATGCAAAAATGTAAGGCCAAATTCGGAGAACAGATTTATTCAATACGAATTCCTCCATGTGTATCGCTCCTCAGCAGATGACATCAGCTTCTGTTCTAGTCCTCTACACATTCTGAGTTTTCAGTCAAGCTTTTACATACAACCTATACCGAGAAATTAATGAACCAAAGGACTGATGCCTAGCTACCTTTTGTGTTCAGAATACAATCTAAACTGCAACTCACTGACAGCTACAGAGCTGCCTCAATTCATAGTGTACTTCACCAACACAATTACAGTTTTGACATCAACGAAAACCTCATCATGTGGGGCTTCCTCAATTTCCTGCATTCAATTTCTTTGGTTATCTGTTTTCAGCTTAGCTTCGCCTTGCGCTTCACCTGGAGCCTTCCTTCCAAGACATCCAGAGCAGGCAGTCCGATAGACAGAAATCATCTCAGGTGGTATGCTATTATCACTGAAGAAGTCTGCCAATCTATGGACAATGAAATCATGCTTACAGCATGTGATTTTCACCATCTTCAGGTTGGTGCACACGAATGACCTTGTACTTTGAACAAATTCGAAGTTATACGCCTATGCAAAGCAAAATAATAACATGATTTAGGCAGTGACCATGTGTTTAAAATACTATGAGTAGATATTTATGTGAATTAATACACAGCATGTCAAGGTGAAGAAAAGGCTTCTCTAAGTTTGGTGAGTGCCCAAGTATGGATGTTCATTCATCAAAGCCAGGAGTTATACACCATTCACCAAGGGACAGAATCTTCAGGTTTTCTTAATTCATTGCAAGTTTCAATTCCCTCGTCAGCAGAACCTGCACATTTTTGTGTTAGAAATAATTCTGTCATCAATGTGCTTTTCAACCATAATAACCATTAGATGAATGAACTAAATTACTGTACAGTGGTACTTCAACATAGGATAAATTGAGAACGCACAGCATTGTAATCAATAATCATAACAGACAAAAACTATGAGGTGGAAGTTATATCCCTTTTAGCACTAGGTTCACAGATGAATTAGAAATGAACATTCCATGATGACAACCTATAATTCTCTTGATATAGAAGGTCGCAAGTTATTATATTTTTGTTCTACCTCAAGTCAATTCTGCAGTGTTTAAGACTTTGCCCTTAAAATGCTGGTAACAAATATGATGGCCAAGCTATATCAAGAAAATGAGAAAACATATTCTCGAAACCCATACAAACAATTTTCATACAAAATAGTAATCAAATCTTTCAGTAGGATAGGAAACATACTAGCAATTAAATGCATGGGTGATACTAAAAAGAGTAGAAAGAATTATTCAAGGCAAGAAACTTTTTCATGTAGCTAAATTTATTCACATGAACGGCACATATCTCACAGTCCCTGAATTATTAGTGAAGAACTTCATAACATTTCCATCATAAAAGTACAATAGGGACCCACTGAAAGTACTCTGATTGAATGGATACCAATACGTTATTTTAGACCTGCAAATTGTTTTAAATTTCTGAACTTCAGAATATTAATGTAACCATCTAATATTTGATTTAAACATTTAAATTTTATTCTACATAAATTTATCAGAGAATGATCTCATTACTGTCTTAGCTCCTTCCCATGCATAGCCATCACTTTGCGAAGTGTTAAGAAAAGAAAAGTCCACAGTGCACAAAGCGTATACTAAAAACTAAAATGTACTAGTATCAGCAAGGTGACTGAAATGTACCTCTCTTGGATGAGCTAACAGGTCCAATGTTTTAACATGTGAGAGGCTGCAAAGAATACCAACACCACCGAAGTCAGTAGAAATCTTGCTCTCATACTCTTCATAGCAACTGTTCAGAGGTTCTTTTCCTCTGCTTTTATGACCATTAATCTTATATTTGGATTCTCTGTTTCTGTCCTCTGCAATCACGCTGTAACTCAGAGTACAGTCATCGTCCTTCTCATCACTTGGTGCGGACCGATCACGATCAGAATCATAGTAGATACTACTACCATCAGATTCGTAGTGTTTGCTATCACCAGAGTCACCATTACATTCATTGTTGCTGTTATCATCTGACTCATCCTCCTTCTGTGGCCATTGACAATCAGAAAGCAAGCAAGAGTCATCAAGAACAATAGCTGTTGTGACTAGGAATTCCATTTTCTGGATCTGAGGGAAGCGTTGAAAAGGCTTGATGCAGTGCAGCAAGACAAGGTTTGGAGCATGAACCCTGAACCCAATAGCGAATTTGCAGCTGATCACAGTCAAATACTTGAGCGAGGTAGATCCAATCTCCCTGTCTACTGAACAATCCTTGAGCTCTAGTCCTTCCAAAGAAGGACACCTCGAACCGAGCTGCACGAGGGTGGTGTCATCCAGCTTGACACGACAGAGCTTCAAGATCAAGGTTGCAAGAACCGGGAACAGAGCAGTCACGGTAATTCTGCCTAACCTGTTGGTTTACATTGGATGCTGCTAGCAACCCCAAGTTCTGGATCCACGGAACATGGCCAAAATTGCTGCTGAACGGCAGCGAGACAACGTTTGGAGCATAAACAGAGGGAAGGCCATTTGGGATTTTGCACTTGATCACTGTCAAATGCCTGAGCAATTCGGACTGTATCTTTGTGGCCTGGGGTATGAGGCAGTCGTTGAGCTCTATCTCTTCCAGAGAAGTGCATCTGGAGCTGAGCTGCGTGAGGGTGGTGCCATCCAGCCGGACATGGGTAAGCTTCAAGATCCTGAGGCGAGTCTCGATGAAGTCGTACCCAGCAATAACGAAGCTCGTGTACTCTGGCGACGGGTACACGGCGTGATGCTCGCCGGAGAGCTCGATCTCCTCCGCGCCGTGCCTGATGGCGTAGGCGATCCAGACGTTGGCGTCCCCGTCGCGGGCCTCGTGGCACCAGCAGAGGCGGAGCGACTCCAGCAGCGCCAGCTGCCGCCGCCGGTGCAGCAGGTTCTTGACGAACTCGGCGAACTCCCGTCGTCCGGGGATGTTCGTCGGCGCAGATGTCGCCGCGACTCAGGCGCACGGCTTGCGGATGTCGAGGCGGCTGGCGGAGGCCCACAGGTGGCGCCACGCTTGGAGAGCACGCAGGTGCGCACCGCCTCCCACGCCTTGAGGTGCGACATCACCCGGAGGAGGGTCTTGTCCGGTACGGCTGAGACGGTCGCTGGCGCCGCCGCCGGCATCGCCAAGGCCACTGCCTCCGGGTCCGCGCGTCCCCGGCGCTGCCGCGTCTTCCGCGAGCATTCTGTCGAACGGGTTGCCTGCACGGAAAGAACGGTCGGCGTGAACACCTCGGAATCAAGAACTCTGCAGCGGGCAAGAAACCATGGCTGGGATACCATCAAGAATAGATTCGCATGCATGAACCCGCAAGAGAATGTTCGCACGAATCAACAATGGAGGGGAGGAGCGAAGAACTGACCAGAACAAGAGATGGAGGCCTTCTTCGCACGAATCAACTATGGAGGGGAGGAGAGAAGAACTGACCACCAGAGGGGAGGAGACCAGAACTGACCAGAACTATGGAGGGGACTCGCTGGACCGGTGACGGGCGGGTTCTTGCCTTCTTGGTGTTTTTTTTTTTTTTTGTTTTATGCCGCCTTCTTGGCTTCTTGCTGCCTCGGTGCCAGGCTGCCGGCAGCAGCAGAGGCTTCGGCTCTCGTTCCCGTTGATTAAGGCCCCCTTTGGATCCTGGGTGAAACGTAGGAAAATCGGAGGAATCCATTCCTCCGGTTTTGCTGACGTCAGCATCCTTTGGATGGCCTTTGGATGGGCCAGAAAAACCGGAGGAATGGATTCCTACGGATTCGTTTCTCTCACGGCGCACGGGAAAAAAAAAATCCACTCCAACCTCTGGTTTTGCTTGAAGTCCGAGGAAGGAGAGAGAGAGAGAGGCGGGGGGGCCGGCGTCGTCGTCCGCCCCGCGCCCGGCTCGAGCAGCAGGCGTCCGCCCGGGCGAGCGAGGCGGAGCCCGGCCCTAGATCCGAGCACGGGAGGGAGACGGAGAGGGAGGGACCCGCCCACGCCCCGCGTCCGCCCCTGGGCCGAGCCGCCGTCCATGGGGGCAGCCAGCGTCCTCCCACCGCCCGGGCGGATGAGGCCGCCTCCCTTGGCGCGTGCCTCGCCCGCCGGGAGGCTGGAGCACCGGCCGGTGGCGGATCCATGGCCGCCGGTGCGGATCCGTGGCGCGGCGCCGCGCGGTGGAGGCGGTGGGTGCGGGGAGGGCGGTGGGGGCGCGGTGGAGACGGTGGGATGCGGGGTGGCAAGTGGGGGCGCGGTGGAGGCGGTGGGGTGCGGGGTCGTCCCGTCCGCCCGCGCCGGAGAGAGAGAGAGAGAGAGAGAGAGAGAGAGCGGCCGCCCGGAGGAGTTTCCTGCGTGCGTGAGCCAAAGGACCGACTGTGTTTACAGGAATCAAGTGCCGGCCTTTTCCGTTCCTTTCCTACGCCGTTCCTTTCCTCCATTTGCCATGTGGTTTTCCTATGAAGCCAAAGGAGCCCTAAGGGAGGGAACTGGAAAGGGAAACAAACCAACGGCAAAATGGGTGCACGGGTGGTCCCTCCCCTCAAAGACCGTCTTATCTACTCCTGCTGGGCTATACTCTACACTTTAAGGGCCCCTTTGGAAGGCAGGATAGAAAAAACAAAGGGGTAGGAAAAACACAGGAATTGAACTGCACCACTTCTTCAATCCTATAGGAATTCAAAACATAGGAATGTGACCTGGAAGCCCTTTGGCAGCACCTCAGGAAAACAAAGGAATTCATACACCTGCTCTCTCAATTTGAACTACACCACACTACCAAACTTGCTCTTTTGTTTCTTTGCACGTCTGGTATCAGCAGGAAGCCAAGGAGGAGTTTCTCTGGAGCTGGGTGCTGCTTGCTTGTTATGCACATGAGAAGGCAGGCACCGCAAGAAATCCAAAATTTCCTCCTATATGTGGCACACGATTCTGCTTGCTTTCGTAGATGGAGAATGAAGAAGCTACATGACAGAAAAAGGAAAAAAATCCAATGACCTGCACCTGCACCACTCAACATCGTAGTGGTTGTCGTGGGTGGCTGCTTCGTGCGGCCGGCGTTGGGGAGGACGGCAGGATGGTACCGGCCGATGCAGCACACGATTCGCGTACGGACAAAGAAGAGGATGAGGTCCGTCGCAGCGGCAGCGCAGGGAGGAAATCCACCGGGGCCGCGTGCATACGGCGAGTTTGGGGCTTCTGTGTTGACCGGCCGCCGATTGGGGCTTCTGCATCCACCAGCCGCTTGCGACACGGCGCCGCCCGCATAGGAGCTCACCCGAGCAGAGCCCGCCGAGACCAAGAATGGCGCTGTGGTCCACGACGTGGGTGGCGACCCTAGGAGCTAGGGGCAGCCATGGCGGCGGGCGGAGACAGTGCGCCGACGCGGGGGGCGAGCGATGGAGCGAGTGGAAGCCGTGGGAGCGGAGAATGCCGGCACGTCGATGGCGTGGTGACGGACGCAGCGGGCACGGGATGGCGCACCGGTGGCCACGCGCGTCCTTGTGGAGGTCGGTGGAGAGGGAGGAGGGAGATGGAGAGGCGGGACAGATGGAGAGCCGGCGGCCCATGGAGTGGAGGCGCCGATGAGGAACCGTTTCCAGGCCGCGCGCGTGAGCTTTCTTTCGCGCCAGGAATTTTACCATGAGGTCTGAGCTCTTGGTTTCTTTCCGGAGGAATCGTGCTCTGAATGCCAATCCTGTGGAATTATTCCTCTGACTTTCCTGTGAAACAAAGGGAATACATAGGAAAAAATCCATAGGAATGGAATCCTTTAAAAATCCTGTGAATTTCCTTCAATCCAAAGGGGCCCTAAAAGATCAACCCACGTTCGGTCTCCTGCTGGGCTAGAATATGTCGCGGGCCTTTGCGCCATTGGACCAGGCCGAGCTGTGCCCTGGCCCCGTTTCTGTTTTTCGTTATTTTCTGTAAATCAGCAAACGCATAAATGATGTAAAAATATAGAAATAGGAAAAATAAAATAGTAACAAAATGATTTTTTAAACTCTTCTTGACTAGGCCCTGTTTGTCTACCCATCCAAAAAAAAAATTTCACCAATCACATCGAATTTTGTGGCACATGCATGAAGTATTAAATATAGATGAAAGGAAAAAAAAAACTAATTATATAGTTTGCGTGTAAATTACGAGATAAATCTTTTGAGTCTAATTAGTCCACGACAGTAACACTTGTGCTAATGATTGATTAATTAAGTTTAATAAATTTGTCTTGCGATTTCCGTGCAAGCTATGTAATTTTTTATATTAGTATTCAAAAACCTTTCCAACATCGCATCTAAACATCTATGTGAAATTTTTACCAATTTTTTTTTTGCATCTAAACAAGGCCTGGTCTACACTTTAGAATAAAATATTTGGTGTAGTTATAGGTCTATGTTTTCTTTCATAAACTGATAGAGGATCTTTTATTGAATTTTTTGCATCTAAAAAGGCCTTAGTCCTTTTGTAGTGATTTTTTTAGGATGATCTTTTATTGATGTGTAGAATCTATGGTAAAAATGTACAATGGACACATATAGACTGAGTAGAGTACCTTTTATGATCTCTCGTCGGAATATATAGAGAGTACATTTTGTGATTTTTCGTATGGACAAGGCCAAGAATCCCACACAATTACTTTAGAGTGGCCAAAACAATCTTCAATCTTACTCAACTCTTTTCCACTGCTCCAACCATCTAGGTGGTGGCAACCACCAAGAGTAATAGACTCACACACATTAAGAACACTCTCTAGTGCTTAGATGATCAATCACTTATCAAATACACTAGAAGCTCTCCTAATCACTCTCTAGATCAAGCTCTAAGTAAAGAAAGTGAGGGGTTTAGTTTGCTTAGCTCTAAGGGATGTCCATGGATGCAAAATGCCAAGAGTTGCTTTCCCAAGCTGGCCAAACCACTTAAATAGGTGCCACACAAAACACGCAACAATTACTCTCGCAGTCAACAAAACATACTTGACAGAACACGTAAGTCAGAGCGACTGGACGTGTTCGATCGCGGCGTCTAGGCACTCAATGCACACCATGTGTCACCAGATTCAACCTCAGCTGCTCATCAGCACTGGCTAGGAACAGCTCGTGCTCGATCAATGTTGGACCGGACATGCCCCATGTCCGCTCGCTTGCCCTCGCACGCGCGCGCTTTGCTTCAACAAACCCACTCACACGAGTCCAATCCTAACTCAAAGAGCTCCAAAACTTGCATTTCTTGACAAGACGCGTCCGCTGCAGCCTGATCGGACGCGCCAGCGTCTAGTCACTTCTCTGTTACTGCTCAGCCATGCCAACTTGCCTGGTCGCACGCGGTGCTAGACAGTCCGGTCGTTGCGCGTCCGGTCACTCCTAAAAAAACGTCTGGGCGCCACACTGACCGGACGCGTCTGGTTCTAACCAGGACAGCGTCCGATCATCTCTATGACCCTCTTTCATTTGCATTTCTTGCCACCCTTACTTCCAACTTGCTAACCACTTCGAGTCTAGCTCTCAAGCACTAAGGTTAGCACTCTCCACAGCTCAATACAAGGGTTAGATGTTAGCACACTAGGTTCTAATGCCAATACGAGTAAGAAATCACCAGTGGCACCTATACGATCGATATTACCACGAGATCACCCCTCTTCATATTACGGTTATCGATCGTAAACTCGACCATCAACTTCTCTACTCGCCTATGGCTAGTAAAATGAAAAGCCCTAACTATAGCTTGGCCTTTAGCTTTCTATTTCTCCTTTTCTTTTTCTTTCACCGAGATGTGGAGCACTTGATTACTTGTGGAGCATCTCATCACCTCCAACATTTTGATCCTCTTCTCCACCTTGAGTTGGACTTGTCCTTTCTCTAATGCTATAGACTTAGCAGCAGAGTTAGTCACATCAATTATCCAAAACTAAACTAGAGACTTTCAGCTGCAGCAAAGGAAGACAGCAAGGAGATTAGCGCATGGTGCAGGGTAATTAGCACAGGGTAGGATGATTAGTGGGATGATGACGATGAAATTCGGGTCTTTTTAGTTGTTGGATTGGATTAGTGCAATATATATGCAATACCAGAAAATATGGTATACACCAGATATGCCGAAAATTCAGAAACCTTCCTAATTGTTTTTATCCCGATTTAACTGGATTTTACTAAAACTTCATATGTACTTTACCAAGAAATACAATATACAGATAATTTTTTTTTGTTGTCCAGTCTTCTTCATGTCCTGTTTTTTTTTACGGCAAAAGACTATGGGGGGAGATCCCCACAATGAGAGATTGTATTAATTTGTGAAGAGAAAAGTACTTACATACATGAAATTAGCTAATTCTTCATGTCTTGTTGTAGGCATAGGCTATCCGATGGGTACATGTGACCCGAACGTGCAACTCTACATAACCAAACCTGATTCTGAAAAGGGTCAAGCTCCGGCACCAGAGCGTGCCACGTCGCCGCCCATTTCAAGCCGTCGGATCAGGCGGCTGGACAGCCTAGATCAAGGGAGTTCTCGCTATTTAAAAAAAGCCCTCAAACTTTATATAAATCAACCCACAGTCCACGCCCTCCTCCCATATTTTTTTGCAAAAAACCCTCGAAGTCTACTGAAATCAACCCGCGGTCCGCCACTTCTCATGCCCCATTCATGGGCCTCAGCCTGCCTCCCTGCTCGGCGTTGGGTTGATGGGCCCCGATGATCTTTTTTATTTTCCAGCAATTTTATTATTGAGTAAATCGAATTATTAAGTAAATCGCACTGTAGGTAGTTAAACTATTGGCGGTTCTCGGATAGTTACTTTAACTAAAAAAAGTAACAAGGTACTTAAACCTAATTAGTCCATCATTAGCACATATTTATCAGTAGCACGACATTGTCAAATCATGAGTTCAGTTTGTCTCGGTGACCATTGCTTATCAACCGCTTTTTTGTGAGATAATTTTTAAGCCTAATTAATCTATGATTTAACAATGTCATGCTACAAGAAACATGTGATAATGATGGATTAATTATACTTAATTAATTTGTCTGGTTATGTATTGATGAAATTTATAATTAGAGTACCTATCTAGGAACCACCAATAATTTAAGTACATAGTCTTACACGTTTAAGTACCTATCTAGGAACCATTAATAGTTTAAGTACCTATCTAGGAACCACCAATAGTTTAAGTACCTAGCTGTTACATTTTTTAGTTGGAGTACTCGTTTGGTAACCACTCAATAATTTAAGTATCTACGGTGCAAACTCTTTATTATTTATCTAAACCGGCTAACATATTGTAAAAAATCATAACAGATCAAATAAAGATTAGAAAAATACCAAACTAAGTTTATTGAACTCTACATAACTCGAACTATATTCTAAATACGTAACATCACATATTTTTTTTAATTTTATTTCTACTAGCACATGCCCGTGCGTTGCTACGGGAACCTTAAATTTTTCAATGCAATCCAATACAATAAAAATAAGAAAAAAATTAGTAGATTAGGAGCCTCCAATTTTAAATGCAGTAAGCAACAAATTAATCGTTAGAGTGGAGATAACATGAGAAGCAAGGTACACACGAACATCAAAACCTTACACTCCTTATAAAAAATCCATAGAACCATAAGTTAGTCTCTCATGCCAACCATAACTAAAAAATATTTCCACATCACTCCAGTATATCATGCAGTAGTTTAGCGTACCAAAGTCGATCTTCTAACATGGCATTACTACCATCTTCACATAGATTATCCCTTGGTCTTCCGTGTGTTTCTAATGCTTAAGAATAGGCATATCCCTACAGGATGCAGTATATAAATTGCTTCATCAGATAATCAGATAACATAGTGTTACAAAACGAAGTACTGCAGAAGTTGAAGATAGAAATGCATATTCCTAGAGGATGCAGTTAAAAAAAAATGTGAAAATAACAGTTATTGCAAAAGTGCAAGTCCTGTAGATACGAAGAGTTACTGGAAAAGTGCAAGTCCTGTAGATATGAAGAGTTACTGGAAAAGTGCAAGCACAGTTTGTTAACTCGTTGGACAGACTGGTTAACCGAGATATGATACCCCTGAATAAAATGTGCTCTGAACTTGAAATAAGAGATTTTTCAGATCAAATTCATGAAGTTTCTCCCATCTATGTTTTATTTCAACAATGCATATTATATCAAAACTTGGCAAAGCCAAAATGCAAAATTTAGACAAAATGTATAGAAAACACAGATCAGTTAATATCAATAAGGCATGCCATTTTAGAGTATAGTAATTCTAATCCCATCATTTCAAGGCCAAATATTAGATAAAAAACTCTCAAGCAGGTTCCTTTTGATACATTAATGACAAGGCACTAAGTCATGACGAGTAAAATGTTCAGGAGGGGACAACCTTTCACGCAAGTCAAAAAACATTTCCAAGTTTCTTTCCAAAATGAGGGTTCAGAATATCAGTTTCAGATATTACTCTCTTCCAGTAGAAGAACCTCTTGCTTTTGCTCTGCGGCCAACAAATAGTAGTGAAGATTGGTCCTAGAACATTTTTGCAGTTCACATCAGCATATGGGTCACATGGTATCTAACCAAACAAAATTGCTATTAGCCAGAGATTCAAGATAGTACGGAAACATTAGAGTTCATAACTGATTTTGTAGGATTCAAGCCGCCAGTACAGAAAGTTAGAAACATTAGAGTTTCTCAACACCCTGTTCACCTGATTTTTGAGGAATTCCCAAATGCTACTGTAAAAAATCCACTATGCTTCTTGTCCACACCCAATTGGACAGAAGATTCTTGCTTCTGAAAGGAGATGGCTAAGCTTCAGCAGCGTGAAACCTAGCAGCTTCAACCAAGGAAAATCAAATTGCAACACACTGATTAGTGTTTTAGGAGAAGGAATGCTTAACATAAAAATCGCATTGCAACATAAGCGTGAAAACAATAAAACACCAATACATTGCATTCACCTCAGTGCAGAGAGCTATAATTAACATGATTTAGTACTATCTCAAATATGATGGCCCAACCAGGTGGTGTTTAGTTTACTCAAGTTCTGAATATTTTGGCATGTTAGTTGTACACAACCAGCTGCCAGCATATGCATCTCCAAGCTAATTCAAGGCCATGTTTTTTGCTTCTGCATGACTGCATCTAAAAATGCAGGGAGTCACTAACTCATAGTTCTACAGGTTGAGTGATTCAACAAACCACTGTGTTTCAGACATTTAACATTTTTCAGAATCTGAACTGCATGCGAGGTCCAAGAAAAGTTACTTCCATGGGAATTTATGGCAAAACTTGGGAAAATGATAATTCCCAACTGTACAAATTCATATATGAAGCGGAAAGCCAGGAGCTCTGGCATTCAGTTACAAAGGGAGAGTGCTAATTAAATGCAACTGAGCAAAAAAACTGTATGAAATACCTTTCTAATGAGCAGCAGGTGCGTCTCAAAAAAAAAAAATGGAACAGCAGGTGTATGAGCTGGCCCAGTGCTATAAACAGTACCAAACTTTTGGATGTGTCCAAATGCACTAATATTACAATATATAATGTCTTCATTAGTGACACCCTGCTCATACAATATATCTTTGCACCATGAATTTTCAAGAGATCGTAGACCTTCGAGCGGCTTTAAACTCATCAACTACCCCCTTTGATCGGAGAAGGGGATGAGATCATCATTTGACAACGCATAATCGATAGGAAGGAAAGTCTGATGGGGGCTCACCGTGCTTTCCCAGCGGTCGTGAGTGTCGATTCTGGCCTTCCAGTTGAGAAGCTACTCTGACGATGTTGCAGTGCCCCTCACAGGCAGCAATGTGCAGCGCAGTACCATCCAGGTTGATGCTATTGACATCAAGGCCGCTCCGCAGCAACCCCTCGACTCCCAGCTCGACGCCTTGGCACGCCAAGAGGATTCCAGGTCCTCCGCCGCCGATTCCACAGGGATCTGCCTCCCGCTGCGGCGCCACGCCACTCCTACGTCCGTGACCGGTGACGACCCGAGCACCTGCGACAAGCGTTGGTCACGTGGCATCGGGCGGGCGAGCGGAGAGACAGCAGCTTGTTCTTGTCCAGGCCGAGCTCCGGCTTCCCGCCCTTGGTGCACGAGGGGGCGGGAGGGAGCGAGCAGCGGCGTAGACGACGCGCCGCGGGCTAGGGCGCACATGGCGGAGAGCGAGGAGGAGCACGCGCGTCTATGCCGTCGCGGCGCCCCGTGGATGAGAAGCGGGAGCCGGAGGAGGTCTGTCGCCAACGCGCGACGGGCCGGGCAACGCCGCCTTGAGGAGCGCGTCGACGGTACTCCGCTCATGCTCCCCTGTTGGAGGATGGTTCAGAAACCGGCGGTGAGCGTCTTGGCAAGGGCGAGGTGCTTCCCTCCAAGTGCGGCTGTGCACTTCACCTCCAGCCTGCTCCAGCATGCCTGCGAAGTGGACGCAGCGGTGAGGCGGGAGCCGAGGCCTCGCCGCTCCCTCGCGTCGCAGGGCGCATCGGGGCAAAACGGAACAGCGCTGGAGCAGGCGAGGAGGAGCCGGGCGAGTCCTCGCTCCTCGCGCCGCGGCGGCGGCGGCGGCGAACGGAAAGGCTAGGGGCAGGCAGGCCGCACAGCGCAGGCACGCAGCCCGCAGGTGCACCGCGCACTGGCCGCCCGGGCGCAGCCGGCCTGGAGCTCAGCCGCGGCTGCCGAAAGGGAGCGCCCGTCTCCACTCTCCCCGCTGGCTGCTTTGAGCGGTCTAGCGGAGAGCTGCCGCGGTGGCAGGTGGCGGGTGGTTGTGGGCTCCGGTGAGCACGGCTCCGGCATAGCCTCGCGAGCAGGACTGCGGCGCCACCACGGCCGACGGTAGGAGCTTCAGGCAGCAGCGGTGGTCTGCCCGGGCCTTCGGGCGGCGGTGCTGGGAGGAAGAGCAGGGGCAGGCGCGGCGGTGCTGAGTTCCTCGGGCAGCGTGCTGGGAGGAAGAGCAGGGCGGGCGGCGGTGCTGAGTTCCTCGGGCAGCGGTGCTGGGAGGAAGAGCAGGGCGGACGGGTTGCTAGGGCCTGCGGGCGGCGGTGTTGCCTGGAGGAATAGGACGGCGGGCGGCACTACTGTGTCGAGACCGGGGACAGGGGGCGCGGGCCGCGGGTGGGAAGGAACGGGGATTGGAGAGTCAACTTTGGTGAGCGGATCGAGGGAACTGAGCCGGTGTGGGGCGGCCTTGAATGGGTCTCGGACAGATGGAGTGGTATGGGGCCATATGCCTCGCGGGGCGATGGAGCGGGGCGGGGCGATGGAGCGGGGCGGTAAATGGGAGTGCTTTGTGAACGATCCTAGTTTCACCTTTTTAGGAGTAGAGATAAATATAAATCTATCATACCATACCTATATTATTATATTAAAATTATTCATGAAATACTCTTCTCTCTTATAAAAATATGATAGTTCTATTTCAACACCTAGAATAATATATCACTTAAATAATATAAGTTTTTATTGCTACAAATATAAATCTAGATTTCTCTAGAATTCTCTAAAAATAATTAATAAAGATAGTTTCTTTATTTCAGTTGCTATGAAATTTATATTATACCACACTGCATACCACGCATAACATAAAATGATTTATTATTATACAAAAATATACTCCCATTTATTTACTTATAAAAATGTCCTATCTTTTAATGAATACTTCAAAAATGTCTTTCTCTAAAATAAATATAGCCAAAAAATATGATAGTTCTATTTCAACTTCTAGAATAGTATTATTGAAATAATATAAGTTTTCAAAAAATATAGAGTAATGTGCATCACCGGTCTCTAAACTTGTACCCATTTGTGTCATCTCGGTCCCTAAACTTACAAATCGACCATTTATATCCTCAAACTTGTTAAATTTGTGTCATCGCGGTCCCTAAACTTGTTCGGTTGTATCATCCCTAGTCCCTAAACTTGAAAATTACCCATTTAAGTGCTCAAACTTCAGTTGTGTTATATCAGTCCCTAAACTTGGTTTTGAGTCTCATCTAGGTCAAATCAAAGGCGATCTAAACACTCTATATCAAAAAACAATTCATAAATTTTCATATGAACTCAAATGATGGCAAACTTTATATTAAAATTGTAGCCATCCATGCGATCTACAACTTTGTAGTTGAAACCTTTTTGAATTAAAACTATTTAGGGTTCCAAAATATTATTGTAGGTTTATAAATTTTAAAATTTTAAATTTTAAACTAAATTTTTGAGACGCTAAACGACTTCAAATAAAAAATTTCAATTACAAAGTTGTTTATCACGTCGAGGGCTACAATTTTGTTATAAAGTTTGTCTAATTCAAGTTGTATGAAAAAGTTATGAATTATTTTTTAATATACAGTATTTTTAGATTACCAGATTTTGACTTAGATAAAGTTTAAGGACCGGTATAAGTTAACAAGTTTGAGGATCTAAACCGGTGATTTTCAAGTTTAGAGACCGGAATGACACAATCGAACAAGTTTGAAGATCTAAATGGTCGATTTACGAGTTTAGGAGAACCGGATGACACAACACAACGATACAAGTTTAGGGACCGGTGATACTCAAAAATATATATATAATTCTAAATATCGTCAACACAAAAGTGCTAACCCCCTGAAGCCAAAGCCGCCCCAAACCTTCTCCTTAATCCCGTTTCCAAACGGCGAACGCGGCGAGCGAAGCGAACGAGAAATGGCGGACGGGGCAGCGTACGAGGCGCAGCGACGGCGGCAGGTGGAGGAGAACAAGCGGAAGCTGGAGGAGCTGGGGCTGCACGACCTCTACGCCGCCCTCGTGCCCCCCACGGTCCGACCTTGATTTCCTTCTCTAGGTCTCGCATTGCCTTCGAGGAGCTGTCTTCCTTTCTTCCTCCGTCCTGTGACCCAGTTGGCGTCTTCGTAGGCCAAGAAACTGAAGCAGAAGGCGCGGGCCCCCACCGCCGCTGCCGCCCCGGTACGGCGGTCCGGCCGCGTGGCCGACCTCCCCGAGCAGCCCAATTACCGCGAGGTACGTTCTGATTCATGGGAACGATTTTTTCTTCCTCTCCACTGTTGCTTCATCCATTTTATTTTAGAGGAATTTTTTCCATCCATCTAATCCTAGATGTAGCTGTCATCTACTCCCCCCTTTCCAAATTATTCCAAGAATATCAGAGAGTTAAACCATCTTAAGTTTGACCAAAATTAACAAAGATTCATGACATCAAACAACTACACTATGGAAATATAACTAATGGTACTTAGCCGGTATCATAAATGTTATTATCTTATTATATAAATTTGGTCAAACTTGAAAAGCTTTAACTCAAAGATTCTTAGAATGACTTATAATTTAGGACGGAGGGCGTAGCAACTAACATGTAACGTTTCTGATCCATTGAGCAGCAACTGGGTTATAAGAAGTCAGGAGGTGACGCCATGGCCAAGGCCAAGGAGCTGGAGGCCAAGCTGGGCCCCGGCCACCCCACCTTCGTGAAGACCATGACCCAATCCAGTACCAGTAGCAAGTTCATCCTGGTAATCCGTGCATCAGTTCACACACCTGGGTGCTGTCAGTTGTAGTATCGTCCATCCCATTGGCATTGGGTGCTGAATAAGTGAGATGGGGCAGTCGCTCCCGGTGGATTTCTGTAGGAAGCATATACCGAAGCGGGACGAGATGATCTTAGTAGTGGATGAGCAGGACAAGATGTTTGAGGTGAAATACCATGCGGTGGAATATCCCCGCTTTTCCATGTGGAGAGGGTTCATCACCGACCACAAGCTGGGTGATGGCGATTGCCTGTTGTTCCAGCTGATTCAGCCGACGGTGTTCAAGGTGAGATACTAGGTTATTCTTTGCAGTGTTTTAAAAGGTGCTAGACGCCTAGTACATTGGTGAAGATAAGGTCGGCTAGATGGTTCTTGCGGGAGGTTAGCGCCTATTGTATGGGCAGACAGATTTTTAATCTTGTGTTTGCTATGATTTTACTTCTGGATAACAATAGCACAAGTACTTGATAGTTTGGACTCTATTAGATGTCAATCAAAATGGGAATCAAGAAGAAACTGCTCATGGATGAGCAGAAAAGGGATGACGGAAAGTGAAATTTTGCAGGGAGAGAAGATGGGAGGAAACCAAATGATATTTCCATTTTATCAGCGTTTTGTTCCTTTATATGGTCACGGTTGCTTCAATCACCCAAGGCCGAGCCCAGGTAATCTAGTATTACAACCTAGTAGTTATAGCCCATGCCCATGACAAACCTTCATTTCCCAATCCTTGAATTCGGCTCTCCTTCAAGCTGATGCACATGTGCCGCCAAGATCCCAGGGTCTCGGCAACTTCTGGACTAACTGTAATAATGAATTAATGATTAAAGAAAAATCATGTTTCCATCAATATGGGCAATGTGGAGGCATGAGGGTCATGTTGCGTGTTTCTACTCTGGACTGGATAAACACATTCTTTATTCAAATATATTGACTTAGAATATCTCCCTTAACTTGAATGATAATTTCTGATGCTACCGACTCTCTCCTTCCAAAACGAAAGTGGCATGGATAAATCAGCCTTTTTTTCCCGCTTGCTGAATGACAAGTCAAAAAAAAAATCTTCCTTGGTTTTTTTGTGTGGAGCAAATTTTCAAAGTTTGGCTGAAGCTATCTGAAGGTGTGATAGTGACATTTGGACCAATGAATAACCACCTTTCAGGTGCTGCTGAAGCTTGCACAGCATCATTGCTATACTGCTATCCATGTTCCCTACATGCTTTGGCCACTGATATGCTGTGCAAATTTTAATCTTGGACCAAAGCCCATCTCCTGTCCAAAGGACAGTTTGACTCCATGACCAATTAATTCAAGTTTGCAGCAATTGTTCCATCTGCACTGATCTGTTCAGGCCTCAAGAATTCAGACGCCAGCCGGCCTGTTCCAAAGTATTTCTTACATGTTCTACCTGATTGAGCAGACATATTTCATGTTGAGATCCTAAGTTGTTCTTCTCAGTGCTTAAAAGAGTGATAAGTCCTAGTCAGGGCAGTGGGGTGGCACCTATCACCCAGGTGGAGCTAAAGCTGTCTTGGTGGGAGGGTGGTGCCAATTGCCATTGTAGGCTGGGCAACTAGTTGGGTGGAGTTTGTTGAGTTTTCATCATGACTTTTTCATGTTTTTACCACATATTCATGGTATGCCTGTGCCATAGTATCACTGGTCAAATGCTGAGAAGGATCTTGCCATACCTATTTTCACAAAAATTACAACATGAACATGGCATATGTCACAATATTTGGAAAACATGAAATCCTGACTTCTTTTGAACATGATTTTTGTAAGAAACAGTATACATTTCTGTAAAATTACTCTATTTCAAACTGACCAAAGAATCTTTGCAATATCAATTTTCTTTGAAGCCTGCTGTCTGTAGTACGCCTTCTATTACAATTTCTTAAGGATTACATAGAAGAAAACTATGTATTTAACTTTCTGATTATGTTACCTCTGCTATGCAAATGGTGCAGGTATACATTATCAGAGCAAGTTCTTGCAACGAAAATGGCAACTGATGAAACAGGATCCTCTAACATTTGACTGGAGCAGGTTAGTTATGATTATCACCTTTTGTCATGGTTGAATTGACTGTTTAAAAGATCTATTCTGAAATGTCAAGGGAATGCTTTTGATCCTGATTTTTTGCTTTCTGATGTCATCTAATTGTTGAAAATTACTTGCAATGTTTCGAGATAGATGCATATTTCATATTTCTTGCATGATAATTGATACACAAGTTTGACCATTACTTTTTATGATATGTTATTAATTGTTATAAGACATAAAGCCACGATGTACTTTTTGTTTCCTATTAAGCTTGACTCTTTGTTTCCTATTAAGCATGACTCTTGTCTTCGTTTAAAACAGATGTCCCTCAATATACATGTATGAGTTAGGCTTGTTTGGTTGGATGCCCACTTACCCAATCAAAAAGCGTGCATTCCTACTATATGCAGATTGTTTGGTTTGCTACCAAATTTTGGCAAGCCATGAGGGTTAAACGTCATCCCCTTCGCAATTGCTGCGAAATCTATGGCAAAGCTTGGGCGCCAATATACCTTGCAAAAAATTGGCAGTGAATGAGCATTATCAAAATGTGCCTCAAAACAGTAGTTTCTGGTGGGTCATCTTGCCTGATGCTAAAATTCATGCCACCAGTTGTAGCTTAAGAGAAAAAAGTGATTATAGTCCTGCAACAATAATCAAAAGGTTTACGGTAAATGAATCGTATGGCTGCACATCCCAGCCATGAATGAAGCATGACATCCACCGTTTTGCCTCTGTGTTGTTGATCTAGTTCTGTTGCTTTGGCGTTGGTAGCCTCCATTTGTTTGATAATGCACGCTATGGATCACATGTCAGATTAGAATGCAATTGGATGTCTGCCAGTTATGTATTCGCTTCAGCAAAAACTTGGGGGATAATATTTTCTTTGGCATGTTTCACAGTTGGATATGATTTTGTCTGTGCTGCCCTTTGTTAACAATCGCCGCCTAGCAGGAGCAGGCAGCAGTATTTTATTTTGAGAAGCACATCTTTTGAGCTCGTGTTGTCAAGTAGTAGCTGACCTTTTGGTGTTAACGCCTACCAGAACTACTGGACAATAGACTTACTAGCAGTGTCATCATTTAAGAATGGGAGTAGTACTTAATTGGACTTGTTTTTACTAAATTCATTTAGTAATTCATTATATTAATGTTCATAATTAGCTTGGTTTGATTCGTATCTGGCCTTTTTTTTTTTTTTTTGTTATATCATCCCAGTGAGAAATGATGTTGCATTTTTTTTTGGTGGGGGTGGGAGTGGGGGCGCTACACGTGCAAACCTGAAATGAAGCTATGCCAACTTTTCAATGAGCAGTCATACAATTTTTTGTTTTCGTTCATGTTGTACTTTATGCTAAATTGGCACTGACCTTTTTGGGCATTTTTCAGTTCCAGAAAACAATGCTATGCCAACTTTTCAATAAGCAGTCATACAAATTTTTGTTTTCGTTCATGCTGTACTTTATGCTAAATTGGCACTGACCTTTTGGGGCATTTTTCAGTTCCGGCAAACAATGAGGAGCGAGTTAGAAAATGAATGCACAAGGTTGCCGTCTTGTGTCAAGATCATCAAAGACTCATTAGAGGGGCATTATGATTATCAGGACGTCGTTAAGCTAAGTCTGTAATTCATGATTGCGCATGGCGGTTTACCATGTCATGTTACTATGTTAGGCCTCCCAGCAGCAAGTTGGAGCCTATTTTATGTTGTTGACGCGAAAAACACGCTTGCAAGCTGGAGAGAATCGAAGTGCAAGCGACCCTTTGATCTGTGAGGCTTTTTCAAGTAAGCCAGTATGCTTGATTGATCCGAGGCGTGCCAGTCAATTTTGTTATTTTGGGTGGTGTGGTGTGTTTTGTATCTAGAGTCTATTCTCCTTTTTCTTCTAAATATAATGAAGTGCAATTATTATGCGTTTTTGAGAAAATACTTCGGCCATCCAGTAGGCATCCATGGGTGGAAACCAAACTCGAAACCAAACTCGATAAGTTTTGATCCTCGAAAATGAAAACTATGGGAGGAAATCACCCTTGCACGGGTGCCCATTGAACCTACAACCCACGGGAGCTTAGACCCAATACCGCCTCACTAGTATCCCTAAACCAGGTCTAGAAACTTCATAGTCACACATTTCATTAAAGGAAAACTGATGAAACTTAAACATGACAACCGAAATGACTCACCCTAAGCAGCGCAACCCATATACAATAAAGATAACACACAACCGATGGAATCACAACACAACATGTTGCCGAGCTTATCACAAGTTATAGCGATAAGCAACTCTGAATTTCCACAGAGAAGGAACATCAGCTAAAGCCCTAACACGCTGCCACCTACTCACAACAAGTCCTGGCCTCCAAAGAAAGCGAACACATGTCATGTTGCCAACCTTTGTTACACCCCACAACGAAAGCAACTCCACCTTAGCCACTGATCCACCCTAGGAGAACCATAGACATGCCGCAAGAAGCAAGTATCGAACCGAAAAGAGAGTCCAAACTCATCAAAAACCTAAGGCTTATAAGTAGTAAACGTCTCAGTATAAGCATTTTTCTTACACATGCTACATCGGATCTAATGGCCAAATTAAAGGGTGTGAACCGTCAGTGAACCTCTTCAAATATTTGGAATTCAAGATGCTGAATGAGAGTTGATGGACCTAAATGACATCTTCTCAAAAGTTAATGAAGATGACACATTTTATGAACGTTCAGCTCTTTTTTAATACTCCAATACACTGGGCAGCTGGCCGGTGATGACGTGGCCCTTTCAAGTATAGAGAATGGCTAATTTGCAAAGGAGGCTGCAGTGATGACGTGGCCCTTTCAATGAATGGAGAGAGAGAGAATAACCAAATCCTTGTTTTTGGATCCTGCTTTTCTATAACTTCTTGGAGTTGCCCCCAACAATGTGTTGTATTATTGTTCCCTGTCGTATTGTTTCGGATCCAAACGCGTTATGTTGTTTCCCGCGACGTCGTCTTTGCATAGGGGAGAATGTTTTCTTGAACCAACCACCCGGTTCATCTTCCTACCTTTCTTGAACCAACCACTCGTCAGATCAAAGCCATGCTGCACTGCCCTTAACAGGTGATTGATCTCTTCGTTGTGCCTGCCTGTCGTTCGGTTCATAATTCCACAACAGTTTGCTCTGCTAGGGGAGATTTTTTTTTATCTTTTGTGATTTCAGGAATATATTCAATTGATTTCGTAGTGCTTCAGTTCTTAGTTCTTGACATGTATATCCATGAAAAAAAAAAAACCATAGTATTCCTTTTGTCTTCCTTGGGTACTTCACTTAATCAATTCTCAAGGTTTCACAGCTCTTGCTCGCTCCGAAGAAAATCTATTGCCGTTTGTCTTTTGGTAGAATTTAGAGATGTGTGTGCCTTCCTTAGCATGTGACTGAAACGCAATTCTATCTGTATCCGATACATTCCATGCAGGTTTTCTGAATTTGACAGCACAAGGCCACGGCCAGCATTAGTTGATTATTATTGTCTAAAAATTTGGGAAGAACTGTGCTTCGGAATTAATGAAGAACCAGTCAGCTCACCGTCAGCATGGTTTGGCCGATCATGGGTTTCACCCGTTCACTACTACTCCACTAAGTTCTTCAGTGGATGCAGCACCGAATAGGATGCCGATCTGGGCATCAATTCAGAGGCCGGCTTTGCCATCCACTTCAGAAGATGACGACGGTTACATCTGGACAAATTTGGGTGTGCAGGAAAATTTTCTGGATTCAGACCGATTCATCTGCTACAAATGCTCTGAGGCAAACTGCGCGGTCAAGAAATCGGTGAGGCTATCTGTGGATGGTCAGATTTTGGAGAGAGTTTATAAGGGATGTCACAACCACCCCCATCCATCACCTAGCGATGCTCCAACTGGAGACATACCAGACTCTCAATGTTATGTGCCATCTGAGATGTACGTATCAGGGACTTCAGTTCCTGACACTGAGGAGGGAGGTGAACAAGAACAACTTGGCAGTTCTAGTGACAGCAAGGAAGAGGATGATTGCCAACAAAGAGCTGATGGCCATGTTGCCGGTGCCAGCACAACAGAAAGGTTCTAACTGAAAACTAAAAACTTTGGTTACAAATTAATTTCTTAATTCATCTTTCAACACTTGATTAACTTTCAATCTGTTCGGGAAAACAAAACTTTAACTCGACAGAAATGTGGTATCTCCACCTGAAAGGCTCACTGTGCGAACCAGACGCAGAACTTCTTACTGAAAGTATGCATCGATTTTGAGCTTAATAACCTTCTCCTTCTGCCTGTCTTCTTCTAACTTATCCATTTCCATTTCGCCTTACTCTCCAAGTTTAAATAACACTATCAAGACATATGAAAAAGTTAAAATGACTCATAATTTGAAACGGAGGAAGTAACAGATCTGTCCAAACAGAAAATCTTTATGCAAGTAAAATTTTTTGAAATGAAGATTGATGGGCATATGCAATTAACTAGGTCTCCCATTCCTTCTTGGGGCCATGATAGCAATTCCGTTATGCATTCTTAGTTAATGATTTAGGAAGTGATGAGTAAGAACAAGGCAGGTTTTGGTAATTTTGGGGAGGCTGAAAGGAAAAAAAATACAAAATTTTGTATTGCACTTTATAACAAGTATATAACTCTAGAGTCTAGACTCATATATCCTATTGTTTATGTCGCATATTCTTCTACCCATGTGTAGTCATAAATCATACTAAAATCATGCTAATACACTATTTAGATCTAAAAATTTCGAAAAACAGATAAGAGCCTAGACTCATATTTCCTATTGTTTATATTGCATATTCTTCTTCTCAGTAGATGTGAAGTCTAAAACAAATTCGATAAAATTTCACAAAATTTCACAAATTTTGAGGATGGCCAAAAAATTCGAATACCAAATTTTAAAACGGGCCTACTTCTGCGGTTCAGTTTAAATTTACATTTATTTTAGTATATTCGTTGTTTTCATAACTCTGATTCCTAATACATGACAGCAAATTTTCTTCTGAACCTTACACTAACTGGTATTCATAATGCCATTTCTCTGACACCGGTGAAAAAAGAAGGCTGCCAAAGTCCAAAGTGTGGAAGGAATTTACAAAAGTTTTTTAGAGATGGAAAACTTGAAGCAGCAGTCTGCAAACACTGTGAAAGCTCCCTTAGTGCAAAAATTACAGGAGGAACAAGCCATCTGAGACGACATCTTAAGACCTGTCCTGCACGACCTGCAACTCGTCGGGTGCAGCTGCAGCGGTCATATTCACATCCAGATTCATCTGTCGAGAAGAACCCAACTTTTGATCAAGACAAGTCTCTTGAATTGCTTACTAAGGCTTTAGTCTTCAACCTTTGCTCCTTTTCATTGGCAAGCACTACAAATTATAGGCTATTTCTGGCTGGAATCTGTCCTACCTATGACATGGTACCGGAATCTGCTATTCAAAAGAAGTTTCTCAGTATTTTTCAGAATAAAAAGCTGAAAGTGAACGAGGAGATATCACTTGCTCCTGGGGGAGGTTTCCTGACACTAGCAAATTGGGTTCTTGGAACTAAATACTTCATATGTGTGACAGCACATTTTATTGACAAAGAGTGGAACATGATTAGAAGAATCATCAGATGTAGCTTTGCAGGGTCTAAGGAAGAAAATATGACTGATTATATTAGCATGTTTCCCGATTTTGAGTCTTACAGTAATTTGAGTAGTAACTGGAATGAGTATGATGAGGATGCCAAACCTGACGCAGTAACAATAATAAAAGAAGTAGTCCGAAGTTGGAGTATTGATGGGAATATTTTAGGAATTTCATTCCCCAAGTCATTACTTCATAAAGATACATCAGGTCTGCAGAAGAATCTTGCAGAACATAATTATCTCGTCAGAAACAACTTACTAAGCTTACCTTGCATAGTAGAATTACTTAATGAGGTTTTTTGTTACAAGGATTATAGAGTCCAAAGCATAAGTGAGGTCTGGTTTAAGTACATGACATGCTCCCCAGTGCGTACGGAAAAATACAAAGAAATCCTTCTGCAACTGCAAATAAACCGACCCACTTTTGGTTCCCAGAAATGGTACTTGGCCTTCTACTCCCTGGAGGCTGCTCTGCAATTTAACAAGGTGTTTCCAAACCCGGAGAAGATAGATTCGAGATCTTACCCATCTAAGCCATCTGATGATAGAGTACAGTATATAGAGGATTTTTGTAATATTGCAAGGTTGATTTATGACGCTATTCAAGTGGTTTCCAACCCATGCGATGCGACATTGAATTCAATTTTTCACACAATTTGGAACTTGAAGATAGCTCTGACAAGGTCATCTGAAAAGGAAGAGGATCTTTTTAACCATGATTCAATGAAGAAAAGAAAAAGTTTGATGAGCTTTGGGAGAAATGGTACCTGTGGTTATCTTTGGCTGTAGTTCTAGACCCAAGATATAAAATCAGGTTTCTTGATCGTTCCTTAAAAGAAGCTTTTGGTAGCGATGCTAAAAAATACACGCTCGAAGTGCGTGGAAAGATTTGCGAGCTTTGTTTTCGGTACTCTATTCATGCTAATCAGCAGGGTGGTGAGTGCTCAAATGACAGCAGCACTGATGTACCTGTACATGAGGGACTGGGAGAGCTCAACCACTACCTTGAAGGGGAATGTGTTCCTGAAAATGTTCCGTTCGATATTCTAAAATGGTGGAAGGGCAATGCTTCGACATATCCATCTCTTGCCTTGTTGGCACGCGACATCTTAAGGATACCTGCATGTGTGGTCTCTGCTGAATCTGCATTCGATGAAACTGATGAACGGGTGAGCCTTTTCAATCGGAAACTGAGTCCTGAAGTAGTTGAAGCCCTTATCTGCACCCAGGATTGGATCAAATCTTCAGGTACAAGTACCACTGGCTCCTCATCTTTGAAGTGTTATGGATCTACTCTACCTAAATAACTGTCATTTTCACTTCTTGAGAATCCTATATATATATATAAAAGGTATTGACATTTATGGTACATAATATTAATATCATTAGAAAGATTTTTGAATATAGTTTTTTAATAAATTTATTTAAAGGTATAAATGCTGCACACTTTTTCTACAAATTCTGAAAATCAGTTAAATTTGCGGTGCGCATACACCAACAACGACACTTATTTAGGGACGAAGGGAGTATTTCATTTATGGTGGACAGAAACCAGGAACCTGTAACTCTAATGTTGCTCTTTCTCATCTCAACAGAAACAAATGACGAAGTCTGTGGAAACACAAACATGCCAGCTTAATGCACGGCAAGGTATGCCTGACATATGTCTTGTTTTCTCTTCCATGTATAGGTTCTAAAGTCCATTAAAATTATAAACCTCTCACAGATCACACCTTTTCTTTTGTTTTTGTCACAACTGATAACCCATTTTCTCGTCCATCAATTAGCAGCCCCTAAGTAAACATGTACTCAATTTCCACTATCTTTTTCCATTTTGTCAACAGAAACCCCATTAGTATGTTGGAAGTTAGCCACCAATTATTGGCAGTTGGGTCAGTTGACAGATCTTTTAGGAAAATCTTGTTCTTCTAGTACAGATGTTAAGTCACTTTTGCACCTTTTTCATCTGTATCTGCCAAATAATTCTCAGCATTGAAACAGAGACAAAAGACCTGTTATTTGAATTGGCAAAGTAATGATTATGATTAATCCCAAATCAATTAAATTATTCGGAACATTCATTTTCATTGTTCATTGCATGAAGTTTCAATTGGTCTCTTGCAGTTCCTCTTTTTCATAATTAATGTACGTGCAATAATTAGGGTGAATACCATTATCTATCTAGCCACATTCCAATACCCATATTAGAATCTCGATCTAGCCTGCATACTTGTCGCATAGAAGGTTAAAAAAACATGTGGGTAGAGAAAAAAAAATTCCTCCTGTTTTTTTCGCTGCACACGCTTCATTAAGAAGAGTTCAGAAACAAAACACACAGCCTGCGCTGCCCCAAGGTGAGATGCTACGAGCCAGACAGCAGGCAGAACACATACACAAAACAAAAAGAAAGGTGGTAGGGAGAGATCCCTCACCGCAAATGCCGTTTTGATCAATTAGTCCTTTGATTTGTGTTTAAACAGTTCGTTTGGTCTTTTCACTGGTTCAACAAGAAGTGAAGAGTGGTTTCGACCTCATCTGCACCTTTACCTATCTCAATATAATGCATCAGCTTTGGGTGATGTTGTGACAGAATGCGAACTGCCCATGGTTTGCAATAACCTAACTGTTTTGCTGCATTCACCGTGAAAATATGAACAATCCTTGCCTGTTTAGTGATTGTGCAGTATGGACATGTACTAGCGTGATATACTCCTATGTTCTAGTGAAAAATGTGGACGTTCTAGTGAAAAATATGGAGAATATTTGTCTATTAAGTCAGCACTAAAGATATGGATATGCAATGGATACCATTTGGATGGCTGAAACATATAAGGCCACGTGCTCCAGCGCCCAGAGAGGCCGTCGCGGTGCCCAATCAGATGAAGGGCTCGAGCTTGCCCTTGACCGTGGTAAGGATCCAGACTTGGTGTCATCCTCATTGAAGGCGCCGTCGGCGTTCTTTGGACCGCCGTCGGCGTTCTGGACCACGAGCACCAGGTGCCAGGCGGAGCGTGTCCACGGGCGCCGACAGCGTCCCCGGCGGCGGAAGAGGCAGCGCCTGGCGGGCTGTCACAAACTTGAACAGCACTGGATTATGGACCGAAATTCACAAGAACAGAGTTGATTTCAGTAATTTTAGGAAACCAGACAAATGAATAGAGATACAGAAAAGGGCAGGATTGAGGAAGAAGATAGACGGGGTAGTTAGAATTGTGTTCTTGTTTAATTGTTTAGAGCTATAGTTACACCGCTATAGTGGACCCTTACGCTCACCGCCTCTATCTTGGGCCGGATGACAGCCCACGATACCGGACATCGCTCATGTTTGATTTGAATGTTTTCGACTCCCGCTTCAGCTAGCCACTTCGTTATCCCCTTGGCCGCTTCCTTGAGTTACTAACATTACCTCCCCTTTAAGCACAGCTTGACCCAAGCTCTTGACTAGCACCCGAGGAACCATCTGATTGCCTTTTCTGACAAAGGGTTCAACCAAAATCAGAGTAGGTAACACCACAACATCTGGGTCAACAGCTACTGAATCCAAAGATTCTATCACTTGAGCATTCGGTGGCACATGTTTCTTTAACTGAGACACATGCACTACAGGATGAATCTGAGAATGTGATGGCAAATTCAGCTTTTATGCCACTACAGCAACTTTAGACAGAAATTTGAATGGTCCATAGAATCTGAATGAGAGCTTATGATGAGTTCTTACTGCCACTAAAGTCTGCAAGTCGGGTTGCAGTTTGTCCGCACTCGTGGTACTCTAAATGCATCCTCTAAAAGGCCTGGTCATCAAGATTCTCTCCTCTATACTCAATTCTTCCGCACTTATCCATCCTCTATATCATCCTCTATCCACTGTGGAGCTTATTTGTCATTTTATTTAAATATATCCATGTGACATCTTGTTTTGAAAGATTAATTGAAACGAATTTAATGGTACAATCAGAATTTAATTTGGTTTTTTGGTTTGTGAGTTATAACAGTTTTTGTTAGAAAAAAAGTAGGGCCCGCTGCTGTCACCTCACTCTTCTCTATTCTGTCTCAGGCAGGCACTATCCACTAAAGGACCTCTCCCACGCGCTGGGAATAACGGTGGACTCCGGTTCCGAACTTGATAGCGTATGACGCTGCAGCATTTCTTCTCTCCAGAAAACACTTTACCGTATCGGTTTACACCGGAGATTTTATATCAACTAGTGTCGAGGAGCAGATCAAGCTATTAGAACAAGAAGTCATGCTAACTTTAAGCTGTTAGAACAATAAATCATACTAACTTTAAGTGATGAATTAAGCAACATTCTTTCAACAAGTTTTCAAAGAAACATGGGTCAAACATATTTGTTGGAAATGAACGATGATTGTTTAAGTTCTTACTTTTCCTCACTAATTAAAACTACAATACTGTTACTTGAATTTTATTTAGGCAAATTGTTGACGACACTGACTTCTCGAGAGAGATGAGATTTTATCATGGCCATTAATCTTGGGATGTCACCTATTGCACAATTGTGGATCCAGGCTCAGGCTCAAGTACACAGCTTCAAGAGAAGAGTGGTAAGTGTAGAGAGACAGAGAGATAGAAGAACGCCTCATTCATTAGAGAGGGGTGACTTCTACATATATAATCATAAGGTTTCAGTACAATTACAATTAGACCCTAGAATTATACACATCTAACACCTCATAGTCATGGTATGAGGTTCACGGATGCATAGACTGAACCGAAAATAAGTGACTAACTATATAACAGGCCCTTAATCATGATGTACGTGAATTGATGCGAGGACACGTAGGACACGAACTTCACCAAGCGTGACCTTCTCATGGACGAAGTGGATGTTGATCATGATGTGCTTGGTCCGTCGGTGATGAATAGGGTTGGCAGTAGACAAAACAACTGTGGCGGAGGGAAGCGGTAGATGGAGCTCTTGGAGAAGTTGGCGTAGCTAGCAACACTTAGGAATGACATGGACGACAACATGGTACTCTACTTCAGCCGGAGCGAGACGCAGGTGTTCTGTCGCTTGACGAACTAGGATACCAGGTTGTCGTTGAGGAAGATACAAAAGCCGAAGGTGAGTGACGCGTGTCGGGGCAGCCCGTCTAGTCAGCATCAGAGTAGGCGGCTGGTCGATGAGTCCGATTCCTATGTGTAGACCAGTGAAGAGGGAGTCCTTGATGTACTGAATAAATGAACTGGGCATTAGAGTAGGCGATAAGCTGGTCGATGGGTCCAACTAGGTGTAGACTAGCAAAGAGAGAGCCCTTGATGGACTGAATAATGCGCTTGATCAGCGCGAGGTATGTGCCAAATTAGGTCGTGTTAGAGTGAGGTACTGGAGAGCACCGACAAGACTAGTAATCGAAGAAGTTGACCACTGTGGTGTCTATGACTTGTTCTGTGTGTCGACAGCCATGGCAATGAGATGACATTTAAACATGCCAGCCCGTTGCCATGGCAATGAGATGACATTCAGACATGCCAGCCCGCTGGAGAAGGTTGACGACGTACTGACGTTGTGAGTTGTGACAAGAACAGCGCATAGCTATTGCGTGTCACAAAGCTATCGCTAGCTAGGACCAAACAAGGGGATTCTTCTGCGTTCCCCATGGGCCACTCGAAGCGAATCTATGGCGACCAATCATGCCCGAGGGGCCACGCATTAAGCTAGCATTGAGTGGGAGGGGAGGGCAAAGAGGACCGCTGACAGGCTCGAAGCAACCTAGGGGTAAGCCCCAGATTTGGGTGCCCACCCAAATTTTGCAGCCCTAGTAGGACCCTATTGGAGTTTTTTTTTACCTCTTTGGGACTTAAATAGGGGCTCTACTGAAGTTGGTGTTAGAAATTAGAGAATATGTTGGACATAGATGGAACACAGATGCCCCTACCATACACATTAGAAATTTGAAACTGAACTACATGGTACTAAACCCACGATGTGTTAAAAAGTAAACAGTGCTGTCGATTAACACAGGGTACTAAACCACAGTTTATTAACCCAAGGTACTCGAGTTTAATTTTGTTCTTCAAACGCTATCAACTGACAGAACTTGATAGAGATGTGCGAGACAATCGTGCATTCTATCGCCAAATGTCCTGCAAGTTCTCTGCATAAATGATGTTCCAACCATCAACTAGAGACGAAACAAGTCAACAAGGTACTGAAAAGAGGACATATTTGTCACATTGCACATTTCTGTTCACAGGAATTGGATCAAGATTCATATTCACGCAGTTCATCGATGGCAATGCTCCTCTCCAGCTTCAAGTTACGAAGGTCTGCACAAAGCAACAGAAATTTAGTGAATGCAAAGATTACAAGAACAGAAAAGGAAAAAGGTTCAGGATATAGGATAACAAAACATGAGTACCCAGAAAAAGGAAATCATATTGCAACACAAACTTCAATGATTTGTTGTATGACAAAAGAGTGAAAACAACAATAGTGCACAAACCAAAACATATGGACGAAGGCACTCACAGAAGCTCCCACTCCGACGGACATAAATCTTCTCAAGTGGCAGGCCATTAGACCTAAACAACTGTGCCAACATATGGACTCTTGGATGGCCCTTGGTGCATCTGATCTTCACCATACTAAGATGTTTGCAAGCAAATGATCCTCCCTTTGGTTCTATACCTCTTCTCGTTGCCCTCTGGATGTCACAGTTCTTTTTGAAGGACAAAAAAAAAATCAACTTTATTAATCATCTGCTAATTTTGAGTCACAATGGGAAACATCAATCCAAGATGTACATGTACGTACCATTTCAAGGTGGAGATAAAGCTTCTCCAGTCTAGGTGAATGCTGAAGCAAGAGAAGTAATATGTCAAAGTCAGCAACTGTACTGATACACCACTCTCCAAGGGCCAAAGTCTTCAGGTTGCTAAAAGTTGGACAATTTAGCGATTCTCTCCTCATAATGACCTTCATATTTGAACAGGAGTGAGTTGTTTACAACACACTATAACAACAATGAATAATAATAACCCAACTGGAAAGGCATAAGACCCTTCAGATAGGAATTATCACCCACCATCTTTTTGGCTAACAAAATTACATTTGGAAAGTGTACTTTTTTTTTTACCTGGTGAATGAAATTATATGTCGAAATTGTTCTAAACAGACGTGAGTTTATAGGATAGACTGAAAGAAAATCTATATAGCAAAATAAACACTAAATTAAGCTTCAAACGAGATAATATTGCCATCATATATAACATGCTTACCTTTTTTTTTGCAGTTAGCTGTTGGACTTAATTTGAATACAGTGGTACTTATAAGTGCTCTATCAACCTGAACGATTTACTCTATTTTTTATTATTCTAGGCTGAGGGCCAAGAACTGAAGACAGTGAAAACTAAATTACTTTACACTATTCTGGTAAAAAAAATATGTAAAGCAAACATGCAGTACAATGGCATAAAAATAGACAGCTCACATTGAACTGATAAAACACACCCCTATGAGAAAATCATAAATTTTGATTTAGTGATTGAGGTTCCAACTTGCAACAATATAGGAGGGTTAGAAACTTGGCAGCATATGATGTTTGGTACAGTAACCATTTCAGTGTTGTGAATTCAATGATAGTATAAAAAGCTGGATGCACCCCTAAAATCAGCATGATATGAAAAGGAAAATGTTGAATGGTTACTAAGACACCCTCAAATTCATAATGTATTCAACAGAACAAGTGACACTTCGTTATAAATGCACTGGACAAAAGAGTTAAGGAATTATGAAAAAATTAAACAGAATTTTAGAATGTAATTACCTCTCCAGAATGGCCTAACAGCTCCAGATATGTAGCATTTGAAAGGCTATTGAGAACATTTTGGCCACCAAATTTTTTATAATCATTAATGATATGCTTTGCACTGCAACCATGATCTTTACTGCCCCTAGTGCGATCAAGTCTATTGTCACGGTTTCCAAACTGCCTATCTTCATAGCCATTTGCAATCTCACTGTACTCATAGGTGTCACTATCACTATTGATATCACTTCCATAATCATAATTGTCCCTGATATGATCTGGTAAATAATGCTCATCATAAAAATCATCTAAGGATCCAGAACCATCCATGAGCATTGGATCACTGTCATCAGAATCAGGAACATATTTAGGGGCATTTATACTGTTGTTGTCATCATCGTCATCACTTGTTCTAGGAAATTCATCATCGTCCTCTTGGTACTTTTTAAACTCGTTACTCAATAAAGAATCGTCAAGCATGACGCTACCTGTTTCCAGCACCCCAAAGTTCTTGAACACAGGGACCCAAGTCTCTGGTGCAGTGCACTGCACAAACACAAGGTTTGGAGCATCAACAGAGAAGTTCTTAGCAAAAGCGCACTTGACCATGGTCAGCCTCTTCAGAGAGACAGATGCAATCTCGCGGCACCCTACCGAACAGTTCTTGAGCTCTACTTCCTCCAAGCAAGGGCACCGAGACGACAGCTGCCTGGTGAAGCTATCGGACACTTCAGTATATGTCAGTTTCAAGAGTTTGAGGTGGCGAGAGACGAAGTCCATAGGATCCAGCTCCGTGTCCGCAAACAAATTGGGGTGACCGGTTAGCTGAATAACGCGAGCATTCCGTCTGATCGCGTGGCGGATCCACATCCTAACATCAGAACTGTCGAAATCCTCGTCCTCCTCACCGGGAGACCGCAGCCGGAGCGTGTCAATCGGCGCAAGGGCCTCCCTAGAAAGCAGCAGCCGGTACACGAACTTGGCCAATTCCTCGGGCGGATCGCCGTACCTCCCCACACGGACATCCACGCAGGGCGCGGAGGCCCAGAGGTCGCGCCACCGCCGCGAGAGCACGCACGTGCGCACCGCGTGCCACGCCTTCATGAAGGACATGACGTGGTGGAGGACAGCGTCGGGCAGCGCGCTGAGGCGGTCCGCGGCGGGGTCGACTCTCCCCCCTCCTCCTCCTCCCCCCCGAGTGCCCGCGGGACGACGAGGACGAGGCTTCCCCGGCCGGTGGACCGGCACCCACCGCTTGGTGACCTTCGGGGGCATCTCGTCGGAAGCCTGCACTTCTGACAAGGGCGAGATCACCAGGCAGAAATGACAAATCGGAGCCTCGCGGCGGATTCTTTGCAGGTGAAGGGAGGGAACACTTACGAGAAGATCGGCTGCGACGGCGGCGGATTCTTGATCTTTCACAGCAGCAGGCGGCGCCGGCGCCGAGTGGCGGCGGTTGGGGCAGTGCGGCCGATCATTGGGTTCCGTGAAGAAATGAGGATCGAGTCCAGTCCAGTGAGAGGCTCGAATGGGAGGAGACGGGGGATTGGTGGTGCGGGGGTTTGGTCGGATTTTCCAATGCGGTTGTCTTCAGCCCACGATGCACGGCCCATCTATCGCCCACGAAGCCGATGCCATTACAAGCTGTTGTTGACCCGACTCTTTCTTCCTCTTCAAAATAAAAACTGCGCCAGACAAGCGCCCCCCCAACTCGTCCTAGGGCTACAGTGCGAGAGAGGCGAAAAGGGGCGATCCCGTGCTCCCGCCGGGCGAGGTCGCCGGTTCCCTCCGCCTCCAGCCGGCCCCTCGGGGCCTCGGATGCGTGGGGAATCGAGGCGCTTCATCCGGCGGTGTAGAATAGGTCCTAGGGTGTCTAGGTCTAGGTGTCCGGCGGCGGCGTCGAGGCGGAGGCGATGGCGACGCCATGGAATAAGGTACCCAGCTCCTTCCCGTCTCGTTAGCGTTCTTCTTCGGCGCCGTCGAGGAGTTTGGGATTATAGGAGTCCATGTGTGTGGCCGTCTCGGCGTCTTGGTAAGGCGATGGCAGCGGCGGCGCGCATCGAAGTTCGTCAGTGCCTCCGATGGACGGCTATGGCGATGTATCTAGGTTTAGGTATGGAGATGGCTGTGGGAGTGATGGATTGCAGGCAAGCGGATCGAGCTTGGTTTGGCGTTTGTCGATGGAGAGCTTCGATTTGGGTCCGATGGAGCACGGGGTGGGGACCTAACCTATGGGCGTTCACCAAAATCTTGGGCTCTTTTGAGCGATTGGGCGTCTACGGCGGTCCATATCAAAGCCGTCTCAAGGTGGAGCTTCTATCGGCCATGGATTCGGCGGGCGGGAATCGGAATCGGCGTCCCCATGATATCTAGATCTAGAGGCTTCCGTGGGAAGGAGGTCCAAGGACCTGTTTGTAATTTCAGTTTTTCTTAAGGTCCTTTTACTAAGTAGGTCTGGACAGCTGTCCTCTGTACCTTTCTACAGTGTACCCATCTTTGTACTGTACTGTTATCCGTATTAATACAGGTATACTTTAAAAAAACAAAAATAAAAACTGCGCCAATTCTTAAAAATAAAAATAATTTACACAAAATTTGGTGGTGTTTATTTATTATAGATATACTAATAAAATGAAGACAATTGACTCATAAAATCGAGAATCGTGTAGATAAAAATTCTGATAATACTAACATGAAAACCATAAATGTTGTGTTTGTTGGATAAAAAAACAAGTCAGAGGTTTTTGTTTAGAATTTGGGGTTGCCCTGGATAGAAATTTTTGATGGTTTGGAATAACGTGCATGACTAAAAATAGAAATTATCCTTTTAAAAAACTAATAATACAATTTACCTCTGTTCACTATCATGGTCTTTCGATTTGGCTTCCTTATTTATAAAAGTTGTTTCATTAACTCCTTCAACTTTAAAACTGTTTGTTTTTTTATCTTAGGTGGTTTTGTTGATGTGGGGCCATGTCAAATGAGATACATCGGGCTAAGTTGAAAGTTCACGGAGTTAAACTAGGCTAGATATATTTTATAAAATATTTTAAAACTCATAAAATTCATATAATAATTTTGTAGGCATGGAGCGTGCAGCCAACGTAGCCACGTCGGCTAACATATTGTAACACCCCTGGTGTTACGTTAACTTAAATCCACCATAAACCCACCATGTCATCATTTTATGCATTAAGCATCATTCAGTTAATCGTAAAGCATTAGTGCATGAATGCTTTTATGGTGCCTTTGTCTTGATATGTTAATCATAACATGAAACGTTAAACATGGGTTAGTCTAAGTATGATAGGAAAGGGTTGCTAATTATGTCTAATGATCAACAGTATGGTTTATGCTCTCAAAATGAAGCATGTTATGTTGTTAATTAAAGTAAATGAAAATCCTAATCCCTGAGCTCAAATTATGAAGTTATGAATTAATCATAGAATTGAGTTTTAAAAAGTTTCCAAAACTAAAGTTGCAAATGGAGGTTTCAAAATCAGGTTTAAAAATTTAAATTTGGAATTAATTTGAAAACTCTAAATTTGACCCCCTTTTCACTCCTTTTTAAAATTTTAAAATCTAGCAAGAATTTGGGATTGGTCCTAAAAGCAAAGTTGTAGATCTTAAAATTTTGAGCAACTTTTATTTTTGGAGTTTTTCAAGTTGTTATGTGTTTTTGGGAGAAAAAGGAGAAGAAAGAAGAAAATATCTACTGCTACAGTAACATCGCCGGAGCTGCTCCTCTGTCTGCTCGCCGCGTCATTGCCGTGCTCGATTTGGTCGCGGCTTCGCGTGCTGTGGCACGTAGCTGCCGCGGTGGCAAGCTCCTAGCAGGTGCTAGCAACGCCTAGGCTCGCCCTTATCTCCCTCCAGAGCACCGCGCCGCTGGCCATCCTCCTCTTTCGCTCCTCTGTTCCCTCGCCGGCACAGCTCCGTTCATCGGCAAAATTCGTCGCCCATGCTCACCCTCCGCCCCACAGCTCACGCCTACAGCCTCGCCTTGCCCTTGCGATCCCCTTGGAACCGCTAGCGCCATCTCTAACAGCTCCAGCTGCTCATACACCGTCGTTTTTTTCTGCAGCGAGCAGCCATGGCCGCCAAGCTCCACCTCCGCCGTGGCCCAGCCCACCACCGGCCACCTCCGAGAGGCGATGGTACCGACGAGTTCGCCGTGCTCCATAGCCCCTGTCCCAGCCCACTTCGCCACTGCGGGCCGCCATCCTGCCACCGCCGGCCAAACCCCGGCCCGTTCCCGTCCGTGTCTGCTCCATCGGCTGAAGGTAGAAGAAAGACTGTTTGCCTTTTTGTTTTTTTTTAAATATTCAAAATGTACTGATTCTTATTTAATTCATAATTAAATAATTAGAGCTCAGAAAAATGCAAACTAAATTTCTCTGTGTTCCTCATGATGTGTAGTTTTATGGAAAAATATGTGTTTGGCATGTTAATCAATTTTGTTATGCTCAATAATTCCATGCTTTAATTAATAAATGCATACTATTTGATTTTTGTAGGCCAAAATAATAACCCAAATATTATGAAATTTGTTTTGCCACTGTTTTATGATGTAATTAACCTCCACAAAAAAGTTTAGGATTAATTTGATGAAATTTAATTTTTACCCTATTTATATGCTTTAATAATTAGATAATAATTACTTAAGTGATTGGCATAAATTATGTGATGACTTGAGTGCTTTTGGAGTTGGTTGAAGACCATGAATCATCTCGCACCCCACTGATCCATGGCTTGGTATGTTTTGCTTAATAATTGTGCTTGCTTCATAGTAGTAATAAAACAAATAATAAAACAGAGAAAAAGAATGATTTAGTGTTGATTGCTTTTGGATATTAATTGGAGACCATGGAGTAGGTTAATCTTTCTGTCCCATAGCATTGAAATGATTATCTTCATGTAACCTTATCCACGATGTTAGTAAGTGAACAATGTTGCTTAATAATCATCCTAGCCTCATATTTAATTAGTGAGCTAGTAATCAAGTAAATGGTTAGTACATGCTTGCTTACTTTTATAAGTTGAATGAAGTCCATGATATATTTAGTCCTGCTATCTCATAGCATTAATATGCTGATATTATATTTGTATTAATCCTATTAGTTGATTAATTGATCTTGTTCGTAGTATTTCAAACACTGGTTAATAGTATTAGTTAATTTCTTAATTAATTAGTGTTTAATTAATCTTTAATCAGTATGTTTAATTAGTGGCTTTCAACAACTATAAAAATGATTAATAAATTAGTAATTAACCTTAATCATCATAGGGTTGATTGATTTTTGGGATTGAGTGATGACCCTAGGTCATTAACCCTAATGACCTTCGGCAATTCAATTACGTTGTTTGCGCATCTTGTTGATTAATCGTCGTCGATGTTAATGATGATGATCTCTTAGCATCATTATACCATGAAGGAAAGTTGTACTCAAGATAATAATAAGTTGAGTTGTCTCATCCATATTGCATCATCTCGCATCGTGTCATGTCATTAAACATGCATCATTCCTTTTACGTATAGTTTACACGTGAGAGCGATGGGTTGCGATGGTCAAGTTTCAAAGAAGATCCACGGTGATCCAACCCCGACAAGGTGAATCCACGACGAGTTTGATGTCAAGACTAACAAGTTAACCTTCTCTCGCAGGCAGCAAGCCCCGGATGCATTCAAACCCGTCCTTGTATTTCGAAAGTTTTTATGATTTCATGTGATGATATAATGCATTAGGTGTAGGAGTTGTGTGCTATCCTACTTTGATGCATTTACTGTACCTTGCTACATTACCCTGAATACCTGTTTTGATTTCGAAATGCCTATTACGCTTAGCCTTGCTACTAGTGTAGGTTTTGGTAAATTGTTTTCAAAGGTGATAACAATACTCCCTGAAGGGAATTTACGAAAACCTGATGTTGCTTGTCGTCTATCCTTGTTCCGACGGGGTCAAGGATACACCACAAGAGCATGATGATGAATAAATCGAGACCGGGTGGAGTGACTTGCGCCAGGAGGGGCTAGTGCCCTGGTGTAGTGTCGTCCACTTGTGAGTCGGTTAAGCACCGTTCGTTGCCTTGGCCCTTGGATCATGAGGTTATTGGATAGTACTAGTCGCATGCTAATGGCGGTAAGCTCCACTTGGACTATTCGTTACTAGAACGGATAGTAGCGTGTACCCATCCTACGATGCGCACCGCCGAAGTGACCGAGCGGCCGTAGAGAGGTGGTGTACTGTACACCCGTTCTGGTATGGAGAAATCTAAGCGTTGAGTTGATGTATGTAAGATGTTCGGTCCTGCATACATCGTGTGGCTAGAAGCCCCACCGGGTATATAAAGCGATTCGAATCGTCGTGTGCTCCACGATATGGGAGCCGTGATCCTTGCACCAGCATCGTAGTTATTATGAAAGTGTGAGAATGAACGTTTTGAATTCGGCATATGTTTGACAAGTGATTGTTATAGTAAGGACTGACTTAGTCTCTTTTCGCAAAAGGGTGTCTTTTGATCTTGCTAAAGCCTCACCTTGATTCCCATTAGCCAGCATTCCTGAGTCTTCTCCACTCTTTTCTGTCGGGTAAGTCTTGCGGAGTACTTTTTGTACTCGGGGTTCTTTGACCCCCTGTTGCGGGTGATGATTAGTGAAGCTAACCGGGTCATACCGAGTGGGCTTGGCATGATCGAATATCTCCCACTTGAGGTGTTCTCCTGCAGGTGTTCTACATCTCCTTCTTACTTCCGCAAATTTAGTTAAGTGTTGTTTAATCAAACTCTGATCAAGTATTGTCATATCTTTTATAAATCTTCCGCTACTCTGTTGTATTTAAATAAAAACGGTTGTAATACTACAATATCTTGTAAGAAGTCGATCTTGGAGAATCGTGGTGTCATCGGGGTTTCACCCGACAGAACATTCTGAGTTATGTGGTACACAAGTACGGCTGACAGAGGTCTTAAGGACAATGTCAAGTGCTTGTGGGCCATATAATTTAGAAGGTTCTGCCACAGAATGGTATCAGAGCGATTCTTACAAAGATAATTGTAGTATTACTTTGCGAAAATTTCAAAATGAATTTACAATTAAAAGTTTTTGACCAAACAATATAAAACTTGTCTTCCGTTCTTCCTAAAGTTGCTGCAAGCTGTCGAGAAGACTTTTCGGAAAATTCTGAGCAACAACGTTGAAGAATCTTCGAATCTTCTCGAGGGAGTCCAATGAAGAGGCAACTTTGTCAACAATGCCCTGCCGAGGGTCTTCCTGTATCCCGTCTCATTCTGCAAGACTATAGTATAAAGTATTGCCCTATAGTGAGTAGTGAGTGGTGTGCTAACTATCATCGTGAAAGACGTATAGGGACGAGCATGCATCATATCTATCATATAAAATAAAGGTAACATGTCCTTCCTTAATCCAACAATAGCTATTGATTGCATAGCTATTAAGATCCCATCGATCTCGTCTCAGTATCTCGATTTGCTAAGAAACTTTTACTTAGCAAATACTTGAAAACGACCTTGATTTCTTCACCCATGTATGTGTCTTACCTTTGTCTTTCTAATTTCGACACACGCCCATTTCCTTGACCTCGTCATTTCAACATGCGTCATATGAGAGTTACCTAACTTATGTTTTACGATGGTACCATGATCCATGATCCCGATGCAAATACGAAACCTAGGGTCTCCCCGTGTGCCTTTGCGACCACATGAGTTACTTCTTGGCGCTCGTTTTTGTATCGAGATCAATGATCATTCTCCATCACATTCCACATTTAACGTATTATCTTGGGAGTATTCTTCGAAATCCCAACTCCTTATATATATATACTAAACTTGTTCTTGCGTATCCAAAATTTATTCAAATCTATCCTTGCAACCATATATTAATCTTGGTTGTACCCCCTCGAAACCAACTCTCTTACCCCCCGTGAGATTCTTGAAACTTAATGTGTTTGACATATTTCCTTTTCTATTATTCAAACCCCACCATTATTGTTTTCTCTTTCTTTGATCTTTAGAAATCCTAACTTCTTGTATACGCTAAACTTGTTTCTTGTGTATTCTACATTCACTAAGCTTTCACCTTGCAGCCATATCTTAATCTTGGTTGTAATTCGAAGATGACCTTCTTGCCTTGTGAACTTCTTGAAACTCAATATGTTTGACACGTTTCCTTTTCCATTATTCAAACCCCACACTTCTCGGGTCTTTTCCAATATGTGTCGCCTTGGTCTGTTTAGTTTCAACACATGCTACTTTATTGACCTCGTCGCTTCAATATATCTTCAATTGGAGATACTGCAATAGGGTGTATACCGGTATCTCGACCCGTGACTATGTTATCTTGCATCCGAAAACTAGGATTTCCTAGAGGACACTAGTAGTATAGTCGGTGCTCTTGATACAAGGTAACCCATCATTGTTGTATTCTCCCTCTTTGATCCTTATATATACATAATTTCTGTTAACACTCTCACCACCAATAGCTATCTCTTGATTTTAGTTGGAATTCTCCAACCCAACCCTTGTTGCTTAATGAAATTCCTACAACTCAATATGTTTGGTACATTTCCTTTTTCTATTACCTAACCCAAACCTTAAATCTCGGACGAGATTTCTTTTAAAGGGATATAATGTAACACCCCCGGTGTTACGTTAACTTAAATCCACCATAAACCCACCATGTCATCATTTTATGCATTAAGCATCATTCGAGTTAATCGTAAAGCATTAGTGCATGAATGCTTTTATGGTGCCTTTGTCTTGATATGTTAATCATAACATGAAACGTTAAACATGGGTTAGTCTAAGTATGACAGGAAAGGGTTGCTAATTATGTCTAATGATCAACAGTATGGTTTATGCTCTCAAAATGAAGCATGTTATGTTGTTAATTAAAGTAAATGAAAATCCTAATCCCTGAGCTCAAATTATGAAGTTATGAATTAATCATAGAATTGAGTTTTAAAAAGTTTCCAAAACTAAAGTTGCAAATGGAGGTTTCAAAATCAGGTTTAAAAATTCAAATTTGGAATTAATTTGAAAACTCTAAATTTGACCCCCTTTTCACTCCTTTTTTAAAATTTTAAAATCTAGCAAGAATTTGGGATTGGTCCTAAAAGCAAAGTTGTAGATCTTAAAATTTTGAGCAACTTTTATTTTTGGAGTTTTTCAAGTTGTTATGTGTTTTTGGGAGAAAAAGGAGAAGAAAGAAGAAAATATCTACTGCTACAGTAACATCGCCGGAGCTGCTCCTCTGTCTGCTCGCCGCGTCATTGCCGTGCTCGATTTGGTCGCGGCTTTTGGCGTCTTTGTGGCACGTAGCTGCCGCGGTGGCAAGCTCCTAGCAGGTGCTAGCAACGCCTAGGCTCGCCCTTATCTCCCTCCAGAGCACCGCGCGCCCCGCCATCCTCCTCTTTTTTTCGCTCCTCTGTTCCCTCGCCGGCACAGCTCCGTTCATCGGCAAAATTAAATCCGCCCATGCTCACCCTCCGCCCCCCACAGCTCACGCCTACAGCCTCGCCTTGCCCTTGCGATCCCCTTGGAACCGCTTAGCGCCATCTCTAACAGCTCCAGCTGCTCATACGCCGTCGTTTTTCCTGCAGCAGGCAGCCATGGCCGCCAAGCTCCACCTCCGCCGTGTGGCCAGCCCACCACCGGCCACCTCCGGCCGAGGCGATGGTACCGACGAGTTCGCCGTGCTCCATAGCCCTGTCCAGCCCACTTCGCCACAGCGGGCCGCCATCCTGCCACCGCCGGCCAAACCCCGCCCGTTCCCGTCCGTGTCTGCTCCATCGGCTGAAGGTAGAAGAAAGACTGTTTGCCTTTTTGTTTTTTTTTAAAAAATATTCAAAATGTACTGATTCTTATTTAATTCATAATTAAATAATTAGAGCTCAGAAAAAATGCAAACTAAATTTCTCTGTGTTCCTCATGATGTGTAGTTTTATGGAAAAATATGTGTTTGGCATGTTAATCAATTTTGTTATGCTCAATAATTCCATGCTTTAATTAATAAATGCATACTATTTGATTTTTGTAGGCCAAAATAATAACCCAAATATTATGAAATTTGTTTTGCCACTGTTTTATGATGTAATTAACCTCCACAAAAAGTTTAGGATTAATTTGATGAAATTTAATTTTTACCCTATTTATATGCTTTAATAATTAGATAATAATTACTTAAGTGATTGGCATAAATTATGTGATGACTTGAGTGCTTTTGGAGTTGGTTGAAGACCATGAATCATCTCGCACCCCACTGATCCATGGCTTGGTATGTTTTGCTTAATAATTGTGCTTGCTTCATAGTAGTAATAAAACAAATAATAAACAGAGAAAGAATGATTTAGTGTTGATTGCTTTTGGATATTAATTGGAGACCATGGAGTAGGTTAATCTTTCTGTCCCATAGCATTGAAATGATTATCTTCATGTAACCTTATCCACGATGTTAGTAAGTGAACAATGTTGCTTAATAATCATCCTAGCCTCATATTTAATTAGTGAGCTAGTAATCAAGTAAATGGTTAGTACATGCTTGCTTACTTTTATAAGTTGAATGAAGTCCATGATATATTTAGTCCTGCTATCTCATAGCATTAATATGCTGATATTATATTTGTATTAATCCTATTAGTTGATTAATTGATCTTGTTCGTAGTATTTCAGTGCACACAGTTAATAGTATTAGTTAATTTCTTAATTAATTAGTGTTTAATTAATCTTTAATCAGTATGTTTAATTAGTGGCTTTCAACAACTATAAAAATGATTAATAAATTAGTAATTAACCTTAATCATCATAGGGTTGATTGATTTTTGGGATTGAGTGATGACCCTAGGTCATTAACCCTAATGACCTTCGGCAATTCAATTACGTTGTTTGCGTACTGTTGATTAATCGTCGTCGATGTTAATGATGATCTCTTAGCATCATTATACCATGAAGGAAAGTTGTACTCAAGATAATAATAAGTTGAGTTGTCTCATCCATATTGCATCATCTCGCATCGTGTCATGTCATTAAACATGCATCATTCCTTTACGTATAGTTTACACGTGAGAGCGATGGGTTGCGATGGTCAAGTTTCAAAGAAGATCCACGGTGATCCAACCCTGACAAGGTGAATCCACGACGAGTTTGATGTCAAGACTAACAAGTTAACCTTCTCTGCAACGCAGGCAAGCCCCGGATGCATTCAAACCCGTCCTTGTATTTCGAAAGTTTTTATGATTTCATGTGATGATATAATGCATTAGGTGTAGGAGTTGTGTGCTATCCTACTTTGATGCATTTACTGTACCTTGCTACATTACCCTGAATACCTGTTTTGATTTCGAAATGCCTATTACGCTTAGCCTTGCTACTAGTGTAGGTTTTGGTAAATTGTTTTCAAAGGTGATAACAATACTCCCTGAAGGGAATTTACGAAAACCTGATGTTGCTTGTCGTCTATCCTTGTTCCGACGGGGTCAAGGATACACCACAAGAGCATGATGATGAATAAATCGAGACCGGGTGGAGTGACTTGCGCCCGGGGAGGGGCTAGTGCCCCGGTGTAGTGTCGTCCCACTTGTGAGTCGGTTAAGCACCGTTCGTTGCCTTGGCCCTTGGATCATGAGGTTATTGGATAGTACTAGTTAAGCATGCTAATGGCGGTAAGCTCCACTTGGACTATTCGTTACTAGAACGGATAGTAGCGTGTACCCATCCTACGATGCGCACCGCCCGAAGTGACCGAGCGGCCGTAGAGAGGTGGTGTACTTGTACACCCGTTCGGTATGGAGAAATCTAAGCGTTGAGTTGATGTATGTAAGATGTTCGGTCCTGCATACATCGTGTGGCTAAAGCCCCAAACCGGGTATATAAAGCGATTCGAATCGTCGTGTGCTCCACGATATGGGAGCCGTGATCCTTGCACCAGCATCGTAGTTATTATGAAAGTGTGAGAATGAACGTTTTGAATTCGGCATATGTTTGACAAGTGATTGTTATAGTAAGGACTGACTTAGTCTCTTTTTTTAAAAAGGGTGTCTTTTGATCTTGCTAAAGCCTCACCTTGATTCCCATTAGCCAAAGATTCCCCGAGTCTTCTCCACTCTTTTCTGTCGGGTAAGTCTTGCGGAGTACTTTTTGTACTCAGGGTTCTTTGACCCCTGTTGCAGGTGATGATTAGTGAAGCTAACTTCGGTCATACCAGTGGGCTTGGCATGATCGAATATCTCCCACTTGAGGTGTTCTCCTGCAGGTGTTCTACATCTCCTTCTTACTTCCGCAAATTTAGTTAAGTGTTGTTTAATCAAACTCTGATCAAGTATTGTCATATCTTTTATAAATCTTCTGCTACTCTGTTGTATTTAAATAAAAACGGTTGTAATACTACAATATCTTGTAAGAAGTCGATCTTGGAGAATCGTGGTGTCATCGGGGTTTCACCCGACAGAACATTCTGAGTTATGTGGTACACAAGTACGGCTGACAGAGGTCTTAAGGACAATGTCAAGTGCTTGTGGGCCATATAATTTAGAAGGTTCTGCCACACATATATGCTTTAAATCTATCCAAGATAAGGACCAGTAGCCGCTATAGTCCTAGTGACGCTCCACGGGTGCTTCTACGCGGTCTAGATAATCCACATTAACTAATTATAATAGAAAACAAGAGCTTCTATACTAGCAAATAAGCACAAAATAAAGTTCATCATAATTTTTAGAAAAATCTAAAACTTGTTTTTCAAGGTAAATCAGAATTTCTAAGGGTAAAAGCGGATTTTAGGATTTTTACTTGTAAAAATATTTGGATAAATTTTTGAATTTTATTTTGTGAAATCTTTATTTTTAAAAATATTTCTAGTCCAATTTACATCTCTAAACTTTCAACTTAGTTGGAACTATACATACCTCTAACATGACACCGCATCAGTAAAATTACAATCAAAGTCACCCAAAATGTAAAACACAAAGTGGTTTTAAAAGGCTGAGAGAGGGTGGTAAATTTTGGTTTTATATTACAGTTTAAGGAGCGAAATTAGACAAGCATGATAGTTGAGGAAAGCCAATTTGTCTTTTTTTTTTCCTTAAGTAGCAGATGGGATCGGTGTGGCCTAGGGGATGGAAATAGCAAGGAGTGAGCTGGGCTATAAGAAGTGCAAGAATTGGGGTTGGGCTCAGGTGAGCCCATTTTATTAGGTGTGTTGTTGGCTAGAGCTAAGGCACACGTCGACCATTTTATTTCGTAAAGTATAATGCGTGCAGTGTCGCGCTCTCCTAGCGCAGGGAGCGACCGTGGTCTGGCCTGCATTGCGTGCCTTGGGGCCTCCAGAGCCTGCTACGCTAGGCCTGCGACACAAGGGGCCCGCCGAGCTTTTTTTTTTAATTACACAAGACAACATAGATGCTCACAATACGCACGCACACTCATCCCCTAGAACACACATACGTAAACCCTACCGCTATGAGCACCTCCGAAGAACTGGGCCGACACATCTGGAGATTCTCGAAGACACCACTGGCACCTCATCATCGACGGGAACGTCGCTTACCACTTAAAGCATAACGCCGGTAAATCCTGGAAAAATCCCAGGAAAAAGTGCGAGCACCAGAATTTGATCTCTGGTGGGTAGTGTCCCACTGGACAGTCCTACCATTGGACCACAGGCCCATTCACGGCCCGCTCGAGCTTGTTGTGATGCATGGAGTCCTTCCACACTCAAATGCATGCGGCTCTTTTTTCTTATTCTTTTATATTTTTATAGTTTTTGTTTTATGTCAATTTTTTCTTTTCATTCTTTTTATCCTTTAATATTTTTATTTATTTTGGTTTGCATTGCTTTTTCTTTATTTTTTTATATTTTCATTTTCAATTATTTTTCTGGTAGTTTCGGTTTCTTTTTTATTTTGTATACTTTAGATTTTAGTTTTTTTTTAAATTTTAGTTTTAATCAAGTTTTTTCAATTTTAGTTTTTAGTCAAGTTTTTTATTTCAGTTTTTAGTCAAATTTTTTCTTTTTCTTTTTTAGTTTTCATATAAAATCTTTAGATTTTTTAAGTAGCAAGTTTAGTGTTACATGGTAGCAACTTCTTCATAAATCACTAGTAAATTTTTACACATAAATTGTTACTATAATAAAATTTATTGAAACATAGGCAATGTATGTAGCTTGTCTTGTTTTGTATCACTACCATTATTTTTAAAAGCCTCTGGTTGGCAGCAAGTCATGTTTCTGTTATTTGCAATGTGGTTTCTAATAACTTGCCCTTCCTAATTGGTAGCTTATACAATGATTATTTTAATATTTTGTGCCTCTAGGTTGCCCCTAGTTGGTAGCTTATTTTAGAGGTTAGTACTATGTAAATAATATAGAATAAATTTATTATATTCCTACGGCAACAACTGTAAATTTTTTTAGTATATTCTAGGTGTAGAAATTTTAGTATTTTATACTAGCAACTTCTTTTTATAAATCTCCAAGCATACTTTTACACATAAATTGCTATTGAAATAATGTTTTTGAAACATAGGCAAGTGTGGTCTAGTTTTAGTTATCTTGTCACGTAGAATATTTTGGTGCAAACGAAATTAAAAATGGATATATCATTTAAAAGTTATAGCAAGTTAAATGAAATGTTTTGTTTTTGATTTCCGTGCCAGCTTAAACCACATGCAAGCTTGCAGGCGCGGGTCCGGTGCATGCAGACATGCAGTGCTGCGTGACTTTTTTTTTGCAACTTTTTTTTTGCAAGCAGTAGGCGCGGGTTCGGTTCGATGCTTGCAGACATGCAGTGGTGCATGGGGACGTGTGCAGGGCTTGTCAGGATGCACCGGCGCAACGCGCAGGTGAGTGGTCCAGTGAGAGAGTCACGCGCTCCTGCTGCGCGACGGGTCGCACATAACCGCGTCCTTTTATTTTCTCTCGTCAAAAAGTCCCGCCGGCCGGCATCCACAAAATGAGGCCTGTGCTCGAACCGATATTTTTGCTTGTATCGTTAGAACCGATGTGAAGTTCCAACTGCGCCCGCGTACAGCATCGAATCTCGATGCGTTTCCCCGAGTGTACGTACGACGACTGTAGTTTTCTATCCCATCTGCGCGCGCCGTATACGGTTACATTCCCCCACGTTCGTCTCCGCGTTGGCGTTGGTTGCTTGGGTTGGAAAATCACAGTATCGCACACGCAAAGGAGGCCGGCATATTCCAGCCTAGCTTGGACGGGTGTGCGTTGATTCCTCAGTTGACCTAGGTCAACATCGAACAAGTGCCAAGTTGAGAACTGCGAACGAAGCCGTAGGCTCTGCTGCATACACGCCGGCCGGCCGGCCTTCTCCTGTTTGTTGATATAAACTAGAGGGTACGCGCGCGATGCCACGCGTGCAGTTGGTGATCGCGCCTGTGTGTTATGGTGAATTGGTATTCTTTTGGTTTTTGTTCGTTTGTAGCAGTAATAGGCCTAAAACTGTGTATATGAGGTGTATTTTTTATGGTATTGGTACGCATGTAAAAGACAGTAATAACTACTTAAGGTTATCTCTAAGAATGACTGACGTAAAATTAGAAAAATTCACGATGAAATAATAGAAGCTAGTGAATTTGCACTGGATAGTCTTTTACCTTTAAGACAATATCTTTTAAATATGGTGGCACTAATAGGACTGCTACCGGCGACAGTAAAATAGATGCATAGAGAAGTCTAGTACGGTGAATTCTTCCTATACATGCGGAGGACTTTTCTTGACAATCACGCAATGGTCGTGTGGTGAATTAAATGCCAATGCGCCGACTTAAAGGGAAGAAGAAAGAAACGAAGCTAAGCAAAAAAAAAAAAAAAACTGAAATTTGTGTGCGGGGCCCACATGAATAGTGGTGGGCCCCACATGAACAGTGCTGGGGTGCCTGAGAAGGCGCGGATTCCTTCTGTGTTAAAGAGTTACATATATACTCCGTTACGCACTGTAGCCCCCCCCTAGTTGAGACACAAGTCACACACAGCACTTGTCGGAGTCGCCGGAGGCAGGCAGACCGAAGAAGGGCCGCCGCGCGCCGCCGCCATGGGATTCTGGCAGTGCTGGGACCGTCTCATTGCTGCCGTCGCCGAGGTGTCTTCCCTAGCTACGTCTAATGACATCTAAATTAATTAACCCCTTCGCTTCTTCGCTTCTATTCCTATTATAAATATGTATGTATATATATAGGCTTGGGTGCGGCAGATGGTTCCTGCTGGTGATTATTCTTCCAACCACGGCGTCGTCGCAGTCGCAGTCGCAGGCAAGACTGGAGGAGCAGCTTCAGATCTCGAGAGGTGCACCTCCGGAGAAACCGAGGAGCGCGTCGCCGTGGGGCTAATGGTACGTATATATAGTACTGGATCGATCTAGCACGACCTTACTTATTTGCTCACTCGCTCGCTCGCCAAGAATCTTATATATAGATAGAGATCGGGAGCGCGGCCTTGTAATTTTTTTTAAAAAAATATCTATCTTCTGGATATAGGGAGAAGGAGAAGAGATCTCGACACCATCGCCGGCGACCGCCGGTGGCATCGGCACCAGTAGTCAAGATCCATGGATCCAGAGAGGCTGGGGAGAAATAATGCTGAGGCAACTCCAGGCTCATCAGATGCTCGGAGGAGCGAGGAGGGTCATCTCTGACGCCCGGCTTCACATGGTGGCAATATGCTGGGTATGTATATGTTCCTTGTTAGATATCTCTTGCATTGTGGGGATTTATTTTATATATATAGCTAGCCAGCTAGGACTACTACTCGTACTATGTAGACGACGAACGCATGCATGCGATAATCACATGCATGCAATGCACGAATATATATAGCCAGCAGACAATGAGGACGACACTCGAGGAATGAACAACACAAGCTGCTACATTACTGAGACAAAAGGATCGATTAATTATTTACGTTGTAATTAAAATGAACTCCAAATAAACAAGAGATCGGAATAAAATTAGATCGACATATACTCGAGACGATCCCACTTGTATTCTTATGACACAATGAACACAGAGTACGTCTTCTCTCTACCAAATAACCTCTATGTACACTAGCTGGTACAACAGTGCGCCATAATAACCAGTAATACACACTACTACATAAACGATTTGATCAGCTCTCCCTACACTTAGATGTCAAATAATAAAAATAAAAACACTAATTTTTTAAAACTACCTCGGATGGAGAAATATCCAAAAAAGTTATAGATCTCAAAAAATTATACAACTTTGTTGTTTAAAACTTTTTATTTAAAAGTTATTTTCTGTTTCAAAATGATTTTGGAAATTTAATCTTGAAATTGTTGAAGAACTCTATTTTTTTTTAATTTTTGGCTAAAACTTGTAACTAATGTTACTCCCTTTATACTAACATCAAATTTGATGTTTTTCCTAAATTTTTCTAAATCACACTCTATCAATTTTATTGTGTTCTTACTGTTATTATTTTGGTAATCTTTTCATATGACATTGTTTTATCAATTTTAAGTTTGAATTTCAAAAAATGGCAACTTCAAATAACACTTTGAAGCAAGAGATGATTTTAGCTGAAAGTCATCAAGTTGTAGCGCTAATCAAGATCTACAACTTTTTATTTTTCGTTATTTCTTCATCCGCAAAGTGATAGTAGCATTGTTAACAATATTTATATCTCTCTTATAGCTTATGAAACCATAATATTCATTAACAATGTTACTACTATTTTGCCGGATGAACAAACAACCAAAATGAAAGCTGTAGATCTCGAAAATTGTAGAAGTTTGTAGTTGACACCTTTTCATTTAAGATTGTTTTTATGTTTGAATTTTTCAAATTTGAAATTTGAATTTTGAAATGACCTTATATGGAGAAACAACCAAAACGAAAAGTCGTAGATCTCAAAAAGTTATACAACTTTATTGTTGATAACTATTTGATTTGAAATCATTTTATCAAGAAAATCTACGTTTAAATTTCTTTCAAATTTAAAAATTTGAAAAATTTTCAAATGACCTTGGATGGAGAAACAACTAAAAGAAAGTTGGAGACCTAAAGTCATACAACTTCGTCATTGACAACTTTTTTATTTGTAATCATCTTATCAAGGATTTCTATGTTTTAATTTATCAAATTTGAAATTCAAAATTTTTAAACCACCTCAAATGGAGAAACAATCTAAACGAAAGCTATAGATTTTGAAAACTTAACCAAATTTGTGACAAACTTTTATTTGAATTCATCTAGAGCCTCAAACACTATTAAACTCGGTTCGGTATAATATGTAGAGAAAGAATATCAAGTATTGACACAAGTGAGAATAGGGTGGAGTGATAGAGGAAGTAACATGTGAGGGTGAACAAATTGATTTGTAACTATGGTAAAAAATTGATTTGTAGGGATGCCTTAATATATTTTTGGCCAGTTGGAGCCTTCTCGGATAAAAAATTATATTTTTGGCCCTTTTTCTGAATTCTGAAAATTGATTTGTAAGGATGCCTTAATATCTAGCCGGCCCTACAAATCGGGCATTCGTAAACTATGGTAAAAAATACTCTCTAATTTTGCATCTAAAATTCCCGCTTCTCTCATTTTGAAAGATAATTTGACCTAGACGTGCTACAAAAGGATAAATTCTAAAAATTCTCACAATAATAAAAAAGCATTTGGTCTTTAATTTGAAATGCTCTAATCATCATCGTTGGGAATTTTGCATGAAAATTTTCGCAATAAAAAACATTTGGTCTTAATTCGATATACTCTAAAATTTTAAATAGAGGTTTCCAAAGGAGGCTCCATGTTGATTCTAATGAGACCCTTTTGGGAAAAATAGATACTAGAAATTTCTCACAAAACATAATTGATAAGTTTATGATAAGTAATATAGACCGCAGAGTATCTAATAATCAAAGAAAAACATGAAATTTATTTTAAGCATTTTATTTGTTAGAGGTATTAAAGAATAAGTGCTCCCTCTATTTTAAATTGTAAAATGTTTTGATATTTCTAGATATATTATATTTACTATGTAGATGTATATCTAAGTGCATAACAAAAGTTATGTATATAGAACAACCAAAATATCTTATAATTTAGAAAATGGGGAGTAGTGTTTATCTGTTCTAAGATTCTAGTCGTATGAGAGCAAAGATTGGTAGACTAATAATACTAATGTATAGCAATCAATATGCATAATATTGTTACGTGTGGTGTATAGAGGCGCCAGCTGCTTATACATATTCTTAGTATTCATTCACGATTCATATTTTATGTGACCGTCGGGTCCTATTTGCTCTCACCAGTACGATAAAAAGTATTGATTAATATTTATGCCACATATGTATGTATGCAGATGCCTGAAGTGAGTACCGAACAATCTGAAGATGGCAGGAAGCACCTAAAGCAGCTTTATGAGTACACGAAGAAGGCCATGAGCTTCGAGGCACTGCTACTGTTGGCACTCTTGAACCAGCAGCAGCAATCCTTGTATCCCAGCAACACATCGTTCAAGGTCTCTCTGGCAATGCTCCTTGTGGCTTTCTTTACCAAACCTCCTCACCGTGGTGCTTCTTCTCAACTCGTTCAACTTCTTGCCCTTCTTCAAGTACCCCATCTACATTTCCAGCATCATCCAAATGCTAGTGCCCTTTGGCCTCCTTGTGTCCTCTGGCCACCTCCAGCCTTACATGATCATATTGCTTCGCTGCTGCCCTTCTTCTCCATCGCCTTCTTCCACCGAGCAGACACTACTAATGATGCCAGTGCACTGCTGGACCACATCTTCGACATGTCTGCTGGGATCTATGCACTGTTATCCGCTGGCTGTGCACTAACCATTTTTTCCAGGGAATCTGTCAGCAGCCCCCTTGCCTGCTCCCCTGTTCCTCACCATATTTATTGCTCGGTACCTGATGCTCATCTCCACACTGAGGCCGCCGGTGATCGTTGAGCATGCCGGGACCCTGATGTTCATTCTGAAGCTGCTTCTGGCGCTGACTGTGATCTTTGTCGCCGTGGATTTTCTTGGATGGCGCCGTGCCTTGTTGGTCATTGCCGTCGGTGGCACTGATGCGGTGTTGTTTCTCATGTTCTTGATCGTTCACAGCAATGCTCCTCGAACCGATCATCAGACAAGTGATCATCAGCAACAAAGGAAGGATCAGCAGCTACTGTCGGCCGTGTTGGTGTCCGTTCTGTTCACGGCTCTGACTCAGACATACTCAGAGCATGCTGCAGGTGGCGTGGAGGCCTCAGCGTTGGGATCAGCTGCAGTGCTGCGCCTGCTTCTCTACTTCGGTGCGTTTCTGTGGAGTCTCAACCGAATGCTCGTCACTGTGGGACTGGGAGACGACGACGACATCGCAGCGCCAGCAGCACCTGCACCGCCAGAGGGAGGACATGCTTTGCTCATCAGGGTTTGGTCTGCTCTTGAACTGATCAGAGCTTCCATCGTCGTGGTTGCTGCACTGGACATGACCTGCAAGTTCGGCATTGCCTTATTAGCTTGATGATCATCATGCAAGGGCCCGAGAAATAGCACTACCTACCTTACATCAGTGTTTCAAATAAGGACAACGACACTACTATGTTGTTTGTGTATGTTTTGCGTACGTGTGTGCTAGTGTACATTGTTTATTTGACAATTGGCAGTGCATGCCGAGTTCGGCCTGCACGTATGTGCCATGCCTTGCGCATTCACGGAGTTCCTGTGGTGCGTGTGATGAGGCACGACTGTTGGAATAATATTATATAATCATGAATGTGTTCATCAAAATCTACTCTGTCGCTACATGCATATGCCTAACAAAGTCCTTGATACATTGCTAAAAAAATCTTAGAACATGTTTGTATTGCCATTGTGTAAAAAATAAGACATATCAGATTGGGAGGTTAAAAATATATGTGTACATATGTCCTCAAATTCTAACACAATATCACAACTGTATTGGATTTTACAAAGTCCTTGATAACATTACTAAAAAAAAAAATCATAGGTTTGCATTGCCATTGGATAAAAAATAAGACATATCACTATATCAGATTGGGAGGTTAAAAAACATATGTGTACATATGTCCTCAAATTCTGTCACAATATCACAACTATATTGGATTTTATAGTCCTTGAAAACATTACTAAAAAAAATCTTAGAACATGTTTGCATTGCCATTATATTGGATAAAAAATAAGACATATCAGATTGGGAGGTTAAAAAACATATGTGTACATTTGTCCTCAAATTGTGTCACAATATCACAAATATATTGGATTTTATAAATAAGTCCTTGAAAACATTACTAAAAAAATCTTAGAACATGTTTGCATTGCCATTGGATAAAAAATAAGACATATTAGATTGGGAGGTTAAAAAACATATGTGTACATATGTCATCAGAATGTGCTGTCACAATATCGCAACTGTATTGGATTTTTAGAATATATATAATTTCATTCATTGGATGGTACGTGTAATATATATGGGAAATGCCTACAGCATATCTTGGTGAAAAAGGTCCAACCTATCCGAGTTTTGGATATTTTAGAGGAGTTCCACACTCTGATTCAAGATGTTGTAAGATTGGATGAAATATTGCTTTCCCACACCTAATAGTACAAGTCCAATGTAAACCTGCATAACCACACCTAATAGTACAAGTCCAATGTAAACCTGCATAAGTTGATAGTAACTAAAATTGGGCGTGGGAGAGAAGATTCTCACATGAATCTTAGTTCGTTAGCAACTCTTGTTGGAGTTATTAGCCTAGCAATAATAGTTAGCCTGGCAATTAGCAGGCTGTTTGATGGTCTAGGACTAAAAATTAGTTGGATAACATTTTAAAACCAGGGACCTTGGCCTACAGAAAAATTAGACAAATCTCTGTCGATGGGCTGAAACAAAAACGAAAGATACTAGGGAACTTACGTCGAGTACTAGCAAGAGAGCTTTCCTTGAGGCACATGGTAGTCTTGGGGACTTCATTGAGTAATTATTTGAGCGATAAAGTACATGCCTCTGAAACACTGCCGCCATGTATATGCTCCTGAATTAAGTATGAAAATGAAATACTTTAAGCACACATATATATATATATATATATATATATATATATATATATATATATATATATATATATATATATATATATATATATATATATATATATATATACACTTGATATTGTCATGGTGTATATCACCATATATATGACAATCGTTAAAATATGCCCCTGAGACGAATAAGTACAGTCCAGTTTTTTCATTACTTTTTAGTTCAAGATTCAACGTACATGCTTCTCCTAACAAAGTTATGTAGAATACTACGGTATAATCTTTTGTACAGAATAACTTGTCCTTAGCTATAAATTAAAGATTACTGCAAAGCTGTAAATCATGAATAGTACATGTCTCACGTACGGTCATTATTTTGCATTGGATTAAATATTGTATGTACCACGAACAGGCAAGGCGTGCCCACCTCTTTTGTAGCAAAGCTATACGGTGGTGAAGTCAGAGTAAAAAATGAAAGGGGGTGTAGTTGCCTTATGGCACACAGACTCGTGCCATAGTACGTAGGAGGGTGTATACAGTGTAGAAAATTGAGTTAAATTTACTGTTTTTCTTTTTTACCCCCGCCTCTAACTATACTATATGTACCTTCGCCCCTGCAATTATATGTAGCATACTATACGGGCCTTTTCTCCGATAATATTATTGGTGATTGCATTGCTCGAACGGTAAGTGATAAAGGAATATATATGCACATATATATAATATAACTACCACGAAATTAAAGAAAAAATAAAATAAACGAAACTATAGCTAGCTAGAGCTAGAAGGGTGGGGATGGAGGGATCCAGTTGGACCCTCCCAAATGAGAGCATAGTACGATAGCACGTACAACCACAGTACCGTACCTCTAGCTAGCCGATCTTCCTTTGCCAAACAAATTCTATTGTTCGCAGATGCATGCAAATTCTCCGCTCTCCAAGCTTACACCTCGCTCTCTCCGTCCTCATCACTGTATTTGCGTAGCTAGCTAGCTTCACACATGCACAGCATATATATCCTCTCATCTCACATCCTGGTGATGAATCCGGAGCAAGACCAGCAGCTAGCTAGCAGCGCGCACAGCAGCCTGCTGCATGCATGCCGGCGTCCCTGTCCCAACACTCCCATGCATGCAGGCATGCATGTCCTGGTGATGCATCATGGCTAGCTGCTGGTGCTGGACCGGATATATATGCCGATGAGCCCTTGCTAGTTCATGACTCCTCAGCACTACACTTTTGGTTGAGCGTCTCAGGCAGCCAGGCATCATCATCAATCTTCTCTCCCGGCGCGCTCGAGAAGTCGAACGCGTGGGAATGATGCCCGTGCAAGAGCAATCCAAACACCCCCCCCCCCCTACTGGCCGTATATATAACGGTCAGTACTCATCCTCTGGTCCTCGGTCTTCGTGCGTAAATACACTAAGTATTATACTACTCCCTCTGTCCCCAAAATAGATGACGTTTTTGGATGTTCATGCCACAAGTTTAACTTGATTTGTAAAAGATACATATAATATTTATATCTCCAAATAAATTTGTTAAAAAACTAGATCTAAAGATCTTTTCAACAATACTAATTGTGATACTAATCGATGTTATTTACTATTTTTAAAAATTGCCGGCAATCATTTCTTGGGAAGCGAGAACGGCATTCTTTTTGGGACGGAGGGAGTATGTAACACGCACTTGGCATATTGCTACAGTAACAACGACGACTTGGCCTTCCCAGCGCGCACGTCGTTACTCTGTGCAGCTTGCTTAATTATTACGTAGTATCGCTCATTGGTGGATGCATCTAACTCAGCTTGCTGGCTTCACGTGCATGCAACTAAGGCCAGTCATCGCTCATTGGTGGATGTTTCTAACTCAGCTTGCTGGCTTCACGTGCATGCAACTAAGGCCAGTCATCACTCATTGGTCGATGCATCTAACTCAGCTTGCTGGCTTCACGTGCATGCAACTAAGGCCAGTCTTAGTAGTGAGTTTTATTTTCTAGTTTTTAAGATTACCACATCAAACAAAATATACAATAAAGTTTGAATGAAACTATGCATTAAGAGTGATAGTTTCATTCTAAAATTTCATAAATATTTAATTTCATGACTCATTGCTAGAAGAGTGTCATCCACATGATACTTATTTCTTCTCTTTCTTCTTAAATATAGTTTCACATCATAAAAATACCTACATAATAGCTTATTCAATGTGATTGATACTTATTTCTTCTCTTTCTTCTTAAATATAGTTTCACATCATAAAAATACCTACATAATAGCTTATTCAATGTGATTGAAACCGAAATGAAACTCCCATTGAGACTAGTCTAAAGATGCCAGCAAACAAACATTCAATCATTCAATGCAATGAGAGCTCAATGTGTCCGGGGTATCCGATCACATGGATATGTGCATTCCTAGCCAGCCAAGAAATTAAGAAAATGCAATGCGTGGCAGGTAGACGACTCTAGCTGCCTCGATCAAGTTTAGGCTCCGATCGAGAGCTACTTTTTCCTTCTCTCCACTCAAAAAATGAGATCGGATCGCGATTATGTATGTATGTATGCCAACTGGTCATGCAGAGTAGTATATATATATATAACTGCATATTACGAGTATTTCAAACTAATAAATCCTTGAAAACTGCTGCAAGGTGCATGTGAAAGCTAGTAATAGTGTTAATTAATTTATTAGGGCATCTATCCGGCCCCTGGCCGCCCGACCACCGGCGACGACGACCGCGCCGACCCGATCGAGAAGCGTTCACATGCATGAGATTCCACCCTAATTAAAGGCGTAGCTGGCTAACCTGAAGTGCCAAGTCTCGCTCGTTTGTATATATTAGCACCAAAGGTACCTTTGCATGTGCTTGCACGTTCTGCCTCCGAATGAAGCACCAACAACCCACTACAGATGAGATATAGCCTACTTGCCACTTGAGGTCCCAACCTAATCTTATACACTTCAAGCAAGCATATATAGAAATTTACACACACACACACACACACACACACACACACACACACACATATATATATATATATATACAAATCCTCTAGCAATAGTAAATATTGTACATATAAGTCCACAAGTCATGACTGTTCACACGAAAATAATACATATGGCATGCGCGGGTTTGAATCATCGTGCGAAAATACGCGCGTACCTCCTCAATCATTGTACAAGGTCAATTAAAAAACTTTAAATGCTACGTTTATTTCTAGAGATAACTCTAGATCCAGCTACCTCTATAATTCGATTTCTAAAGGTCACTACTACAGATTCGATTTGTAGCAACGGCCCTTTTTTTTAGTAGTGACGGTTTAATCATGAGGCGCCTCTACAGTGGACGTGCACGGCAGGCCTCAGTTCAGCCGCCCCTACAAATGAAATAGTAGAGGCGGTTGGGGTTAAAAACCGTCACTACAAATGGTGTTATTTGTAGGGGCGGTTCTATATAAAACCGCCCCTACAAATATATATTTGTAGTGACGGTTTTATATAGAACCGCCCCTACAAATGACGACCATAAATATCCTGGGGCCTCCTTCTTCCTCCTCGGGCCAGTTCTTGTTGCCGAGAAGGAAGGAAGGGAGGCCTTGGGCTACCTCCCAAAAATTGCTCTTTTAGGTGGGGGGGAGCTTTTGATTTCATTTCCTTTGGTGGAGGGGTTAAAGAAGGTAAGTAAATGCTATTGCAATCATTACTTTGAGTTTTTATTGGTTAATTTAGGCTTAATTAGGGATTAGTTTTTTCTCTCTTCTATGGTGCTTGACCCATTTATGGTGCAAAATTTCAAGGTGGTAGGTATAATTTGATAGGGGAATAACATTTGGCCCTTATGTAGCATGGTTTTGTAAGATTAGAGTAAAGGATTAGGAACTTTTATGAATGTTTCATCCACATCTAGATCTAGATCTAGAATTAGGGTTTGTTTTTTTTTTTATTTTATTTTTTTAGGAAAGTAGAATTTAGTGTGCACTTGAAGGATGGTGGTTGAAATATTAATTAATATTAATTTTGTATTGTGGTTGTTTATTATTATTTATTTTATTATTTCATTTTAGTAGAATTTAAATAGTGTCATTTCAAGGATATTGGATACACAGTTATTTGTTCATTATTGTATTTAGAGTTACTTATTATAATCAAGAAAATGGCAATTTATATTTATTTAAGTTGTTGTGGACAAATATATTCGTTTCCATCTTGTTATATATGCATCGTATAGCTATATTTGATAATGAGACTAATAAGAATGGTTTTGTTATAAATGTCACCTTGCGAATGATATTGGTTCTTTTATTATATTGTGTAGTTGAAACATGGCAGCGTACCGGGAGTCTTGGATGTATGGTGCATTACGGTGGAAGCCCGGTTTCCGTGATGAAGTGGATAAATTTCTTGATGCTTTGCGGAGAAGAATGCAATGTTGACACGTAAGAAGAATAATGAAATTATTTGTCCATGTCATGATTGCAAGAATCATATTGCATGGACAGATGTGAGTATAATCGAGCACATTTGATTATGAGAGGATTTGTGAAGGACTACATAGTGTGGATTCATCATGGTGAAACAATGCCTAATGTTGATTCACACGGAAGGAGTGGCAAACCACGATTGCCCGGACCAATTTGTACAAGATATCGAATTCCTTGACCAATATGTAGCGTAGCCGGATGCGAAAATGGATGACAATGACCATGAGCAAGGTGGTGGTGGTTGGGCTGGTAATTCTGAAGCTAGTGGCCACACTAATGCTCGTGGACATGTTGGTGATAAAGAAGATGGAGGTGGACGTGTTGGTGATGAAGGTGATGGTGATTATTTAGAGGAAATGCTTCTTGCCATCGGACTGAGATTATTTTAAAGAGCGAAAGGTCTAGAAAATTTAGAAAAGGTGAAGAAAGCATCGAAGGAGACTTTGTATGATGTTGAAAAGGGTTGTCCAACACACCGACGATGCTACGTTTTGTGCTTGAGTTGCTCATCCCGAAGGCAAAGTATGGTTGGTCGGGGCTGTAGTTTCAATGATCTATTGCGTCTCCTATCATGGTTACTACCACAGCCAAACTTCGGTACCCTCCAACACTTACCAAGCAAAGAAGGTAATTAGTCCATTGACAATGGGGGTTGAAAAAATCCATGCATGCCCAAACCATTGTATCCTATTCAGCGGTGATATGTTCAAATCACTAGATAAATGTCCTCGGTGTGGGGCCGGTCGATACAAGAACAACGACCTTTTTAATGAAGAAGAAGCCTCCGTGGGGAACAAGAGGAAGAAGGGTGGAAAAAAGGTGGTAAATGATTCCCAACCCCCAGAGGACACACCATTAGGCAGCGATGCAAAGCAGAGACGAGTTCCAGCCTTGGTAATGTGGTACCTGCCAGTCGTTGACCGATTGAGGCGTATGTTCTTAAACCCTAAAGAAGCTGCACTTATGACATGGTGGGATGATGAACGCCCGGTGGTTGATGGTAAGATTGGACACCCAAATGATGGTACCCAATGGCGGCGCTTTGATGCGAAATACCCTGAATTTAGTAAAGATCCGAGGAACGTGCGGTTTGGCTTGAGCACTGATGGAATGAATCCTTTTAATGAGAGGACCAGCGAGCACGCATTTGGCCATTATCTTAACCATGTACAACATACCAACGTATTTGTGTCAAAAGAGAAAGTATCTTCTTCTCACTATTCTCATTCAAGGTCCTAAACAACCAGGCATTGACATAGATGTTTTTCTTGAGCCTTTGATGCAAGAAATGGAGAGGCTATGGACGTACGGGGAGCCTATGTACGATGCATTCAGAAAGGAGGACTTCATTTGTAGAGCCATTATATTTGTCACTACCAATGATTATCCCGCGTTGTTTGCTTTGTCGGGACAGATCAAAGGGAAGACAGGATGCTTAGTTTGCTTGGATGGTACTAATTGGGTTTATTTGCTTGCTTCTAAGAAAACAATGTACCTACGATATCGCCGCTTCTTGAAGCCAACTCCACGAATACCGCAGCAAGATGTTCTTCAGATTTTATGACAACAAACCAGAAATTGAACCCGCTCCGGTGAGACATCAAAATGGGCAACATGTGTTTGAAATGGTTAAAAACATACGTGTAACCTTTGGAAAGAAGAATGCAGATGGGACGAAGAGAGATAGAAGCACACCTCCTGTCCCGGGTGTTCCCTTCAAGAAACAGTCCATCTTCTTTAGGTATTTGCCATATTGGCCGGACTTAGAGGTTCCACATGCTATTGATTCGATGCACCTACAGAAGAATGTCTTTGAGAGTCTCATTGCTACCTTGATGGACACTGGAAAGACAAAGGATGGACTCAAATCACGTAAAGACATGGTGCAGCTCAATGTGAAGCCAGAGCTTCACCCAGTACTTCAGGATAATGGAAAATACCTCCTTCCTGCAGCTAGCTTCAACCTGACCCTAGACGAGAAGAGGTCAATCTGTAATTTCTTGAGGTCCGTCAAAGTTCCCACCGGTTTTTCAGCCAACGTGAAGAGACTAGTGTCGATGAAGGACCTTGTCAATAACACGCTTCAAAGCTCATGACCGTCATGTGATGCTCACGGTTTTTCCTACCTATTGCAATTAGGGCAATAAAGCCGAGTTCTTGAAAATGGCCATCATCCGCATGTGTTATTTTTTTTCAAAGATCTCGCAGAAGACAATTGATGAAAAAGAACTTCATGAGCTACATGATTTCGTGATGATTTCCCTCTCTTCTCTACTTGCTAACTGCTAGCTGCTGCTGTTTTCTTGCATCCAAAAATCCAAATAGAACATGACGCCGAGAGCGAGAGTCCTACCACAAGGCCTGAGGTTGAGCCTAACTTTGAAGAGGCACAAGTAGAGGAACTTACTTGAGGAGCAGTTCAATGAGGAGATAGAAAACGATGTAGTAGCGATGATACAATCGAGAGAATGATGACCATCTTTGAGAGGCAAATAAATGAAGGCGCAGATGCGAGAGGATGATGAAAGCGTTGAGAGGCAAAGGGAGGAAGGTGAAGTAGGAGAGGAAGGTGAAAGGGACAACGATGATGAAGATGACGATGATGAGGGTGAAGAAGACACAAACGTATTTAAAGTCCCGAGGATCCTTTTCCACACGAAACTAGAAGGAGGCCAACGTTCGACGACCTTGATTTGGATTTTAATCCGAATGAGGTTGGATCCTTTCTTCTCAAAGTTATCATTAGTTTCAATAATATGGTACTCATAAACAAACTTTGATCTCCAATATAGGTCCCTCCATCTTCAACTACGCATCGACGTCGTCGTCGACGACATGATGCCAGACAAGAAAGATCAGAGGAAGGTGGAGCAGAGCCAACAGAAGCAGAGTTTGACGCCCACAACTCTGCTCCTCAACCACAAGCGACAACCTCTGAAAGCCAGCAAAAGAGGAAACGAGGAGATAGAAAAGCCAACCTTTATCCTGAAAAGGCTCTGTTTGTGGTAACAGAGGTCGAGCCAACAGGGGAGATCCGAGAGCCAAAGCATCTCGAGCAAAGTGGCGGAATGCAATCGGGGCTCTAGTAAGAGACGAGCTAAACCCAGCCCAGGTGAAAACCTGGAAAGCGGTCTCGCAGGAGACAAAGCGATATTTATGGGAGCAAAAGTCTGTTGAAGAACTTTAGATTTCGGAAAGAACACATGATTTGGTACGTCGTCTCGCTCTCAAGCAACTTGGAGACTCATTCGGGCGTTGGAAGTCGAACTCAACATTAAGTATGTCCGACATAACTTAACTCCCTTCAACGAGTTTGGCAAGATAACTCCCCGGACAATGGGCTGACTTTGTGGCCCGAAAGAGTACACCAGAAGCGAAAGCCCTCAGTGCCCGTAACTCTGAACTAGCAAAGAAGAACATCCACCCTCACCATCTAGGTCCCGGTGGGTACATTGGCAAGGAAGAGCAGTTTAGGAAGATAGAGGAAGATGCCGCCGCATCTGGGGCATACAACTTGAAGGGCTTGAAGAAGCGGACAAAAAAAGCGGATCCTTGCAAGGAACAAGGAAGCATCCACGGCGCTAAAATTTGATAAGCCGAGACGTAAACAAGCGAGTGTCACAAATACTTTGAAACTTGGTGAGGACAAAGAAAAGGGCTCATTCAAGCCTTCCGGAGAGAGATGAACTTAGCGTGGCCTTGGGGAACCCTGAGCACCCAGGTCGTGTCAGAGGGTTAGGGAAAAGAATGATATGGAAATATGGCTTCGAAGAGGACAGAGACATATATAAGAAGCATGGCGTAGATCGACAGAATAATCTTGAGCTCCAAGTGAAGGCTTTAGTTGCGAAGGCCTTTGAAGAACAAGGATTGTCAACGGAGCCACGTACAATAATGGCACCACCAGGGACAATTGGCTTTGATCAACAGCCCTCCGAAGTTCCTAGCGGCCAAGGGTCGACTACGGCCACAACACCGCCTGATTTCATACGGGAACCAACTCAGTGCACATTGGTGGTCCTCGTCGGTAGGCAAAACATAATGACAGAGGTGGCAACAGGTGTGGCACATCCTCCAGGTGGCTTACATCACCATAGTAGGATACCGCAAGATTATACTAGGGTTGAGGTCCATACCGTGAAGCCTGAATACACCCGATGCAAGATAGACTTCCGAACTCCTGAGGGACTGGAGTACCTTGGAGAAGTAGTAAACCAATTCATCCTCTGGCACAAAAAGGACATTGTATTGGCTACTTGTCCGCCACCTGTTGAGCATTTGGAGGGAGTGTGTGAGGAGGGGGAGATACAGACACCACCTCGTGACCAAGACTTGTTAGAGATGCCACACTATTCCCCGCCTCCTACGGACAACTTGGCTGACATACCACAATCTTCCCTGCCTCCTAACGAGCCCTTGCCTGAAATGCCAGAACCTTCCCAGCCTCCAAGCAAGCCCGTGCCTGCTATGGCAAAGTGTTCCCCTCCTCAGATCGAGGACATGTGTAATGAGATGCCACAAACTTCATTACAAGCAGAGCCAATACTTGAGCATGTAGAAGGTGCCGACAAGGAAGGAGAAATAGGAAAGAAGCATCTAATCCACGAGAGACCAGCTTTTTGAGACGATGGAAGGCATCACGTCGGCGGCCAAGTGGCATGCACATGACCGGTTCAAGCCGGAGAACCAAGTCAAACAAGTCCCACGATCTGAGCCGGCTGTCACTAGCAAAAGGCAACGCATACCAAACATTCAACAGACTCAGAAAAAGGCTTCTAAGTATCCAAATGTAAGTGCTATCAAATGGTCAAAAGATTGCCCAAAACATTACAAAAGAGGCAAGCTATTTCTACCAAATCGGGTCATGCGAGAACCTACCACTAGGAATGAAAAGGTTCCATGATTGGTACTTGCGTGCTCAAGAAACAAAAATAAATCTTATAGAAGCAAGCTTCCCCGCCAAGACATTCGGGGGCCCAAAGGGAAAAATTGCATTTGACTTCGATGATCTACAGACAATATTCCACCTCGGAGAAATGGAAGCCAACCTAATTCGCACGTGGTGCTTGTAAGTCCTTGTCCTATTTCATTATAATCTTTGCATTTTGTAATAACTAACCAATGTCATGATTTGTAGAATGCAAGTCCACCTTGCTAAGCAAGTGTCAACTCAACGTACTGGGTACTTAGACCCTCAATTGGTAGCACAAGACAGGTTTACTTACCCGAACGAGTGGGAATTAGATGGCAAAGAACTTGCCGCTGGAAAGACCATCGAGGAGAAAGAGCGGATCCGTCAAGAAGCCATAAGAGACGCCGGGCTCAAGGTTTCAGCATACATAGCAAGTGCTTTTGATAGACTGCAGAATCTTGATACAATATGGATACCATACAATTTCGAGTGAGTACAACTATTTCCTTTCTGCTTTAAGAATATAACACATTTTCGATTGATTTAGATGAGCTTAGTTATTTCTATGATTGAAATCATGCAGCAATCATTGGATTACTATAGGCGTCGATGTTGGCCACAAAGATGGCGTGGGTCTTCGATTCAATAGACAAGGATGAGAACACATATAAAGACTTCATAGCAATCCTCAAAACGTATAAGTTCATATGCCTCTACAATTGTAGCACTTTTGGATAGTAACTTTTATGTACTAAGTCATTGGCTATATTCACTTGTGCAGGGCATTCAGGTACTATGTTAACAAACGCCATGGGAGGCATCATCCAACAAGGAAGGATAATCTATGTGTCAAAACAAAGTGGCCAGTAAGTGAAACTACCTTTAGTCCTTCCATTATTTTTTTGTCAAAATGATTCTTCTATTTCAAACTCAGTGTCACAAGCAGAAGATTGGGAGTGTACACTGTGGATATTATATCTGCACTTTTATTGCTGAAAATGGTCCATACAGGAGACACCCTAACATGGTATATTTTAAATGCTTTACTTGTAGTACAACAACTTGATTCAAAGATATGCCTATACTATGAAATACTAAATGTACAATTGTTCATATAGTGGCCGGAAAGAGAAAGAAATGAGTAGGACACCGATTGATGATGACAACCTCTTGGAACTCGTGGGCGACCTATGCAACTTCATAATGGATCAAATTATACATGTGAGGGGATCGTACCATGACCCAAACTCTGACTTAGGAAGTAATCCTCAGTACCAACATCTTCGCGAGTGGGAAAGGCTAAGCTTAGGTCGTTGAATCCTTTGGTGAATGTAATGTGACGTGTAATACGACTTGTGAATGCTATCGGACTTGTGTAATTATTGAATGTTAATATTTTCATAACACATGTCATGGTCTGGATGTTGTTGGACTTATTAATGAACTGTTTCTGTGTTGTTTGAATGATTTCGTATATGTATATAACCTGTTCTGGTGGAATTGGGTACCAGCCTTAATTTAGTTTTTTTTTTAATAATTATTGTAGGGACGGTTTTATCTACAAACGTCACTACAAATAAATTTGTACAGACGTATGTAGTTTCAACCCGTCTCAACAAATCATATTTGTAGGGACGGTTATCTTTTAAAACCGTCTCTACAAATGCATTTGTAGGGGCGGTTCTATCTAAAACCGTCTCTACAAATGGTATTTGTAGGGACGGTTGAAAAACCGTCTCTACAAATCGTGGATTTCTAGCCACGCTTGCGTAGGGGCGGTTGGAGAAACCGTCTCTACAAATCATCACCAACCGCCCCTACAGAGCTTTAGTGCAGTAGTGGGTGACCATCTAGAACTAGCCGTCTCTAGAAATTTATTTGTAGAGGAGATTGTACCTAGCCGTCAATATAAAGATAGGGCCATTACTAGAAAACCGAGATATGCCGAGTGTTTCACGTTTTTCCGAGTATCAAAACGTGGAGTGCGATACTCGGCAAACTGTTTGCCGAGTGTTTAAGGCAGTTTGCCGAGTATTTTAGACACTCGGCAAACCCCTGGTTTCCAGTAGTGGGCATTATGTGTAGAAATGGCAAAAATAGCAACTGCCTCTACAAGTGTGTGTGTGTGTGTGTGTGTGTGTGTGTGTGTATGATGACGATTAGCATGCTAATCATAAGAAACAAGGAAACGACTAGGAAGTACCCATAGCAGGACCATTGCCTGGCACTGGCCTGGCGACCCTAGCTTTTACATGATCTGATGATCAAGCCTATTCAATATAGTCCATCAAGTGTTGGTGCAGTATGCATGTACGATTGTTATCAGCACGCGTATTCGCCGTGTGTACTAAAATGGCATCGAAGAAAACAAGAAAAAAAAAACGGACTGCCCACCTATTAATGAAGCTACAGATGTGTGTGGTTTCGAAGGTCTGCTCCGAATCACTCTTGTGCGTATTTAAGTGCTGGTGTGGGAAAGCTGACGAGGAAGCAACATGAATAGATATGATAATAGGAGATGCTCGGGTTAGAGTTATGGTGTCGAATCGTAAATAGGAGACTGTCCTCTCTCTCTCTGGAGGAGGAAGAGGACCATAGGTCGCTACAAATCAGTTAACACTTATGTACCATTGGTCGCTAAAATTGGTCTACAGACCATCAGTCAGTAATCCAAGATTTTCTGAATGTCCATTAGTCGGTGAATATATCTATAATTACCCTTATGCTAGCGATTATTGGCACATCAAAGCCCATTGTAGCGGAAAACATCACACTCGAACATACAATCCATGTCGACCGATAACTACCGGGTGCGCTAAAGCCAACAATGATAAGGCTTCACTTTTGTGAAGCCTAGGATCTGATGATATGCCATTGTTCTCACTTGTTGTTCAACCAGTGTTGGTGCAGTATGCATGTACGATTGTTATCAGCACGCGTATTCGCCGTGTGTACTAAAATGGCATCGAAGAAAACAAGGAAAAAAAAAACTGACTGCCCACCTATTAATGAAGCTACAGATGTGTGTGGTTTCGAAGGTCTGCTCCGAATCACACTTGTGCGTATTTAAGTGCTAGTGTGGGAAAGCTGACGAGGAAGCAACATGAATAGATATGATAATAGGAGATGCTCGGGTTAGAGTTATGGTGTCGAATCGTAAATAGGAGACTGTCCTCTCTCTCTCTGGAGGAGGAAGAGGACCATAGGTCGCTAAAATTGGTCTACAGACCATCAGTCGCTAAAATTGGTCTACAGACCATCAGTCAGTAATCCAAGATTTTCTGAATGTCCATTAGTCGGTGAATATATCTATAATTACCCTTGTGCTAGCGATTATTGGCACATCAAAGCCCATTGTAGCGGAAAACATCATACTCGAACATACAATCCATGTCGATCGATAACTACCGGGTGCGCAAAAGCCAACAATGATAAGGCTTCACTTTTGTGAAGCCTAGGATCTGATGATATGCCATTGTTCTCACTTGTTGTTCAACCATGTTGGGTGCAAAGGCAAAAAAAACTTTGGGGCCAAAGCGGCCACTCCTCTCAAGTTCAAGCTTTTCTTCTAGCTTGCTTTGCACGGCCATCTCTGGACAGGCGATAGGAGGAAACACCATGGTTTATAGGACTCCAATACTTGTGTGCCGGCCCTCTAACCAGCAATCGAGACCACAGATCACCTGCTCACCATATGTAAGTGCCTACTTGAAGGGAGGTCTCTGGTGTCCGTGTCACATCCTACGCACGGTTGAGCTTGATTGGTCATCACCAACAGCAGACGTGATGCCCTCCTGTCATGGTGGAGGTGCACTCTCGAGGACACATGTTGACCGAGCTCTGTGCACACTACGATTGCGATGTGCTTTGTTCGTTTGTCTTATCAGCCGACTTATCAGCCGTTTGAATAGTATTTTTCTATCACATTAAATCGGACGGTTTGTTTTATCAGTCAGTTTACATGACTAGTTGACCAACCCGCTCAAAACAAACCTCCACAGGACTGGAATTGGGATGCTGGGTAGGGGAGAGATGACGCGGTGGCAGTTAAAGGAGGGGAAGGTGGTTTCTACCAGCCGGGGTTGTTTGGATGAGACCCTTGACTTGATTTGCCTGGATTGCAGCTTCCTGGACCATGCGACAAGTGTTTGGTTGGAGCCCTCTGGTAGGTGACTGGCCCAGGCAAGTGCAGCGAACCAGGCGACCGAATCTGAGCGGCTGGGCCTGGGCTGTGACACAACTGCTAGGCTCTCTAATCATCGTGAAAAGCTCTCGTCAGATAGAAAAAAACAAACTCATGTCATCAAAAGTAGTAGTAGTACTTTTGGTCTACTGTGTGTGAAATCTTTGTTCATTTCTTAGTACTTTTGGTCTACTGTGTGAAATCTTGTTCATTTCTTCCTTGTATTGCTCTAGCTAGTTCACGTTGAAATTAGTACGTATTAGTATTAGTATTTTGTGTTTTCAATCATATTATTCTTGAAAAAAGTATTTTGATATTTTTTTATTTTTTACTAGTTATATTGTAATCTTGCATAATCTAAATATGCCATTAAATTTAAAGCTACGTTAGACATAAAATATATTATATCTTTTAATTACCATTTTTAGTCCGGCTTAGTGTCTCCCCTCCGGGGTGGTCAGAGTTCGAGTCCCAAGGGACTCACTCTTTATGGCATTTATGCCACATTTGACCGGAGGAAAAAAAACTCCCTCGTCCACCCCACACCAAAGCACAGGTCTAAGGCTAGCCTAGTCTCATGGGAGCTGCGGTGCCGCTGTGTATGGGTGGGGTAGGGGTTCGGGAGTATTCTCGACCTGCTTGAGAAGGTCTTCTTCTTAAGCAAAAATGCTAGGGGCCTGTCTTACCCCTCATGGGTCGGGTTTTTTTAGAGGCATAGGCTTTCAACCAAACGGATCATTTTCTAACTTGCTTACTTCCATCCAAATAGGCCCTTAGTGTCACATTCTAAGTCAACAGATCCCAAGTGGAGTTCCGTCGACAAAAACCGCTCTTCAAGGAGCTAAATCGTACTATTTCAAAAGTTGGATGTGTATAACAAAACTAGTTTTCTTTATAAACAAGAACTCTACTCTCCAACTCTATCTATCTAATCTCTAAACAAGAACTAGTTCTAGATTGAACTAGTCTCTCTTGATTGGTAACCTAGATCTACTAGATATAAATTAGGGTTTTTGGCTCTTCAGCTCTCTATTAAATTGGCTCTCTTCTAGGGGGATACAGGACTATATTTATAGTCCGGTGGGATGAACATCAATCGTAGGATCAAACCGACTTAACGTAGGGCCAAGATGCATCCTCAAAGGCGGTGGAGGGGCACGCAGAAGATGACAGGTGGGGCCCACCTTAGGGGGCCAGGCGACACAGGTAGGTGGGGACGGTCGGCCCCACCTAGAAGTTGCTCGGTCTCCGCTTTCTTCTGGTGTCTTCTAGATCCTTTCTGATCCCAATGCCGATATTTTTCGTCGCAGTTAAGTTTTATGGCTTTTATGTACTTTAATCCTTAATTATGCACTTTCTAGATAACTCCCTAGAAAACAGACAATTCACCAAAACTTATAAAAATTACTAGTAATAACCTCCTATTCTAAGGTATTGTTGTGATTTGCAAGTATAGGATTGACGGCTAGAATTAGACGTTATCTACCGTCAACACTGCTTGACAAAAATGTTAAACCCAAGGAAGAGCCGATGGCACCCTAGGCCCAAGTGCTTTCCAAGGTCTAGAGATCCGTCCGCATAAATTGTCTTTTGCAACGTATGATGGAAAGGACGACCCACTACCATGGCTCAATCGATGTGAATAGTTTTTCAAAGGGCAACGCACTCCAAAAGATCAAAAAACATGGTACACATCTTATCATTTAACTGGAGCTGCACGAAAGTGGTATATTGGATTGTCACAGGAGAACGATGATATATGTTTGCATACTTTGTCAATTTTTGTTAATGAAAGATTTGGGCCACTGACTCATCATAACCCACTGGGAGAATTGGCGGCACTCAGAAAAACAGGCTGTCAATGATTACACAGAGCGTTTCCTAGAATTGGTCGCTCATGTGAGACATTTGAATGAGTTACAGCAAGTTGACATATTCACACAATAGGCTTGCTTGAACCGCTGAAGATAGATGTTGAGTTGCTAAATCCTCAAGACATAGAAACATCGATGTCCCTGCACACTTCTATGAATGTTGTTTGGTAGTAATGGCAGATTCAAATAAAACTATGACATCTAAACAGGGGCGCTTTCCACCTCCGTGTTCGTCAACTACAACAACAACTGCAACGATCCTCCTCAGATACAATGACCCTTCAAGCGACTAACAACGGACGAGATGGCGACTTGGTGACAAGCTGGTCTCTGCTTCAACTGTGATGAACCATTCTCCCGTGGCCACAAATGTAAGATGCTATTTGAATTTACAGTAGTCAATCATTTTATAGCAGAGGATACTTAGGAAAGTATGATGATGATGATGATGATGATGATGATGATGATGATCAGGAAACCGCAATCTAGGGTACATGAGGCTTCACCAATGTACCTAGAAGTAATGATCAACAGAACGCGTTGACCGCACTAGTTGATTCGGGAGCTACGTACAACATAATTGATATTAATGTAACTCAACAAGCAGCACATTGACACAACTATATTGGTGGGCAGTGGAAACGAGGTATCATGCCGTCATGCATCCTTCAATGTACCATTGAGAATTGCAAGCGATATCTTTGACATTAATGCATTCTTGATGGATATTGGTAGCAATATTGATGTTATTATGGGAGCACCTTGGTTAGCAGAACTTGGTAGAATCACTTGGGATTTCTCAGATCTAGAACTTCATTACATAAAAGATAGGCACTCTCCCACTTTGATTGCTTAGCGCTAACATCAGATTCAATCAACTGTTCGAGTATTATCGGCTCCTCCACCCATGGTACATATGGATATCTCCTCAGAATTAGGAGACGTCCTAATAAGCAAATCTAATAGAGTGCGGCAGCCCAATGCTTTGGATTTCATTACTAGTAGCGAAGCCCCTCTTCGCTAGTATTCAGCATGCCATCAGACAGCAGCACGTACATAGAAAAATGTACACAATCATACAAGCACGACAGGAGTCAGCATTTTGGATAGTGGAGGAAGGCCTGATTTTCTATGGTCATCATCTATCTCCCAGCGGCTTCAACACTATTGCAGGATCTACTTCAGAAACTTAAAAAAGGGGCTTACAAGAAATTAAGCTATTAGCCTTGGGTGTTCATAAAGTGTCTATGGAGGGAGCCTTCATTATGCCATCACATATTCTTATGGGAAAAACATGGAAGGTGTAACGGCCCGCCTCCCTAAGGCCAGGTCCACTTACATCTAACAGATTTAATAGGATCAATATTGCCCTTATAGATCAACACCAGTTTTTTTGTGTACTTTGTCCTCACTCATGCACAACTAGGAAGAACTTTCCGTTCAGTCACCCATTGCTCCAAGCCAAGCATGCTTAACTTTAGAGTTTTTTAGAGATGGACTTCTAGAAGAGAAGTTGCAACTTGTTCATATGAATATTATATTAATCCTATTAAGTTCTAGATTGAGGTGTTATATCCCACCCCCTTAAGAGATCGACGTCCTCATCAATCAACCCCAGGCCAGGAACCTCCTCTTTTGGCCACGTCCATGTGTCTACTGACAGTGCATATGCCATGCTGTCATACTAGCCATACGCACCATGCCTGCGTAACTGCGACACATGCACCTGTGAAACCGCGAGAGTCGACTCTGATACCATGCTGTAATGTCCCGCCTGCTCGAATCCGGGCCCGCTTACATCTGATAGCTTTAATAGTACCAATGCTATCCTCATATACCAACATCAATCTTTTCTGCGCACTTTGTCCTCACTCATGCGGACCCAGGAAGAACTTCCCGGTCGGTCACGCATCGCTCCAAGCCAAGCATACTTAACTTCAGAGTTTTTTTGGAGATGGGCTTCTAGAAAAGAAGTTGCAACTTATTGGTATAAGTATCATATTAATCCTATTAATCCCTGGGTCAAAGTGTTACAGAAGTTTGGTTGTCCGGTACCTAAAGCATCGTCTTTGTAAAATTGACAATGCGAGCTATATCACTGCTTAGGTAAGTAAACAACATCAATATTGGTCTCATACCAAATTTAGTTCTGCAAACCCTATCACCATGAGTATCAGACTTGGGCATGTTTGGAAACATGGTTGATCTCCTTACAACACCTCTAGCACATACAACATCACAATCTGGCGAGCTCTTATGGACATGACAAGTAACGGTATACTTCAAAACTTCTAGAAACCTTCATGGGTAATGGTTAAATTCAGTATGGATACAATGATTCATCCGCTTCTTCTTCCTTCAATACCCGCTACTTCCTACTTTATTTTCACATACATTATTGGTACATTGCAATACTACTTTGAGTTCAAAAGGAAATTCGGGGACAACGACAAAGAAGGAACCTACTATATCAATCGCACAATGACTTGCTTCTGGAAGAGATCTAAATTGGTGCACCATCACCGGACGGGACCAATACCTGGCTTGCACTTCACCGCGAGGACGCCGTTGAGTGGAGAAGGAGGAGTTCTGTCACACGTACACCACACATGACATGGAAACAAGGAGCAATTCACTACTACACTAATTTTAACAGAGGCAGGCATAAATGATTAACCGAGGCGGTTTTTGCAACCGCCTCAGAGTGAAGGTCACAGTTAATCCGTGATCTACGGAGGCGGTTGCACTGACCGCTTGGGTTAATCGATTAAAAAAACAAAAAAAAATCCATGAGCCCACCGGCAAGCCCATTCTTGAGCCCATCGGCGAGCCCATTCTCGAATCCACCGCTGCCGAGTATGCCTGTGCCGGATCCACCGCTGCCGAGTCCGGATCCACCGGGAGCCGAGCCCGCCCGGCGCCGGATCCGGCCTTCTGAGCCCGCCGCCCATTTGGATCCACCGCTGCCGAGAACTTCGGGCGCGCCGGATCCGCCCCGCCGAGCCCCCGCCGCCCGCCGCCGAGCCCGCCGGCGCCGGATCTGCCGTTGCCGAGCACGTATGGCGCCACCTCCTCACCGGGAGCCCCGAGAGAGAAGACAAAGTGAGGAAGAGAGAGAGAGAGAGAGAGGAGAGAGGAGAGAGGGTTACCTGGAGCCCACCGTCATCGTGACACCGCTGGGTCCGGCAAGGCCGCCACCGGGGCAAGTGCGCCCGATCCGCCCGCGGCTCCTCTAGTTCGCCCGCCGGCTCCTCCAGTTCGCCGGGAGAGTGGGAGAGATAGGGGAGGGGAGGGGCCGCCGGTGGGAGGGAGAGGGAAGGGGGCATCGGTGGGAGCCAAGTGCGAAGGGCTCAGCAATTGGATAAGGAACCCTAACTCCCCTTCTCCGGTATTTATATGAACCTATAGTTGATTGGATATGGGCTTTTTCTGGGCCTCGGCGATTTTAACTGAGACGGGCCTTTTTAAGAGGTCCGCCTCTAGAAATAGAGGCACTTTATGAGACGGGCACCTTATGAGGCCCGCCTCGGTTAATTGATTTTAGGAGGTGGTTATTTTTTAACTGCCTCGGTTAACCGATTTTGCAAGGCGGTTAGATGCGACCGCCTCGGTTAATGAAAAATAACCGCCTCGGTTAATTCCAGGCATTAACCGAGGCGGTTTTTGGGGCCAACCGCCTCCGAGACCCATTTCAAAGTGCCTTACAAAAGATTTTTTGTAGTAGTGATTGCGCCTAAAGGCCTAGAAAAGAGAGAAGTGGCGGCGGACCGCGACCACCCCAAACCCTAGGGGTGGAAGGGCACACCGCACTGCCACGGGGGGGCGCCATGGGAGGTGCCGCCTCTCCCGTGGGCTCACCTCCGCGTGCATTTATCTTAATTAGTATTTATTAAGATATTAGTTGAATTTATATAAAAAAGGATCCGGTCGATAAGGTTCCTTGCCTTTTAGAGTCCAATCGGGATTATAATATTAGCGGATTGTAATCGAATCTATTAAGTAATTGGGAGAAAGTCCTTTCTCCTGGCTCTTTCTCTTCCCTTCCTCTTGTGCGTTCTGCTGCCACCCAGGTCGCCGCCGTGCAGCCGCCACCCGCCCTTGATTGAGCCGTCCCCCCCCCCGGCGCACGCTCCCCTTCTCTTCCTCCTCCTCCAACCCTCTAACCCCAATCTACCCTCCCCGCTACGTGTGTTACAAGTGACTTATACTAATTAATTTGGTGTGGCTATATTGAAAATACAGGAATTGAATGGATAGCTATAGGTGTTTTTAGATGAACCTTATGGGTGTCACAATTGTTATTGTTTTATCATAAATTATAAGATTTATTAGACCAAAAATGTTCTTACAGCTACAGGTATTTTTCCAGGGGAATACGTTGGCTTTAGTAGTGAGGAGTACCGCAGCGCCATGAGGACTTGAGGACCAAGACTTGCTACTTCAGGCTGCTCGGCTTGTACGGAGGAGGGGAACGTTTTTTTTCGTCGTTTGGTTGGTTACCCTCTTGTCTTTTTCCATTTTTTTTTAAAAGGGTCTTTTTCCATAATTTGTAGATAGGATTGGTGTGGGCCAGGAGAAGCAGATAGAAGGGAGTGAGGTGGGCTATATGAAGTGCAGTGCTCGGTTTTGTCGGGTGAGGTGACCGCGTGCACAAAATTAGGCCTGCGCTTGAACCACTTAAGTATTTCTTTTTCTCGGTTTTGTCGGGTGAGGTGACCACGTACTCTCGGTCTCTGGAATTCCATGTTCTGTCGATCAGTAAGAAGCTTAGTCAAATCTGATTGAACAAACACTACTGGAAACTTGAAATTCCCTCACGGTGCACTACCGTCAGGGAAAATACATGAAAATGTACGTATGGTCATAAAAAATAAAAATATCGCTATAAAATTTCTTACAGTGCACTTACCGTCAGGGAAAATAAAAATACCGTCAGGGCTAGCTCGACAGGGTAATTCCAATTTTGCCTGACGTTGGTCAGGGAATTTCAAGTTTCCAGTAGTGAAATAATATACGGATACGGTCGGTCCCTGATAGCGTACTCCCTCCATCTGATGGAGAATATCATTAAAAAACCGTACCCTCCTCGTAAACACGATTTTCAAGTGATAAATGCTATGAGCAGACACTACTGGAAATGCGAACTTTGCTAAGTGTCTGAGCCTTTGCCAAGGGCTAAAACACGGGCACTCGGCAAAGACATTCTTTGCCGAATGCCAAGCCAGAAAGCCCTTGGCAAAGAATGACCTTCGGCAAAGAGAGCATTACCGAGAGCCAAACCTTCAGCAAAGAAGCGGCACTCGGCAAAGACAAATTTGCCGAAGGCCGACCTCCGGCAAACAACGGCTCTCGGCAAAGATGGCCCAGCCCACTCACGGCCAGTTATCCCGTCAGTCTTTGCTGAAGACGTGCCGTTTTGCCGGCCTTCGGCAAAGATTGGATTTTTTTTAAAAAATAATCTTTGCCGAGTGCCTTTTTGCCGGCACTCGGCAAAATTTTCATTTTTTTGTTTTTTTGAGCTTTCCTATATTATTTAAAACTACATGTTTAAATTTGATGCATTTTTCATTTTTTCTTTGCTATTGTTTATTCATTTAATTTGTTTTCTTTAATTGTTCACATATTTCAAATTTAGTGTATTTCGTGGCTATATCCGAAACTCACATAAAATTTCGAACGTGTTGGCCATAGAACATGACGTCGATCTTGTGGGAAAATTGTTTTTAAATTATATAAAATGTAAATAAAATCCAAAAATCATGAAACTTGTCAAGGTGCCATGATATCGCGTGCGTGGAGGCAATGAAAAAATGGAGAATGTTTTAAGAAAGCTGTGACGTGGGTGGCATAAAACCCGGACATCTCATGTTGTTATCACATGTGATCATATGTGGAGATATCTCGGTTCTAAGTGTCGGCCGTCAAAACTTTCTCGAAACATTCTCATTTTTTTTATCATTGCCTCAAAGTACGATAACATGGCACCTCGATAAGTTTCATAATTTTTGATTCCGTTTGCATTTTATATAATTAAAAAATACTTTTCTCGCAAGTTCGACGTCATGCTCCGTGACAAAGATGTTTGAAATTTCATGAGACTTCCTAGATACGACCACAAAATACAGTAAGTACCATGAATATAAATTTTTAAATCATCAAATTCTATTATTTCATGTACTCGCAGTTCAAATTTGAAATATATGAAAAAATTCAAAAAAAAAATAAATGAATGGAATAGCAAAAGAAGTCCAAAATTCACTTAAATTGAAAATATAGTTTTAAATAATATATGAATTCCTCACAAAAATATTGGGCAAAAAAAACCAAAAAAAAAAATAAAATTTCCCGAAGGCCTAGGGCTAGCACTCGGCAAAGACCATCTTTACCGAGTGCGCACCTTGAAGGCTTCGGCAAAGGGTGTTTATTTTTTTTTTTTAAAAAGCGGTTGGATAAGGCCCAGCTAGCCCAAAACCAACCCTAGCCGCATCTTTCTTCCCCATCCCATGCCCACGGTGCCCGTGCATCAGTCTGCATAATTTAATTCTTTACTAAACGCGAACTGTTACAGGTCTTAGCTGTTAGTTTTCTAATTCCAAATAACTTTTGTTGTTCTCCTTTAAACTTATTTTTCGAGACATACAATCTACTGATTATACTCTTTTCCAGGTACAAAGGTTATGTGCAGAAGTACAATGACAAGCATGGGGTGTACTCTTACTTGGAACTGTCAGATAGCCAAAGCTAACTACGTGGTCTCAAGATATTTCTGCACTTCATTTTGCTTGTTGATTGTCCATAGCATAACAGCTTCCAGGAACTGTTTTCTCCTATAACTGATTCTGGCTATCATACGGCCCTATAATGTGCTATATTTCTGGGTCAGAGCCCCGTCAAAGCACGGGGTACCATCTAGTATATATATATATATGTTTGTATCTGTGATGGATTGCAAAAAACCAAAAAATAAATAAAAAATTTTGGGGCCTTTGTCGAGTGCCATGGTCTAGGCACTCGGCAAAGGCATTTTTTAAAAAAGGGAAAAATCCTTTGCCGAGTGCCTGGAGCTAGGGCACTCGGCAAAGAGTATATTTAAAAAAATTGAGCCGAGCACCTTTCCCGAGTGCGGGCCACCGTGGCACTCGGCAAAGAAGCCGTGAACAGCGCCGGCAGGCTAACGGCTACTCTTCTTTGCCGAGGGCTTTTTTGGCACTCGGCAAAGCCTTTACCGAGTGCCCGACAGAAGGCCGTCGGCAAAGAACCGTTGCCGAGAAAAAATTTCCCGAAGGCTTTTTGCCGAGGGCCGCCTTTGGCAAAGCCTTTGCCGAGTGCCTTTGGCACTCGGTAAAGACCCAGAATCCAGTAGTGAGAGACGAAGCCAGGGACGGCATTAGCGGGGGCTAGCTTCCTCTTCTTCTTCCTCCAGCCCCCTCTTTCCTTCTTCCTCCTCATGGTGGTAGGGGGGCTTAGGCCAGGCTCTATAGGAATCATGGCCGTAGGGGGGGCTGGAGCCCGGGTAGCGCCCCCCCCCCCCTCTGCCTATGAGACAGAGGGAGTATTATGCAATTATAATTGTTGCTGACAATTTGTCAGCAAATGAATAATGCAAACACCCAGTTTTTTTTTTAAAAAAAAACACGGCCAAACAAGTACTGAGTGTACACGACTGTACTTTTCTAGACTCGACTCCATGTGCGCCCGCCGAATGCATGCATGGATGTTCGTCATCACAGCTTTGGTTGCTGTGCTGAAAAACGCATAAGATCAGTCCAACAAATCCAGCCTAGCTTGAACCGGCGGCCGGCCGTTGTCACAAGGTAGGCGAGGGTAGGCGAGGGTGCGTGGGTTACGTACGTAGTGCTCCCTGTTGACTGTAAGGCAATACCACGCTTGGTACTAAATAAACTAAACCGAATTAGCGGCAGGCTCTGCTGCATATACACGCCGGCGCTCTTCTGCTTCTTGTGTAGTATAAAGTTCAGTCATTGTAGCCGCCGCCCCTCCCCCTCCCCCGGCCCACCCCCGACCACCTACGGCGCCGTCTTGCTGCTTCCGTTCGATCTCTTCCGCATACGATATGGAGCGGCCCTGTGTTGACACAACACTTCTGGGATCCAGTTTCAAAAAAAAAAAAAAAAAAAAAACACTTTTGGGATCCAGATCGATAGAACAAGGGACGATGACGCCATGGGACTCTGGCAGTGCTGCTGGGACGGCCGTCGCCGAGGTGAGAAATGATCCATATGTATATTTATACACACCCTCCTTTTCTTTTCCCTTAGGTAGCACTGTACGTACTTCTTCCCTCGTCAAAACTCAAGATCAACCCCTTGCATTGGCTTCTTCGCTTCATGTATGCATGTATAGGCTTGGGTGAGCGTCAGCAGATCAGAGAGGCGGCTCGGCAGAAATTAGTAATGGCGAGGCAACTCCAAGTTCAGATGCTCGGAGGAGAGGACGGCCATCTCTGCTATGCCTTGCTGTGTATGTTCCCAGTTCCTTATTGTGTATGTTCCCAGTTCCTTATTATACATATATCTCGTGGGCAGAAATAATGGTGATTGGTGAGGCACTCGACGTTCACGTGCATGGGATGCACGAATATATAGACGGCTCAGCCACCGATGACGGCACTTGAGGAATGACCAACATAAGCTGCTGAATAACTGAAACAAATTAAAAGATCAATTATATTAACGTGGAAAATGGTCTCCAAATAAACAAGAGGATTGGCGTAAAATTAAATCAACATGGAAAGGCAATATTTACTCGAGACCTATATCCAAATAAATATGTTCAAAAAGAATGGTAGATCCAAATATGTTCACCTCATACAAGCTATAAGCAAACATTATATCCAACAAATAAATATTATATATATATATATATATATATATATATATATATATATATATATATATATATATATATATATATATATATATATATATATATATATATACACAAACAGGGCTGTAGTCCCGGTGCTCAAGGGCCTTTAGTCCCGGATGCGGAGCCGGGACTAAGGTTTCGGACTACTAAATGTCCCACCTTTAGTCCCGGTTCCGCGGCCCGGACTAAAGGTCCACCTTAGTCCCGTTGGTAACAACAACAACTGGGACTAAAGGGCTCGCCAGGGTGCGCCACTGGCCGCACACCTTTTAGTCCTGGTTGGTGGTTGGTGTTACCAACCGACTAAAGAGTTTTTTTTTTTTTTTTTTTTTTTTTTCCTTTTCTTTTTCTTTTGGTTTTCCTTTTCGGTTTACAATTGTATTATTATTATTTTTGAATGCGTATTGTTCGCTGCTTGTTTATGTAGACGCCAAGCACCTATAATTTATAATTTAGATCATTACATATAAATAAATTACATAACACTATTTATATATTATACATATCTATAGATCTATGATATAAAATTTACATGTCTCCGTCACGGATAAAGTATTTACAACTTAATTGTTCTCCGCCACTCAAGCATCATACAAATGATCATCTTGGTTTGGTTTGAGTGGCTCGTCGGGTTGAAGAAGTACTCGCCCGGTATTTAGGACTTGGTCGTTAAGAAATCCTCGCGATTGTCTCCCCTGAATTCCTTTTTAGGCGGACTTCAGTCAACACCTTCTCCCTCAACCACGTCTCCTATATTAATCATTAAAGAAAAAAAGTTATAGATATGTATAAGATTTATTAAATAGCAACAAATAATTGAAATGAACTTATTATATATACATGTTACATACTTTTGCGTGCTCAAGATTTGATCTTTTTTTTCATAGACATTTAGAAATTCGCAGACATAGTATCCGCATAAATTTTTGCCCCTGTGGGTCTGCCGTAGAATCCACCGATGTAGGATAGGCTTCGAAAGTGGCGCTTTTAAATGCGGGCGGTGTTTACGCACGAACCAAGCCCAAACCCTAGCAATAAAAGCGATCATTATTAATTATCTATTACAGAGTTAAAGAGTTGAAAGTAATATTTAGAGATCGAAGTTACCCTTGGATAATATCTATCATTCTTTGGTAATCTTTCGGTGGTTTTCTCAACGAGTCATAGATTATCAAATGAGATTGCCGAGAGATCAATCACAATTAGTATCCAATGAAAGCTGCATTTGTGTGTAGACAAAATAATTATTTATCTTCACACTGATCTCATCAATTGGGTTAATAGAATGTACGTACACATGATAATGATACTTACTTAAAGTTATAGGGAAAGAGTATATATCTTTTATCCTTTTGATTGATCAAGTACCTCCATAGATTTCTCTCCGTTTGAACTCTCCATATGGCATGCGGAGTCTTGGGGTCTTTGAATACAACATAAGGATCTACAAATCCAACCTCCTTGTCATTTCTAGCTCGAGGTCCCTCATCATGTTTCTGCATATGTATAGCCGGTTTTTGTAATTAGTTATACATATACATGATAAGTTCTGATGACATTATTAAAAAGAAAGAATCACTTACGTACGAAGCGGTGATTAGAGCTTTGTCCGTAGGCGTCCATGTGGTATAGCTGGTGTAGCTCATTAAATTGAACATAAATAACATCATCACCACGGAAGTAATGATGGTTTCTAATTCGGATGCAAATATAGTCATCTGCTCTTACGCCACACGCATCGAGGTACCACTTGTTTAGTAAGTACATCTGCGTGCCAAGTTTGCTGAAGGCCGTAGGGTTGCACAGACTCTTGCCATATTCATATGTCTTCTGATAATGATCAATTTCTTTTGCACTTTCAATTGCTGCCCCAGCTATCATTTGGGATAAGGTAAGACCAAGTGTCGGCAAAAAAAATCCTCGAGATCCTCATAGTTCAAACACGGAGGTAATCTGCTGGTCTAGCACGTCGATGTTTGAACCATATTGATTCCCAACGACTAGCGGGGGGCACCGATTGCTTTGATTGTTCCCCGAACTGTGCTACCCCTTGCGTGCTCTTTTCCCTTTCTTCTCTCCTTCTAGGGATTTGGTTAGAGTGCACTCATAGTCGGATAAAGATGACGATTCTTTCGAGCTCCACGCCTCTTTTTTTTTGTTGAGCCTCAACCCTTTGCCGTAGATTTTCTGGCTTTAGCAAGAGGTAGGGCTTCTCGGGGTTCCGCTTGGATTCTCTTTCATCCTTAAGTCTCTTGAAGAAACGTCCCACATCTAACTTTACCGAAGCTTCTATTTCTGCACCGGTCTTCTCATAGGATAGCTTCTTAGGAATGACAGGTTGTTTCTTCTCGAGAGGCTTTCTTTTTTTTGGGCTGGGGGGGCGGCCGACACATTTGATCGTGTGGCCGGCCTCTTCTTCAATGATGGGTCCACCGGTTTTCGGCCTGGAGCCACGTGTGGAAAAGCGATGGCGGCGGCCGGTGGGGGGTTGGAGCCCGACGTGGAGGCGAGGGGGCTACCGGTGTCGATGTTGGAGCCCGAGGAGGCGGCGTTTGAGCCCGAGGTGGCGGGGTTGGAGCCCGAGGAGGCGGCGTTGGAGCCCGAGGTGGCGGGGTTGGAGCCCGAGGAGGCGGCGTTGGAGCACGTGGTGGCGGGGTTGGAGCCCGAGGTGGTGGTGTTGCAGCCCGAGGTGGTGGCGTTGCAGCCCGAGGAGGCGGCGTTGCAGCCTGAGGCGATGCAGCCGTGTCTTGCACTGCCTCGTCATCACCCGCAGCACTATGACATGTTGGTGACCACCTGTGAAACCAAAGAGGTATATGAGTAAACCGCTAACTAAGGGAATGCAAAATAAAGTTAGTGATTAAATGTATCATCAAGTTTCATCCGCACCTAGGGTTAGGTTCATGACGAGGAGGTGGTGGTAGACTACTAGGTGATGCCCCAGGAATAATGATGTAGCGCTTGCGCCAACAAATGAAAGCCTTCTCTGCTTGTCCTAGAGTCTTCTCTCCATCACCTCCTTCTATCTCAAGCTGCATATTTTCGAAGCCTTTGACAACTCTATCCACCGAGACACTAGCATATCCAGCTGGAACTATCGCCCCATGGATTCTTGGTGTCTTCGTAGGGTCGATATGAGTTACAACACCGACAGCAACCATGACTGTGGCAGCCCCCTGTGGAATATGCAGCTCACATGTTGTCTTAGCTTCAGTGACGTCATCCACCGGAAAGCGCAGCCCCCACGTCGTCTTGAATAGTTGGCACCTCCGTGAAGCGCCAACTGCTTTTTTCAACTGACCGGGGGCTAATGTTGACTCCAGGCTCTGATGTAGTTTGCCTTTGCATAGAACTTACTGCTTCCTGCACTTGCCTTTTGATTTCCTCGTTCATTCTCTCTTCAAGTGCTTTCTCTCGTTGTATCGCTTCACGAGCCGCTGCTTGTGACTCCATCACCATTGCCTCCAACCTACGCAATCGCTCTGCCTCCTCTTCCTTCTTTCTTTGGCGGCTTCTATAAGTGGGTCTATCTTGAGGGAAGCCATGCTCCCACGATATCTCCCCATAGCCTCTTGTTCGCCCACCGTGTTCAGCAGTCTCCAGGGCGTATGTCAACTCATCCTTCTCTCTATTTGGCTGCCAGGCGCCACTTTCAACTAATCCTCGGGCATAGGCCATTCTCTGTCCCCTCTCTCTGCAGCTTCTCGCCGTACACTACCTTTCCGGTCTCTAGGTCCGGGGTTCCCCCATGACCGAAGAACCAATACTTGGCGCTTCGGGCCGGTCAGTGATTCTGGTTTCCATCCCCTTGTCAACAATCTCTGTTCCGGCTTCGCCACTTGGGAATAGCAGTCCGGTAGCCACCTGAACCCAAGTGATGGTGGTATTGCTTGTGTCTAGCATTTTTCTGATTACGGATCATCCGTGCCTGACCCTCATCAGAGTTCTTGAACCGTACGAACTCATCCCAAAAAGGCCTCAACTTGACGTAGGCCTTATTGGTGAAATCCGGTGTCCGGTTATTTGCAACAAAAGTCTTGTGCAGTTTCTTCTTCCAAGCCTGAAATTGTTTGGCCATCTTCTGCATAGCCCAAATTTGAACCTTCTCCTTCAAAGCTTCATCCTGTGTATCGAGCGTGAAATGTTGAAGGATATCTAGCCAAAGCAATTCCTTGTCACGATCTGAGACAAAACTAATATTAGGGTCATCTTTCCATTGTCTCCATTCTCGAGCACTGATCGGGAGCCTGTCCCTTACAAGGTACCCACGATGCGCAACAAATTTCTTTGAATGTTCCCCAAGTACTTGGCCTGTACCCTCGTCAAATTCCGGCCAGAATGTACCGACCCTCCAACGGCTTCTTCGGGCCTCGCACTTTTCTACTACTCCCGGTAGTTGTCGCCGATCCGTAGGGCTACACAAACAAGCATAAACATATTAATACAAAAGTCATTCTTTTTAATTTCATGTATATACATATAGACTAGATTGTAGATAGACCTCATCGATTGTCTCCCACAAGTTCTTCATAATCGGTAATCTTGACTCCCATCATCTATTTGTTCATTTCCATCACCTTGGACTTGGGGATTTTGGTTGCCGCCGCTGTTGATTATGTCCATCATTGCCTCATCCATGTTATCATTCGGATCGGCCATTTCTGCAAAAGTTGTTAATTATAAGATGTTGGAATTCAATTTGTCATGTAGCACAAGAAAGTTAATAAAGTTAAATAAAAGTACCATTAATAAAGTTACTTGACATAAAGTTACATAATAAAGTCACATGATATGAGAAAGTTAATAAAGTTAAATAAAAGTACTATTAATAAAGTTCTTGGACATAAACTTACATAATAAAGTCACGTGATATGAGAAAGTTAATAAAGTTAAATAAAAGTACTATTAATAAAGTTACTTGACATAAAGTTACTTGAAATTACATAATGAAGTTACACATAAAAAGTTACTACATCATATATAAAGTTAATAAAGTTATTGACATAAAGTTACATAATAAAGTCACATGATATGAAAAGTTAATAAAGTTAAATAAAAGTACTATTAATAAAGTTCTTGGACATAAAGTTACATAATAAAGTCACGTGATATGAGAAAGTTAATAAAGTTAAATAAAAGTACTATTAATAAAGTTCTTGGACATAAAGTTACATAATAAAGTCATGTGATATGAAAAAAGTTAATAAAGTTAAATAAAAGTACTATTAATAAAGTTACTTGACATAAAGTTACTTGAAATTACATAATGAAGTTACATAATGAAGTTACATAATAAAGTTACTTGACATCATATATATGTAAGTTACTTGATATCATATATATAAGGTTCGTCCGGTCATCGCTAGGTCGCCGCTAAGTTGTGTCTTGTTCGTCCTGGTCGTCGCTAACTCGCTAAGTCGTCGTGGTGTTGTTCGTCCCGGTTGGTCGCTAAGTCGCCGTTAGGGTTCGTCCGGCCGTCACTAGGTCGCCGTTAGGTTCGTCCCCTAGCCGTCGGGTTAGTCGCTAAGCTAGGTTGTCGCTTGGTTCGTCCGGCCGTAAGCTAGGTTGTCGCTTGGTTCGTCCGGGTCGTCGCTAGGTCATCGCTTGGTTCGTCCGTTAAATCGCTAAGTCGTCGATAGATCGCGTCGCTAAGTCGTTAGGGTTTCAAATAAAATTACGGCCGTTCGTTGCTCGCTAAGTCGTTAGGGTTTTGAATAAATTTATGGTGTCAAGTTACCATTAATAAAGTTAATTATATTATAAGTTATACTTGTAATCCGGTGTCAAGTAACTAGACATAATTATATTATAAGTCCGGGCCGTCGCTAGGTCGTTAGGGCGTCGTTAGGGTTTCGAATAAAATAAATTGTTTTGATTCGCTCACGAATATCGTTAAATCGTCGTGTACGTGTGCTCTCTTTCTCTCGACAAGTCCTGCATGGAGATGCTCTCGGCCACAACACACATACATGCACGTCCTCGGCTCGATGGCCGTCCACAAACACACAAACGCGATCGACTCGATGGCCGACGCAACACATAACACAAGATGGCGGCGCCACCGTCAAGCGCGTGAAGGCCGACGGCGGCGCGGAGGCTTCACCGGCCGGGCGTGCCTCGGTGCGCGTGGCTCTCGCTGAGACGTCGGCGGTGCGGGGGGCTCGCCGGCCGGAGAAGAAGAGGAGGCCGAGCGCCTCCCTGCTCGGCCGGAGGAGAAGAGGCGGCGCGGGCCTCCCCTGGCCGGGAGAAGAACACGGGAGGACGAGGGACGGCGGCGCAAGACGGTTGAGGCCGGGAAGATGGAGGCGGGCGGCGGCTCGCCCGGAGAAGAAGGCGGGTGGTGCGCAGGGCAAAGCGCCGGAGAAGATGGCCGCAGCGGCGCCTCCTCTCGCCGGGCGGCGGCGCTCCTCCGCTCGGGACGGGTGGGTGGCGGGCGGCGCGCCCGGCTGACGGCGCGCTGGCTCAAGGCCGAGAAGGAGGCAGCGGCAGGCGGCGCCGGGGACGAGGGCGAGACGACGGCGGGAGCGGCGGCGGTTAGGGGCAACCTCGATCCGGGTGGAGTCTCGAGGAGGAAGACGACTGTGGTGATTATATACCCGAGGCAACTTTTAGTCCCCGGTGCTTAGCCAAAGAATCGACTAAAGGACCTTTAGTCCCGGTGCCAACCACCAACCGACTAAAAGTCCAACCTTTAGTCCCTAAGGTGGTTGGCACCGGACTAAAGGTCACCTTTTAGTCCCGGTTGGTGGTGTGGCCCGGGCTAAAGGTGTTTTTGCCCAACAACACCGAGATTACAGTTTCTTATTTTATTTATGCTTACAATAATTACTTTAATTTTGTTAATTGCATAGTAAATAAAATATTAGGTATTAATTTCTTAAAAAATAACAGTTCCATTTCTTTTTGACTAATTGCTTTTATAATAAATTTTGGAACATAAAATCTTTCATTCCTTTATAATAGCAAAATTAAATATAAAAAATAATTAGTATTTTGTTAATGCAAAAATGTATTACTTAATTTAAATATCTTAAAGTAGGTGTTTTTGATAGAAAATTTGTTTGTGCATTATTTAAACGTAAATTCTATTTATTTATCATTATTTATCTCCAAAATCGTGATATACGTGATATTGACCATTACATCGGATTATTTTTAAAATTTTTTTTTTTTTCTTATTTATTTATGCTATAATTATATTAATTTTTTTAATTGCATAGTACATAAAATATTAGGTATTAATTTGTTAAAAAATGACAGTTCCATTTCTTTTTGTCTAATTGCTTTCATAATAAATTTGAGAACATAAAATCTTTCCATCCCTTATAATAGCAAACTTAAATATAAAATCTTTGCATCTCACATGTCATGTCAATATTTGAAATGATATAAATTAAGAACAACTAATATAAACATCTTATGTTACAATTGTCACATACACATACTCTAATACACTCTATTTATTAGGCGGGCACATAGTGATCTTCTTTTTGACGTATGTTCCTTGGTCATGATCTTGACGTAACCATGGAGTGTCCTCGGCATTTATCATGATGCTCGGATCTTTGGTCACATTGAAAGGCGTGATTCGGTCATCCCTTTCATAATCTTCTGAAATATCGACTTGTCATCAATTCCCATAATGTTTCTTTTCCCCCCGAGAGAACTATATGGCGTTTTGGCTCATTCGTTGATTTGTTGTCATTTTTCCTCTCTTCTGTTTTGTAGACATGTCTTTCACATAGAATACCCGATTCACATCAGCAGCAAGGACGAATGGTTCACCTTTGTATCCAACATTGTTGAGGTCCACTGTTGTCATTCCATAGTCTTTGTCAATTGTTACCCCGCCTCCGGTATTCTTGACCCATTGGCACCGGAACAAAGGGACTTTAAAATTAGGTGCGTAGTCTAGTTCCCAAATCTCCTCTATGCGGCCATAATATGTTTGTCTGTTTCCATTCGGGTTGGGTGGCGTCTACACGAACCCCAATTGTTTTGGTTCGTGCTTTTTTATCTTGGCCTAGGGTGTAAAATGTATTTCCATTTATCTCGTACCCTTTGTACGTGAGGATGTGCCATGATGGTTGCCTAGCCAACAAATATAGTTGCTCATCAATCTGGTCATTGCCCTGACATTCTTTTCATAACCAATCACTGAAAGTGTCCATGTGCTGACGCATAAGCCAAGCTTCATTCTTCTCTGGGAACTGAGATCGTAGAAAGTCCTTGTGTTTCTTGACATACGGCTCCACCACGGATGAGTTTTGAAGAACTGTGTAGTGTGCTTTATTGAAACAATCGTCCCCCGTACCGATGTAGGTTTTCTTTCCAATCGTTCCCTTTCCGCTCAGTCTCCCCTCGTGTCGTGATTCAGGAACACCAATTGGGTCAAGTTCAGGAATGAATTCAACACAGAACTCAATGACCTCCTCTGTCCCATAGCCCTCTGCGATGCTTCCTTCTGGGCGAGCACGCTGGTGGACATATTTCTTCAGGACTCCCATAAACCTCTCGAAAGGAAACATATTATGCAGAAACACAGGACCAAGAATATTGATCTCCTTGACCACATGAACTAGGAGGTGTGTCATGATATCAAAGAAGGATGGAGGGAATACTAACTCAAAGCTGACAAGACATTGAACCACATCATTCTGTAGAGCAGCAAGTTCCGGTGGATTGATTGCCTTCTGAGAAATTGCATTGAGGAATGCACATAGCTTAACAGTTGCTAGACGTACATGTGGAGGTAGAATTCCTCTTAATGCAACTGGAAGCAATTGCGTCATAAGCACATGGCAGTCATGCGACTTTAAGTGCAGAAATTTCTTCTCGGGCACATTTATTATACCTTTTATATTAGAGGAGAATCCAGATGGAACCTTGATGCTGCTTAAGCATTCAAACATAATTTCTTTCTCTTCATTGCTAAGAGTGTAGCTAGCAGGTCTTAAATATTGGCGTCCATCATCTGTCTTCTCTGGATGCAGGTTGTCTCGATCTTCCATACGCTGCAAGTCTTGTCGTGCTTCAAGTGAATCCTTAGGCTTCCCATACACACCCATGAATCCTAGAAGGTTCACACAAAGATTCTTTGTCAGGTGCATGACGTCGATCACATTACGGACCTCTAGGACTTGCCAATACGGTAGCTCCCAAAATATTGACTTCTTCTTCCACATGGGTGCATGACCACCGCATCTTTTGAACCGGTTGGCTGCCCCCGCCCCCTTACCAAAAATTACTTTCACATCCTTAACCATCTCAAATACATCTTCTCCAGTTCGGTTGCGAGGCTTGAGTCGGTGGTCTGCCTTACCTTTAAAATGCTTGCCTTTCTTTCTAACTGGGTGATTCACAGAAAGAAATCGATGATACCCAAGGTACACGACCTTTCTGCATTTTTTCAAATATATACTATCAAGATCATCAAAACAGTGTGTGCATGCATTATATCCCTTGTTTGACTGCCCTGAAAGATTACTTAGAGCAGGCCAATCATTGATTGTCACAAACAACAGTGCTCGCAGGTCGAAGTGTTCCTGTTTGTACTCATCCCACATACGAACACCTGTTTCGCTCCATAAAAGTAGAAGTTCTTCAATCAATGGCCTTAGATACACATCAATGTCATTGCCCGGTTGCTTCGGCCCTTGGATGAGCATCGGCATCATAATGAACTTTCGCTTCATGCATAACCATGGAGGAAAGTTGTAGATACATAGTGTAACAGGCCAAGTGCTATGACCACCTTTCTGCTCACCAAAAGGATTCATACCGTCCGTACTTAGAGCGAACCTCAAGTTTCTTGCGTCTTTTGCAAACTCGAAACTCCCTATCTATTGCTCTCCACCGAGACCCATCGGCCAGGTGTCTCAACATGTTGTCTACCTTACGGTCTTCTTTGTGCCACCGCAACAACTTTGCATGGTCCTTGTTTCTGAAAAGACGTTTCAGACGAGGTATTATAGGAGCATACCACATAACCTTTGCAGGGATTTTCTTCCTAGGACGTTCTTCCCCCTCAACATCGCCAGGGTCATCTCGCCTGATCTTATACCGTGATGCTTTACATACGGGGGCATTCCTCTAAATTCTCGTAGTCCTTGCCACGGTATAGGATGCGATCGTTAGGACATGCATGTATCTTCCGGATTTCTAATCCCAATGGACGACGACTGTTTTTGCTTCGTGCGTAGTGGTGGGCAACTCATTAGGGTTCGGAAGCATCTTTTTTGGATCTTCAAGAATCGTCCAAATGCCTTATCGGATACACCATTCTGTGCCTTCCATTTTAACAACTCCAAAGTGTTGTACCCAATTTTTTTTGCCCATCTTGGGCGGATGGGTATAATAATTTCTTGTGATCTTCTAGCATGCGGTCAAACTTTGCCTTCTCTTTTTTCACTTTCACATTCTTTACGTGCATCACGAATGGCATCACCAAGAGCATCACCTTCACCAGGGAGCACCTCCCTCTTCTTCTTGACTTCTCCCATTGCTTTGTATCATCGAAGCCACCGAATTGAGCAATAAGGTCGTCGGGCTCCAGTTGTTCTTGTTCTTCTTCATATTCTTCCATCATTATCCCGGTTTCTCCATGCTTGGTCCAACAAATATAGTTTGGCATGAAACCCCGACTTCAACAAATGTGAGTGAATATTTCTAGAGCTAGAATATTCTTTCAAATTCTCGACACAAGGCACATGGGCAACGTATGAATCCATCCCGCTTGTTTTCCTCGGCCAGGTCTTAAGAAATAATGCACACCATCAATGAATTCTTTAGAGCGGCGATCGGCATTGTACATCCAACCACGTGTCATTGTCTGCATTGCAACATAAAGTATGATAAGTTTCTAATTTTTACTACAGAAATAAAAAGTAACAAATAACCTAAAATTCTCTATTTCTAATTTTTCTCAACAAGCAAAATTAAAAAAACACCAAAGTTCTCTATTTCTCTAAATAATCAAGAAATTTGGTAGGCATACTAGTTATAATTAACTAATTAACCCGGTCACAAAGTTATTTATTTTTCCTAACTAATCATGAAATGTGGCATGCATACTAGTTTAAATTAACTAATAAACCCGATCACAAATTTCAAAAATAAAGTATTCAAGTAACTAACTAACACATAACCTAAAATTCTCCATTCTTATTTTTTCTAAACAAATTTTATATTCATACTTAGTTAAATTAAATAATCCTTCAAATGTATTATTTATACTTAGTTATAATTAACTAATGAACCAGATCACAAATTATAAACTAAAGTATTATCAAATGTTATTTTTTAAAAAACTAATTATAATGAGAAACCATAAATTTAGTATTTTACTAACTAAACCAAAACATATGGTAGACATAATAGTAATAAATGGTGTATACTAATTTTTAGGGTCTTAATTGTAGTTATCTACATTAAAATATTTAAATGATGAAGTGATTGGAGTTTAAAATAGTGTAGAAATCAAAAAATAAAAAACCACATGTATAACACCACAAAATGAGATAACCTGCAGCTAAAACTTGAGAAGATGAAGTTAGTAACCTCTAAACAAGTAAATGACGGTGTAGAAGTGATGAAATGAATCAATAGCCGGAGATGTGAGCACAAATCAATCAAGAACACATGAAGAACAAAGAAGAAAGTGAGCTCGGGCAGCTCGGCCAGGGGAGGAAGAAGGATTCAAATATGGGGGGGGAGGATTTAATCCCGGTCCCTAACACCAACCGACTAAAGTCCCATCTTTAGTCCCTACCGGTCACGCATTGTTTAGTCCCGGTTGGTGTTACTAACCGGGACAAAAGATGGACTTTAGTCCCGGTTGGTGTTACCAACCGACTAAAAGTCCCCCCAGACTAAACAGCCATTGGGCTACTTTTAGTCCCGGTTGGTGTTACCAACCGTCTAAGGTCTTTTAGTCCCGGCGCCAATTTTCGGGAGCTATTGCTCATTTTGCCCAAGTGACTAAAGGCCTGTTCTGTAGTAGTGTATATTCTAATTTCATATAAATAGAATGATAAATTAGTTAAAATAATCAGACTTATGTTCAAAAAGATATATACTTCACGGTGTGTCCATTCAGTTCACCTCATATATACAAGCTACTACAAGCAAATGGGCTGACGAAATTAGTTTACATCAGACTTATTATGTCCAAAAAGATAGATAGATATACCAACACTGCATAGCTAGTGTTGAATCTGATGCTAACGTGCAAACACTATATCCAAAAAAATATTATTCTAATTCCAAATAAATAGAATGTGGTAGATCAGCAAGTCATCCATGAGCTGACCAAATTAGCTTAATCAGACTTATGTTCAAAAAAATATATAGATATACCAACACTACTGCTTAGCTAATATTGAATTCTGATGTTAACGAAGCTGTCAACAACACTCAAATATTAATATGTGGAACAATACCAAATAAATGCATTATCAAGACCTATTTCATCGTGGGATCAGAATGAGCAAACTAATTTATTAATGGTATAGGTATCGCCTGAATTTTTCAATAAACTTGTTTAAAATATATGTCAGAAGTTTAACTTAGATAGAAACTATTATGCTTACATTTTCGGAATGAGAGAACATAATGTGTTCACTAGGACTAACAATTTTTCAGGGATTACCCCCCTGTGTCTAGGCCTGCTTAGTGCTCATACCATGCACACATTCTTAGAAATAATGTGATAATCCAACCAACATGATTATATGGCACTAGTGTTTCTTTGTGCGTAATACATAGTATAAACTAGATAAAAGCAAATGTAACATACAACTAAACCACATGTTTTCTCGACTTAGATTTTGAGTAGATGTTCTCTTGATTTGTTATGTGCAGTGCCCCAGTGATACAAATTAGCTAAATTGATCCAAATAATGAAACAAATATAGCTCATGCGATATGATAACAAGCCAGTCCCATGTTTCAAATTTAGTTGTCATTCTAAATTTCTCCTAAATTAATCATTTTTATATTTGACTATCAATTCCTATAAATATTCTATATAGCAGTTCAACAACATGCAAATATTTCTCATGTCAACCAATAAACACAATCCATCGGTCCTATAAATGTATAGATATTTTAGACAACAAGATAAGAGAGAATGCAAGTAAAGACAAATATTAATCTGCAAAAGCTGGGCTCATAGCAGGTGAGGCAACCCCGGTAAGTCCACATTCGCCGCGTAACGACGACGACTTGACCTTGGCTACTCCGTGCATGCATGTGCCATCTGCCCATGCGCATCTCTTCGTTCCTGCACATGCATGCGGCTGAGCTTGAGCTTCATTGATTCTTCTCGGAAGATGCCAGCAAACAAACAAATTGAACACTGGTGCTGCAATGAGAGCATATTAATAAAGAAAATACGCGTGGCTGCAGGTTGACTCTACCTCGATCGATCGAGTTCTATAGGCTCTTTGGTTCACCGGACGGAGTGGTCCGGATAAGTATGACTGATCTGGACGAGGTGGTGTGGTCCGCCATTTTGCTTCGGACGAGTTAGTTGCGAGCATTGAATGAACTGCAGCTGCGAATGCTGGGTGCCGGTCAATACCATTCCATACGTTAATATCCAAACGCCAAATGAGTTTGTAGGGTCGGACGTAGGTTCGGATGACTCCGGAATGGGTCCGTAATGCCATCCAAACACGCTCGATAATGGAGCTACTTTTGAGATCAGATTGCGATTATATATATGCCAACTAGCTAGAGTAGTATAACTATATATTAGGGCAGTTATAGCCGGCCGAAACTGCTCAGTAGTTTCGTAGACCGCCCGACCCGATGACAAACATGCATTCACATAATCACATGCGTGAGATTCGTCCCTAGCTAGAGACGTAGGTAACGTACCAATGCTGCTACTAGCTGCTTACTGAAGATAGGAATAGTATAACTTATTATATATCCGGGTAGTTACAGCCCGAAACTGCTCAGTAGTTTCGTAGACCGCCCGACCCGATGACAAACATTCACATAATCACATGCGTGAGATTCGTCCCTGCTAGCTAGAGATGTAGTCCCTGCTAGCTAGAGATGTATAGGTAACGTACCAATGCTAGCTGCTTACAGAAGAAAGGAACCTTTGCATGTTCTGCCTCTCGGTAGTTCGGTAGGACTAATATCCACTTGCCACTTGTTGTCGAACCTAATCTCTGTTTATTTACACGCCGCAAGCACCTATACAAATTTAAACACTTTCTCGTAGCCAGGACAATCAGACCACTTACTACAGTATAAAATATACAACTCAAAACTCAATTCTATCGTAATTTGGCAACCCAAAGAAATAAAGATAAAAAATGCATCACAACCATCTTATTAAGCAATCGACAAATCTAGATGACGCGCTCCTTTGTTGGCTTCACCAAATATATTGTAATTGCGCTTATATTGATTTAACCAGTGTGTGTTCCTCTCAACAGAACCCGCAATAAAGTTTCAGGTCGATATTTGTCAAAAACAATTTCATCCTTGTTAGCCATATTATTGTCTAACAAATAGCTATATCTCCATTCAATGCAACAGCACTCCCCCTATTTGAGCCACCTATGGAAAAGGACGTGATGAATATCTTTTAGAGGTTGTAAGCCTAAAACTCAAGTAAACAACAAGCCAAAGAAATTTAGCATAATGCAATCAAATAAATCATGAATAGTTTTGTTCTTGTAACAAAACATACACAATTTGCTGCTATTCCAATTTCTTCTTGCACAACTATCATTATTTTAGAATCACCTCTTTCTTTATGAACAATACAATTTTTTTAATTTTGAATGGTATCTTTATCCGCCAAATTACTTGAGAAACCTTTATGCCTGTGTTGATAATATATCTATACATAGAGCTTCTCTGAACGGTCCATTTTTGTTAAGTAAACAGAAAAAGGATGTCACTTTCTACGAGTAAATCAATATTCGCCACTCATGATACGGAATTCTGCCACTCCAACAACTTATTCCGTATGAATGCCCTTCGAAAAAAATATATTTAGTGGCATAGTGCCAAGAGTAGTTGCCATCGTAGCATGTTTCTGTCAAACAGTATTATAAAGGTTTAAGTGCAATATATCTTGCTATGGGAGACATCTTCCTACAAGCTAGATATATGTCGTCCACAACCTGATTTGGGACTTTAAGTGCAATCAAGCCCTAATTATAGGACTAATGAGATTAATTTATCGATATGACAAGAAGATAGAATGAGGATCATGATAATACATTCCATGGTGAAGCCCCCCAGTTACAAAAGGATGCGGTGATGGACTCAAAGGTATTTAAATTCTTTTATACTTTAAATTCATGTTTAGAAAAAAGCCATACTATAAAGGAGATGCAATGCACAAGCTTTAATGTGCAACCAAGTGCTCAAACTACCCACAAATCAAATCCTTAAGCAAGCCAAGCCAGCCAAGCACTTACCTCCTACGTTGTTGTTCTTACCGCACCTATCGTGGGACTACAATAGCTTAACCGACTGCTGGAATGAGGTAGGTATTTATACCTCTTCTTCTTACACCTAACTGTCATCTTGACAATTTACTTGACACAACCAAGAAGACAAGCTCTCTTTTCCGACCCATTGAAGGGTCCCAAGCTCCCAAGCTTTCTTCCCTTGATTTCTGTGCAAATCAATGAGAGATTGAGCATCCAAACTTTACTAGAGAGCTTCTCTAACTGATCTACAACTCCTAGCTAGTAGAGCACTTGGTTTGCGTTCAAATTGGTGGATTACATTTGTTACTCATAGAAGGATCATTCCTAGCCGACTAGGTATTGTCCGTTGAAGCTTCCAATTTGTGTCATAGCTCTGGGACGTTTGTAATCACCCTCTACATCTAGTAAGAACCTCACAAATCAAGAGACTTGCTCTCTTGACTCGAGAAAGAGGATAAGGTTTATGGAACCCAAGCTTGTTGGCTTCCTCAATAAAGTGGAGGTAGGCAAGCCTTAGTGGCGAGTTGAACCACCGAATAAATATCTTATCTCTCATGTTCTTGCTATTATGTTGCTCTCTAATTTCTTGTTGGTGATTTTAGGGTTTGGTCTAGATCTACTTGTTGTAAGCTTTCAACATTATGCAAGTGGTGGAATAGGCTCAACACTATCCCATGAAGCTCAAGAAATTGCTTGATATAATTTTTCTCAGGTAGATTTTCAATTGTATTCTTGAGCTATTCTGACTGTTGACGGCCACTATTGTATGAAATCAACCGTCAACTAGCCATGAAAAGGATGTAATCATGATCACCAAAGTAGACATAGGGTTTACACTGACCAAATTCCATGAGTTTTGGTGTTTCACTATTTCTGCAGGCGTAAACTAGAAAAGGCACAACCATAAGAGGTTATCGGAACAAGGAAAGGGAAAACGGACTCCGTGGCAACACAGGAAGGTTCCAGAAGAGACGAGAAGGCACCACGCCGAGCCGGGGGGGCCAGCGGCCACCAGTGGGACCGGCCGGTCCCACCCCCAGCACCGGCCGGTCTGGCCCTGGCTCCGGTAGGGGCCCGGTTCGCCCGGTTCGCTCCACCGCCTTTGAGGATCGATCCTAGCCGCCGCCAATGTCGGTTTGATCCGATGGCTCACGATCATTGCCAGGGCTATAAAAGGAGGGCAGGACCCCCCATGGGAGAGGCACATTCATTCATTCCTCATTCGAAGTCCGATCATCAGCCAGAAACCCTAATTAGAGCTCCTTATCTAGGGCCTAGATAGCTAGATTAGAACTAGAGGGAGGCAAGCGCAGGCTTGGATTCCGGAGCCATCAAGAGCTTGGATTTGGTATAGTTCTTACCTCCTCTCGCCTTTGTTCTCTTTCATTGTATAGTTATATGATTGCTACAATTGAATTGATGAATACTTATTTACTTATATTCATAGTTATCTTGTTCTTTGTCTATTGTGGTTATATGCTTAGTATAGCTAGATATAACATTATACTTATCCTAGGTTCGTATAGCACTCATCTAAAATTGATCGTTGGGTGAGTGGTAAACATTGTGTAAGCGTGGTGTTTATACATTGTTTATCTGCGAATGCACCCTATAGGCCAGGCTTGGTAGATCGCGGGTGTGACATTCCTGTTGAGTCATATGTAATCCAAACCCTATTTATAGGCACAGTAGGGCTTTTGTACGAAGGAAGGGCGTGCTATGTTCTCAAACTTCCCTAGTATGTTCACTATGAATAAATATAATACTAACCTTAGCCATGACTACTAGGTGTATTGCACTAACCACAATATGCATTGACATGTAGCTAGGAATAACCTAGGAATATCTCTTGATGTTCTACTAGCAACCCTAATGATATAGCTAGGAGTCTCTATCTGTTTATGCTGATGATTATACACTTACCTTATCATTTATCTTGTGACTTACCCCTGTGTTGGCATTTCTAACGTCACTACTAAAAAGCAGAGATAATTCCTACCCTTAGCAACAACGCCAGGAATGGTCGGTATATAATTAACTTGTCATTAGCAACTAGCACTTCTTTATTACTAACATTCCTAAACATGAAGTAGGTTGTCATCCCCAATTATATTGCTAGAAAATTATTATAGATTTACATGTACTAATGTGACTAGGCAGATAAAGATATGAATGTAATATAAATGTAAACTAATGGGTTCTATAAGCGGACAGATAATTATACCATTGTAGCATTTTACCTAGAGAAGTCATCCAGGTTGTCGATTTATAATTATACCTCTGGGAAAGTTATGTAATAAACTATAATCTATTATATTGGTAAGAAACTATATAGGATGAATAAGTGATATTACCAAAGTCATATACTCTACTCATAACAGGCAGAGGTCACAAGATAAATAAGAATAAATATGGGTGATAGCATAATCATCAAGTATCATAATTAAAGATAATCATTAGAGCATCTTACTAGTCATAATCATAGTTAGCCATTGGATAAACTAGGGAGTTAGATCTAAGGTAATTCTATAACTACATCAATGAATAACTCTAATTAGTGCAACTACATCTAGTAATCATCGCTAAGTCAATCCTAAATCATTATTACAAGTAAAGAGGCATCAACTAATGAGGGTATTAAGACCTAAGTCACCTCCTTCGCGATCGTGCCCATGCTAGTCCTACATACGGGGGGTGGACTACAGAGGAACTAACGTAGCTGTCACCTACGCAGACTACCACACGTCCCGGCATGTCAGGTTGCACTCGCAGATAAACAAAACATCTAGACACCACGTCTACATATCGTCTATCATCTACCCATTGTACAATTGGATAAACGCTATACGAGCAATTACATGAATTCAATAAGATCGAAGTAACTAAACTAGACATATAATCAAAGTAGACAATGACTATTGCAATTAAGAACATATGAATCTATTAAGAGTAAAGTCTCCCTAATCTGAATAATGAATACAATAAAGTAAGTAAGAACTAGATCTATTACTGAACTCTCGTGCTCCAGACAGACGCCAGGGGCTCTAGATCCCGATGAAGAACTAGATCTCCTCTACTTCTAATCTAGCTAGCTAATCCTATGAACTAGAAGGCTCTTGATGAACTTGAAGGCTTCTTGATGCTTGATGGCTTGAGGCTTTGATGAATAATGAATTGGCTTCTTTCCAGGGGGTCTACCCATGTATTTATAGTCCGGTGGGATGCGCGTGCGCCGTAGGATCAAACCGACGTAACCAAGGGCCGAGATGCATCAGGAGAGGCGGTGGAGGAACATTCTAGAAGGGGGACAACAAACCCTAGGGCAGGGCGCCGCCCGGCCCCATGGTTGGGCCGGCTGGCCCCACCTGGAGGTGGCTCGCCCTCCTGTCTCTTCGGGTGTCTTCTATGCAAATTTACTGCTTGGTTGAGCCATAAAAAAGCGGTTATAATTAGATGTGACTATTATATGGTGATTAGATTCTACCGAATTGATGGTCAGATATTTTTGATTTTTGTGAGAATTTCTAGTATCTACTTTTTCTATAGGGTATCGTGAGAATCAACATGCATGGAGACTCCTTTGGGAACCTCTATTATAGTATTTATATTTTTTGTAGTCTGATATGCATTTAATTGAAATCTAAGATTAAAATATATAACTAAGCACTTGTTGTAAAATATATAATCTAAGCATAAAATATATATAATTATGCATCTCTTTATGTGACTTGATGATACATGAATCTACTGCTTTCAACTTTTAATCTAGTTGTTGTAATTTTCTATTAAATTAGAACTCTAGTGTTGTCAAAAAAAACTTATATTTTTATTTTATTAGAAAGAGTTTAGGTCCTAGAAGTATTGTTTTAGAAGTATTGTTTTGCATGTTAAGTTCAAAATCAGCTTACACCCGACACTTAATTTGTTGAATTTGTTACATCATATGTGTAGCAATATTGTTTTATATAACATAGAGTGCTCAAAACTATATTGACAATATTTATGTGACATAATGTTTTATAAACTTATTCAAAATAATAACTTATAAATATATTATCATGATATATTATATTAAAGTGAACTATCAGTGATTACTGTGTGGCTTCTTAAATGAATATTTTCTCATGTTTCATAAGCTATTAAAATAGGTGTGTGTGACTATAATACTATTATTAATAATACTACATATTTGGACCAAGATGATATTGCCGACCAGTTTTAGGAACCTATGGTGATCACTTTGAAAGTTTAGGGACCAAGATAATACCGCTGATCAAGTTTAGGGACTACTGATGATCGCTTTCGAAGTTCAAGGACCAAGTGACACTGTCTGTCAAATTTAAGGTCTCGCAGATATCAATTTAGAATTTCATGGACCTATAGATGTGACATCACTGACCGAGTTGAGGATCGGAGATGTTGGCCTCTCAACCTTCGGCACACATGGACTCCAACGCTACGAATCTATATATCTGATGTTGAGGTTTTGAGAGTTGGCTAGGATATTCAGAGCATAAACTATGTCTGTAATGACCTTTAGGTCTTTGGCGGGCACGCCGTTAAGCTTGTCTGAACTTGAATGCTGGTTTACACTTTATGCATGACAAAGCGGGGAACCTTTATTTTATCTAAAAGACTCATGTGGGTTCATCGTGGGATCTCTCGTCCCGAGTATATTGCCTTTCCATGTCGAATGAGTTTTAATTACTTCGATCCTCTAGTTTATTTGGAGTTCATTTTCCACGTAACTAATTAATTAATTAATCCTTTTGTCTCGGTATTTCTGCAGCTTTGTGTGGGTCATTCCTCAAGTGTCGTCATCGGTGCCTGCTGGCTGCTACTACTCGAAGCCTAGGACTGTAGCCGTGCACATCTCATGCGTGTGAACTTGCCTCACCATTATTATTTCTGCCCACGAGATACAGTATATAATAAGGAACTGGGAACATACACAGCATATTGGCACCATGTGAAGCTGGGCAGCAGAGATGGCCGTCCTTGCTCCTCCAAGCATCTGAACTCGGAGTAGCCTCACCATTATTTCAGCCCACCCGCCTCTCTCGATCCATCGATGATTTTGACTAGTGGTGTCGTCCATGCCGCCGGCGGTCGCCGGCGGCGGTGTCGAGATCTCTTCTCCTTCTCCCTGTACGTGTACGTATATATATTGAGAAGAATTTTTTTTTTTTAATTTGCACGCCCGGCCGATCCCGCTCTATATAAGATTCTTGGCGAGCGAGCTCGTGCTTGATCGACGATCCAGTACATACCGCTACTAGCACCGCCACGGCGACACGCTCCTCCGTTTCTCCGGAGGCGCAACTCTCAAGATCTGAAGCTGCTGAAGCCTTGCCTGCGACTGCGAATGCAACGACGTCGTCGTGGTTGGAAGAATCACCAGGCGGAACCATCATCTGCGGCACCCAAGCCTACATATAGTAGATAGTAGAAGCGAAGCAAAGGGGATGACTTAGACGTAGCTAAGGAAGTACATACAGTGCTACTTAATTAAGGGGAAAAAAAGAGGGTGCATCACTGTGATGTCGACGGCGATGGCGATGGTGACGGCGACGGCGACGCCAGCAAGCGGACAGTCCCACCACTGCCAGAGTCCCATGGCGTCCGTCCTTGTTGATCCTTGGATCCGGCTCCAAGCAGTGTTGTGTCACAGGGTTGGTCGATCGTATGCTGCAGCTGGAGAACCCCGCGGCCACCGAACGGAGGCTACAGGAACTTTAACTTATATTTATAATATAGGAGCAGCAGAGCCTACAACTAATTCGGTTTAATTTAGTAGCAAGTGTTCGATATATTGACTTAAGGTCAACAGCTGTTTGACTAATTTGAATTTCAAATTATGAGAACTCCAGCCATATTTTTGGAACCTTAAATGATTTCAAATTGAAATGACCTTGCAAGGCCTAGAGAGATGGTACATAGGTTTGTTCAAAATCAAAACTCGATCGCATTGGTTAGCAAACTGCGGAGATTCAACACTTTTGCGCTGCTGAACAAAAGTACAAGTGCACAAATCAGAGTAAGTAGATTGAACAAAATACCAGCCTTCCTGGATGTCTTTGGATTCCACCAAACCAAGTACTAAACATATCTTAAAGATAAAATGGTTATTCAAATTAAAAAAACACTAGAGGCTCTCAATTTTGGATGAGTTTAATGGGAGTGAAGGACAACTTCTTATCTCACTACCAGATAATGTTTCAGGAGGTTCACGAAATCGATTAACTGAGGTGGGGCATCACAACTGTCTCAATTCAAAGGTCAAGGTAAATCAATCTTTACCAAGACAGTTGAAATGCCCACTTTGGTAAATCAAATAAAAAGAAAAGAAAAAAGCCCACAGCGCAACTAGGCCTGGACTAGGCCTCGCGCCGTCGCCCTTAAGCCTGCCACGCTGCTAGATCTGTTCCGCCGATGAAGACCAATGCGTGCGCCTGCTGAAAGGTCCAATTGGTTAGAGGGGGGTGAATAGCCTAATTAAAATTTCTACAAATACACTAGATGAACCGGTTAGTAACAAAATTGGCGCTTAAGCGAATTTTGCGCTAGCCTACTAAAGAGGGGGAGGGGGTTTGCAAGCCTCCTAACCAATCAACTAGCAACCTAATATACTAGAGCACACTAAGAGTAATGTCCTTAGCAATCAAAGCTATACTAACAAGCTATGCTACACAACCTAGTATACTACTTGCACAATATAAGGAGAGGAACAAGGTATGCAAACCGAGCCTTGTGGATGTAGCCAATAACCGTCTTGATTCAATCAATAGAAATCCGGTTGATGATCCAATCCATTCAATAAAGAGAAGTGATCTTGATGGATCAACCACAAGAAGACTAAGACAATGATTTATCCCCGAGGTTCACGTGCTTGCCAACACGCTAGTCCTCGTTGTGTCCCCCTTAACCACGTGGTTCAGTGGCTAATCAGTATCACACACCGAGTCTCACAAAGGCGCCACAAGAACCTACCAAGACTAGGAGTTGAATGACACGCGCATTCCACTAGAGTATCTTTTGCAATCTCCACGGGAAAAGGTCAAGAACCCCTCACAACTCATCGATGTGGCCAATCACAATCATCGGGCTTGCTCACGCCTTCTCCTCGCTGCTCCAACCGTCTAGGTGGTGGCAACCACCAAGAGAATAAGCAATCACGCAGCAAGAACGATCACTAGTGCCACTAGATGAAAGAACTCACAAGCAATGCACTACAATCTCTCCTAATCTCTCTTTGGATGCAAGCAATCAAGCAAGATGAGAGGAAAGAGGTTGGCTCAGCTCAACGGTACTCAAGAATGATTAAAATGTGCAAGAGTTGCTCCCCAAGCTGGCCAACAAGCTTATATAGTCACCACTCAAACAATCCAACCATTACCTTCTAAATGGGGCTGACTCGGGGTCACCGGACGCTTAGATGCCTACCATCGGACGCGTCCGACGCCTGCCCCCAAGCCCTGGATCGTCGTCACGTGTCCTCATTTAAATTTAGCCGTTACCCGCGCATTGAGGAACCATCGGACGCTCAGGTGCCTAGCACCGGACGCGTCCGACGCGCTAAAAATGTGCGTGCGTGAACGAACCTGCGTCAGATGCAATCTACCGAACATTGGCCGAGCCACCTGACGCAGTCTAGAGAGGTTCCAAATCCTCCTTAGATGCATCGGATGCGTCCGGTGACCGGGCATCTGATGCCCCAGCGTCCGATGAGCGTGCAACAGCCGTTCTGATAAGTTTCTGCTTTGCACCGGACGCGCAGGCGTATTACCATCGGACGCTTTGATGCACACACTGTGGATGCACAAACTTCACAGGGTCATTAGACACGCCTAACGCCTCTGGACTCAGTGTCCGATGACTCTGTAAGTGCTTTATCAACTCCGAAAAACGCTGAGTCCCGCCTTGCAAGCTCGGTGGGAGGGGTTTATACTCAAACCCCAGCATCCCTTGCTCCCATATGCCAACACCAAAGTGTCTCACCACTCGTGCTCGTGTGTTAGCATTTTCCAAATGAATTTCGTAAGAGTTAAGGTTAGCATACAGGTTCTAGTGCAATGCATGAAGTCAAACACCTAGTGGCACTTGGATAACTGTTTTCATCACGTGATCACTCCTCTTAATAGTACGGTTATCGATCCTAAATATACTCACACTCTCTATGGTGTCTTGAGTACTAAAAGCAAATGGCCTTATTGGTTATACCTTTGCCTTGAGCCCATTTGCCTCCATCTTTTCTCCTCTTTCTCACTTGGAGCACTTGTAGTCATCTCCATCCAACATCTTGCTCCATCTTGAGTAGACCATCCAGGCTAAAGCTACACACATGCTTAACCAAATGGATTAGTCCACGGTTTCATCAATTAGCCAAAATCAAACTAGGGCTTTCACCTGCCATCATGAGCCCTCGCTGGATCCGCTCTATTGGAGAAGCCCACAGCTACAGTAGGAGACCCACGCTGTCGAGATCCTCATGGAAGGGTGCCATGATGCCGGGAACCGCATGGAGGGCATTGCACCTTCGTGATCCACGCGAAGCCACCGCTCGGAGGTGACTGGACCCACCATCACTGCGAGGAGAAGGAGGAGGAGCAGGCATGTGATCCGACCGGAGGGGTAAGGAGCATGCGCCGGCTAAAGAAGTAGAGGAGGAGCATGCGCCGGCCAGAGGGGTAGAGGAGGAGCACGCGTTAACTAGAGGAGGAGCGCATGCCAAATAATCTACCACCAAATCTAACCGGTGTGGAGATGGCGCTAGATTCGCAGTGACTGAGGTGGTGGCGCGCTAGTTCCATCACCGGGGAAGGTTGTCGTGTGCCCACGACAGGCAAGGATCACCACATGGAAAGCCGCTCGGAGCATTATCAGGAGAGGGAGGAGGTTATCTAAGGGAGAGAGGGAGAGACAGAGGGCATGCACGACGACTGAGGGAGAGCTAGGGTTGGCTGTATGAGCAGCGTATATACTATGAGCCCATTGCAAGACCTAGAAGGGCTAGATGGGCTGGCCATATTAAGAGGGGTGGGCCTTATAGTTGGGCACATCTAAAAATGGATTTACGAAAGGCCTCAAAACGATCACCTCTAAAAGTAGAGGATTTTGGAGGCGATTTTTTGACAAGCTCTGTAAAATCGATTTTACGAGGTGGACAACCTTGACCGCCTCCATAAATTAAAAAGACCGCCTCCATTGATCGTTAAGTATTTTTGAGGTGGTTTGGATTGTTTCATCGTCTCGGTTAATAAAAGGACACCGCCTCCTAAAATAATTTTAGTAGTAGTGTCTCTAAGTAAATCTAAGTGAGGAGATGGATCCCTAAAAAGGACATGGCATGCTTAGAGGCAGTGAATAATCCTGTTTGAAATCACATGCAAATTACCGACCAGTATATGTGTGACACTGATGGACCTTCACGTGGCACTGTCGAGTGAAGCTACAATGGTGCCACATGGTCAGTGTTGACACCTCTTAATGTTATCTCTAATAATGGCGCCAAAATGCTTGAACAGCACACCGCCACTAGAATGCCAAGTTGTCATCCCCAGCATAACACCAAGGGGTGTGTATTAAATCATGCCACCATTTAGAATATAGAAATAGTATCCGCAAGTGCACAGATCAAAAACCATTGTAGCATTTTACCCGGAGTATTACAGGTTGTCATTTATATTTTTCCAAAGGGAGGTCTACATGGCTATGTAAAGGTAGTGTGTTGACCTAGAGTGTAATGAATAGGCATAACCATGTCCTCGCTACTCAATGCAGGGTCGTTAACGTTAACTTTTACTAGGACTTTATACCCGAAAGAAAACAAGAAAACACACTAGTCTATGGTTTTATCTGATAATTTCCATGAGTTTTGCACATTCTGTATTTTCCAGGATGATTTTCAGAAAAAGCTGAAAAGAGGGATTCTAGTGCAAAATAACCACGAAACTTATCCGCCACTGAAGACATCACGGGAAGACTCAGGAACCATCTAGAAGACACCCGAAGGGACGGGAGGGCGAGCCACCTCCAGGTGGGGCTGGCCGGCCCCACCATGGAGCCGGGCGGCGCCCTGCCCTAGGGTTTGCTGCCCCCCTTCTAGAATGTTCCTCCACCGTCTCTCCTGATGCATCTCGGCCCTTGGTTACGTCGGTTTGATCCTGCAGCGCACGCGCATCTCACCGGACTATAAATACATGGGTAGACCCCCCTGGAGAGAAGCCAATTCATTATTCATCAAGGCCTCAAGCCATCAAGCATCAAGAAGCCTTTAAGTTCATCAAGAGCCTTCTAGTTCATAGGATTAGCTAGCTAGATTAGAAGTATAGGGGATCTAGTTCTTCATCGGGATCTGGAGCCCCTGGCGCCTGTCTGGAGCACGAGAGTTCGGTAATAGATCTAGTTCTTACTTACTTTATTGTATTCATTATTCAGATTAGAGAGACTTTACTCTTAATAGATTCATATGTTCTTAATTGTAATAGTCATTGTCTACTTTGATTATATGTCTAGTTTAGTTACTTCGATCTTATTGAATTCATGTAATTGCTCGTATAGCGTTTATCCAATTGTATAATGGGTAGATGATAGACGATATGTAGACGTGGTGTCTAGATGTTTTGTTTATCTGCGAGTGCACCCTGACATGCCGGGACGTGTGGTAGTCTGCGTAGGTGACAGCTACGCTAGTTCCTTTGTAGTCCACCCCCCGTATGTAGGACTAGCATGGGCACGGTCGCGAAGGAGGTGACTTAGGTCTTAATACCCTCATTAGTTGATGCCTCTTTACATGTAATAATGATTTAGGGTTGACTTAGCGATGATTACTAGATGTAGTTGCACTAATTAGAGTTATTCATTGATGTAGTTATAGAATTACCTTAGATCTAACTCCCTAGTTTATCCAATGGCTAAATATGATTATGACTAGTAAGAAGCTCTGATGATTATCTTTAATTATGATACTTGATGATTATGCTATCACCCATATTTATCCTTATTTATCTTGTGACCTCTGCCTGTTATGAGTAGAGTATATGACTTTGGTAATATCACTTATTCATTCTATATAGTTTCTTATCAATATAATAGATTATAGTTTATTATATAGTTTTTCCAGAGGTATAATTATAAATCGACAACCTGGATGACTTCCCTAGGTAAAATGTTACAACGGTATAATTATCTGTCCGCTTGCAGAACCCATTAGTTTACATTTATATTACATTCATATCTTTATCTGTCTAGTCACATTAGTAGATGTAAATCTATAATAATTTTCTAGTAATATAATTGGGGATGACAACCTACTTCATGTTTAGGAATGTTAGTAATAAAGAAGTGGCTAGTTGCTAATGACAAGTTAATTATATACCGACCATTCCTGGCGTTGTTGCTAAGGGTAGGAATTATCTCGGCTTTTTAGTAGTGACGTTAGAAATGCCAACAAGTATTTTTGGCGCCGTTACCGGGGAAGGCACAATAAACTTAGGATATATTGATAACATATATACACATGGATAAAGTCATATTACCAATCGATCTCTAACTCTATCAGGTACACCCTTCGTTGTTATCATTTTCTTATCTTATGCAGGGTGATGAATGAATAGTTTTTCTCTTCCAAATAACTTTACTGACGATCCAGAGAAACTCCATAGAAAGAGAAGGTTTGTAGAAGCAAGGGACAAATTCGAGTCACCATCAAGAACACCCTCTGCTGCTCAAGCTAACTCTTCGGAGGAGCCAGCTCCAACACTGGAAGAGGAATTTGAAGAACAAGTAGAAGAACAAACAGAAGAGTATTTAGGTGAAAACCTAGCTCCTGTGTTTAAAGACATGGCTGAGAAGACACTAAGAGAGTTCTCTGCTCCAATAACAGCAAACATCCGGACTGGATCAGCAGTCAACACTAGGGAGAATGGATTCGAGCTCAAGCCTGCTCTCATCACCATGGTTCAAGCCAGTCAATTCTGTGGAAAAGGACATGAAGATGCAAGTGCACACTTACAACTCTTTCTAGAGATCTACAGCACCTTCACGATCAGAGGAGTATCAAAAGATGCTATCTTACTCTATCTTTTCCTGTGTTCTCATTATTGGGGAAAGCCAAGCAGTGGTTCTACATCAACAAAGACAAACACACTACATGGGACCTATGCTCAACTGCTTTTCTGGCAAAATTCTTTCCTACCGCCAAGACCAATGCTCTGCGTGGGAAGATTGCAAATTTCCAACAGCAACATGATGAATCATTTACTGAAGCATGGAAAAGATTCCAGAATTACATTGAAGACTGTCCTCACCATGGGATAGAGGAGTGGCTGTTAATGCAGACTTTCTATCACGGGCTTATCTCTAGCACCCGTGAGTCTATTGATGCTGCAGCTGGGGGAGCTTTCCTGTCACTTAAGCTCTCAGACGCTAAAGCACTTCTCGAGAAGATGGCCTGAAACTCAACATGCAATGAAGAACGTACTCAGCCTCACAAGAAGGGAGGAGGAATCCATCATCTCAAGGAAGCTGGCATGGTCACTACCAAACTAAACCTCATCATGAAGAAGCTCGACATAGAGAAGAAGGAAGTCATGCACGTCAATGATTCCCATATGACATGTGAAGAATGTGGAGACTACGGACACTCAGCTATCAGCTGCCCTACACTGCAAGAGGATGTGAACTTTATCAACAACAACACCTACTATCGTCCTCAACAAAATCAAGGGTGGAATCAACAACCTCGACAAGGTAATTACCAAGGTAACAACCAAGGTAACAACTTTAATAATTATAACCTTCTGCCTTTAAGAGAATTAGTTACTAGTCAATCCAAACTGCTAGACCAAATGACTAGGAAACTAACATCAAATGATAAAACTTTGGAAAACATATATGCTAGAATGGATACTTTTGCTTCTGCTATAAAGAATCAACATAGTTTCAATAAAATGCTAGAATCATAATTAGCTCAGTTAGCTACTGTTGTTCCTCCATTGGAAAAAGGTAAGATTCCAGGCCAATCAGAAGATTTAGAAACTGCTAACCTTGTTGATATTCACAATAAAACCTAATATCATATTGAGTCTATAGATGTACAGTGGATTAACCACTCTCTACTAGAGAAGATGGGAGACCCTGGAAGACCTATCATTCCTATCTCTATAGGATGCCACAGCTTTCCAGAGGCTATCTGTGACATCGGTGCAAGTGTCAACATTATGCCCAAGGTAATTTATGAGAAAATATTAAATGATCCCCTGTTGTACACAAATATGCGTTTGCAGCTTGCAGATCAGTCTATTTGCTACCCTGAGGGAGTACTAGAAGAAGTTGTCATTGCAGTGGGGCAATCATATGTCCCGGTTGACTTCGTAGTCATAGAGACAGGAGTAGATGAGAAGGCACCCATTATTTTGGGCAGACCATTCCTGTGCACAACAAAAGCCATCATCTATGCAGAGTACGCCAAGATTGTCCTATCCATCAAGGACAAGAAAGAAAGATTCACATTCAAGAACCACGTCCTGAAAGCTCCTGCAACCCCGAAGCAATTCTGTCAACAAGAAGAGCAAGAACAGTAACCGATGCCAAAGAAGAAGAGCAATAGAAACAATAGAAGATGGAGGAGGACCAAGCATGCACCTGAGGAGACGACTCAACTAATCACTGCTCTCAACACAGAAAACGATCACATGCTACCCAAGCCATTTCCAGTCAAGAGAGGTGATCCAGGTGTCCCAATCATTGAATGCACAATCAAAGACACTACCTTCCCTCACACCGTCTGCGACACTGGATCAGGCTGCAACATAATGTCAAAACAGGTATATGATGAATTGTTTGATTTATCTTTATAACCAACATGTATTCAGTTGCAGATTGCAGATCAATCACTAAGATTTCCTGAAGGAGTGGTCAAGGATGTCATGGTAAGAATTTAAAGACAATATATACCTGCAGATTTTCTAGTTCTTGACATGCAGGGAAACGATGATTCCCCGATCCTCTTGGGAAGACCGTTCCTCTATACAGCCAACGCCAACATTTACATTGGGTCTGGACATATCCACTTCAACCTACCTACCAGAAAGGTACGCTGTCAATTTAAAATACTTAATAACCATGAGCAGATTAGGAAGCAACGCAATAGGAGAAGACGCCAAGCCCACCGTCAGGCTGCTCAGCCTCACTGTGGATGGGAAGACTTTCCTGGCAAGGTTGTGAAATATGAAGATCGCTTCTCGGATCAAGAAGAGAACAAGCAAGTACCCCGCTGGAGTAGCTGGGCAGAAGAAGCTGAAAGGATGGACTAGATCGCCAAGGAAGAAAAGTAGGAGATCCTAGCACGATTAGAAGCGTGGAAGAAGAAAAACAAAGCTGAAGAGCAGGAGCTAGAGAAGAAAGAAGCAAAAGAGACCGAAGCAAGATGGAAGGAGGCACGCGACGCATCACCACGAGATGGGGAGTTGACTGAGGTTACCTCAGACGATGAACCCACTAAGTAAGTGCTTACCTCTGTCTAAGTCCTGTCGGTAGACTTTAAATTCCGTACCCTAGCCATAAGGTCAAAATGATAGTTATCTCATTAAATGCATTCGTAATTTAGTAGCATAATTTTGTTTACATGTTAAAATATAAAACAACAAAAATATTTACTATATTATTCATGGCATCACAAAGCCCCATGTGGATACCCTATGGCATTTTTTAGAAGGAATATCCACTATGGTGGCATAAAGTAAAAATAACAAAAAATATAGCATTCATATTTAAATTCCTGCATCATAAAAAGAAAATTCAAAAAGAAAAGAAAAGTAAAAACCTGCTTAAATTAGACAACATTAAAGATAACTCATAAAGGTGATCAATTACTCTTTGGCTGACCGCTAACCCATTATTAAATTCGAGCCTCGAGTGTTAGTTTTCCTTTTTGTGGAGTATTTATACAGGAAGAATATTATAGCGAGGAGAGAGACTATCAGTGGCTACCACCGGGTTCGCTACTGGCTAGCTCGCTCTGAAGGACATCAACATCAGATATTGTAACCATCCAGCTTGGGGGAGGAGCATCCTCTAGTTATCAGGTGACTACACCTAAACGATTTTTGAGTCTACTTTATAAATAGTCATAAAATACCAAAAATATGTGGGCACATGAAGGTCCACAAAGTCATAGAGTCCTCTGTTAGGAGTTTAATATAAAACCATAAAAAAGATTTATAATTGATTAAACCAAATAAATATTTAGTTCTATATTTAGTAGAGTATAATTTAAAGTTAGTCTAGGCTAGAGCTAATAAAATTGATGAACATTAAAATTATTTTGGAGATGATGAATAGTTGCTCTGTTATAATGCTTACCAAGTACCTAGTTGCCAAACTTAAAATCTCTCTGGTTCTAAGCATTGTTGTTTTAATTAGAGAATTTATTCTGAACCTTAATTGTGGAGGCATAAGCTTGCGCTAAGTCTAGGTAGCCTGATTGATATGATTCATGAAGGTTGAGCTGCTATTTATCTTATTTCTAGCATTGCTAAGTTCTAGAGGTTTTATTTTGAAAATCTAAAATTTACATGATGAGCTCTTGTATAACAAATATGAAATCCTACCAAAGCCAGAATTAATATCTTAGAGGATAGGAAAACCTTTTCACATTTAAGCTACTTGCTTTGCATTGAGTTCAGTCAACCTATGTTATATACCTTATGAGAGTCTTGTCATGCTTTTAAAACCAAACAAATACTTACACACTCCAGTCCACATATGCACTATTTCTACTTTAAAAGTAATCGCAATCATTCACCATATTTCCATACATGTTCATCATGATATGTTCACCTCCTACACTGGGAGAGGACACAAAAAGATACAAACACCCTATAGGATAACCCCTGTCTTTAATGCTCTAAGTCCTGACTATATCTCTCGATCCATTTATTGTATTCAAAGGATGCATATGGCTATGCAAAATTAAAAAAAGAGAAAAAAGAGGGGAGTTAAAGACGGACAAGTGTCCCAGCAATTAAAACAATGGGTACTAGATGCCCGCCTCCCTGAATAAAAAGAAATAATAAAGATAGCCCATGTCTTTCCCGAGAAAAGTTTTAAAAGCGAGTCATTTCCAAAGAGCAATAGTAGAAATAGAAATTATCTATAAATAACACATATTCACCTATCCACCATATTCCATACACATGCACATCTTGGTTTGATTGTATGCCTCGATTATTTTTGGATCCACTAGTTGACTTTACAATACATGTTTTACAAGTATGCCTGTCCTTATTATTGCCACTCCTATGAGCTCCACCAGATTACCTTTTTAGCTATAGGAGGCATAACATCATTAATGCCTCAAGAGAGAACCACAAATGCCACATACATTGAGAGACTTAAGGGAGTCATACAATTAAGCTCTGAGTTTTATTCTGAAAACTTATGAAAAAAACTCCAAAATGTTGGTATTGCAAAGAATTTGAGACATAGTACTTAGCTTGATTGTTCTATCTTTCGATTGCTCAAGACTTATGAAAAAGCTGTGAAGCCCCATATTACAGGTGAAATGAGTAAGTTTGAAGGTTAGAGCCTACATTGATCCGGAGGAAATTTTCGTTTGAAAACATGTGTACTGGAAGGTATAACAACATTGTAGCAACTCCTGATCCAAATGCAATAACAACTAGGCTTAGTTTGTTTGCCAAGGGACTGACAAAAGGTAAGCTTGAGGGAATTGTTGACGGTCGTTAAAGTCAACTTTTACTAGGACTTTATACCCGAAAGAAAACAAGAAAATACACTAGTCTAGTGTTTTATCTGATAATTTCCACGAGTTTTGCATATTCTGTATTTTTCAGGGTGATTTTCAGAAAAAGCTGAAAAGAGGGATTCTAGTGCAAAATAACCATGAAACTTATCCGCCACGGGAGACATCACGGGAAGACTCAGGAACCATCTCTCACTGTTAGCTTAGTTCCTTGCAGAAAAAAATGTAATTGACAAGCTTATGATAACTGGATATAGAGTGTAGAGTATCTATTATGACTATTGTGTTAAAAAATAAACAAAGAGAAGAAACATGCAATTTATTTTATGTATTTTTTATTAGTTAGAGGTATTAAAGAATAAGTACTCCCTCTATTTCAAATTGTAAGACATTTTGGTATTTTCATATACATTATTTTTACTATGTAGATGTACTAGGCAAACCTAGCAGTGCACAACAAAAGTTATGTATATATGTAGCAAAATAATGTTTATTTCTTCTGAGATTCTATCCCGTGTTAAAGCACGGATTGATCGATTAGTATAATACTATACATTAGCAGTCATTATGCATATTGTTTCGTGTGGTGTATAGAGCTTGCTTTAGGCCTTGTTTGGCTGCACCTAAATAAACTTCAATCCCTACGGTTTTGAGGGGATTGAAGTGTATTTAGGTGCAGCCAAACAAGGCCTTAGATATTTTTAATTCGTTCATGATTCATATTTTTTGTGATCGTGTCGCGTCATATTTGTTACCACCAATATGATAAAAAATATTGATTAGTATATTTAACTTATGCGTAATAAACGTATATATATGCAGATGCCTGAAGTGAGTACCGAACAATCTGAAGAAGATGGAAGGAAGCACCTAAAGCGGCTCTATGAGTACACGAAGAAAGCCATGAGCTTCGAGGCACTGCTACTGTTGGTACTCTTGAACCAGCAGCAGCAATCCTTGTTTCCCAGCAACACAGCGTTCAAGGTCACTTTGGCAATGCTCCTCGTGGCTTTCTTTACCAGCCTCCTCACTGGGGTGCGTCTTCTCAACTCGTTCATCAGCTTCTTGCCCTTCTTCAAGTACCCCATCTACGTGTCGAGCATCATCCAAATGCTAGTGCCGTTTGGCCTCCTTGTGTCCTCTGGCCACCTCCAGCCTTACATGATCCTTGCTTCGCTGCTGCCCTTCTTCTCCATCGCCTTGTTCCACCGAGCAGCCGACACTACTTCTAATCATGCCAGTGCACAGCTGGACTACATCTTGGACATGTCAGCTGGGATCTACGCACTGTTATCCGCTGGCTGTGCACTCTTCATTTCTTCCAGCAGGGAAGAATATGTCAGCAGCCCCCTTGCCTGCTCGCTCTTCGTCACCATACTGATTGCTCGGTACCTGATGCTCATCTCCACGCTGAGGCCGCCGGTGATCGTCGAGCACGCCAGTACCCTGATGCTCATTCTGAAGCTGCTGCTGGCACTGACTCTGATCTCTGTCGCCGTGGAGTTTCTTGGATGGCGCCGTGCCTTGCAGGCCATCGCCGTCGGCGGCACTGATGCTGCTGCGGTGTTGCTTTTCATGTTCTTTCTCGTTCACAGTAACACTCCTCGAGCCGATCCTCGACAACAAAGGAAGGATCAGCAGCTAATGTCGGCCATGTCAGTGTCCGTTCTGTTCACGGTCCTGATTCAGACATACTCAGAGCATGCTGCAGGTAGCGAAGAGGCCTCGGCGTTGGGATCATCAGCTGCAGTGCTGCGCCTGCTTCTCTACTTCGGTGCGTTCCTGTGGAGTCTCAACCGAATGCTCATCATCACACTGGGACTGGGACTGGGAGACGACGACGTCGCAGCGCCAGCACCTGCACCGCCACAGGGAGGACATGCTTTGCTCAGCAGCAGGGTTTGGTCTGCTCTTGAACTGATCAGAGCTTCAGTCGTCGTGGTTGCTGCACTGGACATGATCTGCATGTTCGGCATTTCCTTTTTAGCTTGATGATCATCATGCAGGAGCCCCAAACATCTTACATCGGTGTTTCAAATAAGGACGACGGGTCGTGTTTGGATTATTGCTCTTGGGCAGAGCTGTCTCACACACAGGCATCGATCATCCCCAGGCGTTCGATTTCAAACACACCTGGAGTGATGTAGGAGCTGTCTGGGAGGCGCATGGTCTTTGTGTATGTGGTGCGTGTGCGTTAGTACGTGTGTATTATGTGTGCTTAGTTGTCGGCCTGCATGTACGTGCTGCTATGATGCCTTGCGTTCACAGAGTTCGTAGGGAGGCACGGCTGTTGTGCTGGCCTGTGTTACTTATATATGCTACTTTCGTCTTTGAATGGATGAATAAATGAATGCAGAAAACTCCCCAAAAGCTGCGGTAATTTGAGCAGCACAAGTTCATCTGGCATCACATAATCATGCATGCATATGTTCAAATAGGTAGCTAGATAGCTATACTCTGTGGCTAGATAATTAATGTTAGTCAATATGTGGATATATAAACACTAGTCATGTGGATATATAAACACTACAATAATGAGCTCACGGGAGTTTGGGGCCTGGACTCTGAATTGGCGCGTATTCATTAATTTTAGGAATACACTAGCGTGCAAGCATCATATCATATATTCATTAATTTTAGGAATACACTAGCGTGCAAAAGCATCATATACTCCTATATGCTTTCTCCCAGTCCTAGTGTGACGACTGACGAGCATTCCTGCTGATGCTCATCATCACCCCGCTAATAGTTAGGATAGATCCAAACGGAACCTAATAAGCATGGTGTGCATCTTTAGTATGTATGGTACTCTTTCTAACAATAACACTAAAAAAACATTGCTAAAAGAAGAATCTTAATTAGAACATGTTTGCGCGGATTGGGTAAAAACTAAGACATATAGATTGGGAGGTTAAAAAACATGTGTGTATATATGTCCTCAATATACAGTTACAATATCGCAACTGTATTGGATCTTTTAAACATATATAATTACATTCGACCGTGTATTATTATATATTATATATGGGAATTGCCTACAGCATATCTTGGTGAAAAAGGTCACCTAGCTACCCCGAATTTTGTGAGTTTATATTATATATTTTATAAGAAAAATTCAGATATTTTAGAGGAGTTCCATACTCCGATTCAAGATGTTCTAAGAATTGGATGAAATATTTTAAGTTGCACCAATTCTATCAAGTAATTACACCAAAAATCCAAAATAAATACTGTAACTCTAGTACTGTAAACCGGCATATATATGTTTACAGTAACTAAAATTGGGCGTCGAAGAGAAAGATTTTCACCCGTCTTAGTTTTATGCCTTAAGTTTATGCTTATTCCCGTACATGCACACGATTTAGGAAAAGAAAATGTACTGACGCATGCGGCCTTTCTACCCAAACACGTGGTTGACAGAAATTAAAGGCAAGTTGTTGTCTGAACAAGATTTACTATACCAGGTCTTTTTTCGGTAGATGTTTGTCAATTGTTACAATGATTGAACAAACCTATGCATATTACATGAATTTGAGGATGTTTGGATTGGGTAGGACTAATTATTAGTTAGATCAAATTAGCCATTGTTTGGATGCAAAAGGAAAGAGACAGGTGGAATGCTGCCAAAATACAGTTTTGCCTTTGAGATTGTTTATTTGTTCCCTACGTGTGTCGTGTACTGTTTTGCATTGGTGCGATTAGCCATGGTATTTGATTTTTTCCAGTGTTTGCTGCTTGCTGTTACCATAGATTCATTGGATCTTGTCAACTAGTAAGCGATATAGCAACTTGTTGGAGTTAACTAATTGTTAGCCTGGCTGTTAGCCCGCTGTTTGATGGTCTAGGACTAAAGATTAGTTGGATAACATTTTAAACAGGGCCCTTTGGCCTACAGAACAATTATTCAAACCTTCAATGTGCAGGAAAATAAAAAAAAGATAATCGAAAACTTACGTCGAGTACTAGCAAGGGATCTTTTCCTTGAGGCACGACGTACGTAGTCTTGGGAACTTCATTGAGTAATTATTTGAACGATACAGTACATGCCTCTGAAACACTGCCGCCCGCTGCTAGCCTGAGTGACACATAACACCATGCATGCTAATACTAATTAAGGACACTCAAGCAAGGAACCACATGATTTCTATATTCATTAATTAGGATATCAACAGCTACTCCCTCCACGTTCCTAAAAAGAAGTCATTTTGGATATTGATATTGTCTCAAGGATATACATCTACTTTACATCACTTTCATATTTTTAAATTCAACCCAAAAGAATTTATTTATTTGTAGTCAAAGTTTAAAATGTTTGACGTAAAACAACTTTAAAACAGTTTTCTTTAGGGATGTGGAGGGAGTAAGTAAAATGATACGATATTAGGAGAGAGAATGAAATGGCTTCTTAACAAGAAACCATATCTACACAAGAACAAGATATGAAGAAATGTATGGTAAAACAAAATTATAAGAAACTATCTATTAAAAATATAGTTTTTATGTGTAATTAGACATGAAATTATTTGTGGTTTCTAGTATTTTTTAGTGCCGTAAAAAACTACACAAAATAGAACACATATAGAGACACACAAGAACAAGATATGAAGAAATGTAATAGGTAGATGAGGGAGACAAAAGACTTATGGTAAAAGAAAATTATATAGAAACTAAATATAGTTTTTATGTGTAATTAGACATGAAACTATTTGTGGTTTCTAGTATTTTTAGTGCCGTAATAAAACTACACAAAATAGAACACAAATTGAGACCGAAGCTGCCATATGATCTGATGACGGAGAGCCAGCAAGGTCTATGCATCCATGCACGGCCATCAGTCCATGAGCTCTAGCGTACGTGCAGGAAATGAAACCACAGCAAAGAGAACCGGACTAATGCCCAACACAGCAAAGAGCAGAGGATCCCGGCACCGGTTCAAGGTGGCCGGGCCTTGGTTCCGCCCCTGACGAGCCTTTATATAGACCGATCCTCCATTCCTCCTACTATAATACTCCTACCTATGTGCAAATCGTAAGGTGCATCACGCACTTTAGCACTTAGCATTACTGACCGTAACCACGACGACTTTTGACCTTGGGCGCCGTGCCTGCATGTGCCATATGCCCACATGCATGCATATGCGGTAAACGTGTACAGTGGAGATCGACCTCTTCCTTGTCTATCCCTGGAAGCTTTAACTCGTAGAATTTATATCAGTTAAGTTTTTTAAATTCAATTAATTTGAAAAACATGAATATCTATAACATAAAATAAATATTTTATAAAAATATATATTATATGATAAATCTAATAATACTAATTTGATACTATAAATTTTAGTCTTTTTTTCAGTCTGATCAAAGTTTGAAAATTTTGACTTAATGCAACTCTAAAAATTAAAGTTTTTAAGGAGAAATGGAATTGTAATATATAACGGGACCTTAATTAACCATATAAAGCCTCGTTATTGCCAGCAGCTTGCTTGTTTAGTATCGCTCATTGGTCGATGCATCTCTAGCTTCACGTGCATGCAACTCAGCTTACTGTTTTTGCTCGGAAGATGTGCCAGCAAACAAAACATTCAATCATCATTCAACACAATGACCAATGAGTGCTCAACAACGTAGTACGGGTATATCCGCGATCACACATGCATTGCTAGCCAACCAACCAAGAAATTAGTAAGAAAATGCATGCGTGGCAGGTGGACTCTACCTCGATGAAAGTTTAGGCTCCGATCGATCGAGAGCTACTTCTCCCTTTTCTCCATTCAAAACTTGAGATCGGATCGCTATTAGTATGTATATGTGTATGCCAACTGGGCAGATTGATGAGTACTAGTATACAAAACTATATATTACGAGTATTTCAAACTAAATCGTTGAAAGCTGCTGCAATGCAAGGTGTGCATGTGAAGCACTCACATATGGGTCAGATTCCACCCTAGAGGCGTAGCTAATAACCATGACCGCGTGCTTTGCATGTGTTCTGCCTCGGAATAAAAGCACAACAACCCCCCGACACAGACGAGATATATATGCCCACTCGCCACTTGAGGTCCAACCTAATCTCTGTTAATTTACACGCTGCAAGCAAGCACCTAGCCATAGAAATTTACACATATTTTGGCATATATCAAATCCTCTAGCAATAGCAACTTTTTTTTACCCCGGGGAGGCCCCCCGCCGGGCAACCCACATAAGTCCACAGTCATGACTGTTCGCGTGAAAATACAGCGTGCAGGGATTTGAATCATCGTGCAAAAACATACCTGTACCTCCTCAAACACACTCCACCTCAATAACACTTGTGTTAATAAGGCATATTTATTGACGTCCCTCTTATTCTCTTTTCAGGGTTTTGAAATAAGTATTTTGGGACACCAATGAATTCAAATAGAAAAGGTTTTCAACTACAAAGACATAGATGTCATCAACTCGAGATCTACAACTTTGGTTTTGATGTTCCTCCATCCAAGGTCGTTTGAAAAATTTTAATTTCGGATGTGAGGAACTCAAATATAGTTTTCCTTAGATAAATGATTTCAAATGGAAAAAATGTCAACTAAAATGTTCTATAACTCTTCGAGATCTATACGACTTTAGTTTTTTCTCCATTTAAGGTTGTTTAAAAAAATTTGAAATTTTACTATGTTTATTTCTAGATATGGCTAAAAATAGCAGCCACCTCGTACAAGTCAATTTTTCTAGAGGCGGCCAAAAAAACATGTCTCCAGAAATCATATCTACGCATATATGTGTACTAGTGAACATAAACATGACATTCATGTACAACAGTGACTCGGTGGAAATGTATACGACATGGTAATACGACATGGTAACGATACGATGCCGATTAGCATACTAATCATATGAAACAAGGAAACGACTAGGAAGTACCCATAGGACCATTGTCAGAGGCACCGTACCGGCCTGCATATGCCGAGCCTAGCTTTTGCATGACAAAGCCTATTCAATATAGTCCATCAAGTTTTGGTGTAGTATGTACGATTGTTATCAGCACGCGTACTCACGGTGTACTAAAATGCCATCGAAGAAACCGCAAAAAAATTGATCGCCCGCCTATTATTAGTGACGCGATTGTAGATGTGTATGGTTTCAAAGGTCTGCTCTCCGAATCACTTTGTGTGCGTATTTAGGTGCTATGATGGGAAAGCTGATGACGAAGAAACAGGAATAGATAATAGGACGTGCTAGGGTTGAATTATTGGTGTCGATTAGAAAATAGGAGACTCTGGCGGGGGAAACCTTTTATTCAAAAAAAAAGAGAGTCTGTCCTCTCTCTCTGCGCTGGAGGAGGAAGAGGAACATGCACTATACCATACCACCAAATTTATCTTGGGACAACATTGGTCGCTACAAATAGTTAACATTTATTTACCGTTGGTTTTGCTAAACTTGGTCTACGGATCATCAGTCAGTAATCCAAGATTTTTCTAAGTGTCCATGTGTCAGTGAATACAGGGACGGATCCAGGAAACGCCTGCTGGGGGGCTGCCGCCGCCTGATGCCGGGGCTGCCGCCTGCGCCGTGCCTGCCGCCCGGCTGCCGCCGCCCCTCCGGCTCCACTGGTCCGGTGGCTGTAGGGGGGGGCTCGAGCCCCCGCCCCACCGTTGGATCCGTCCCTGAGTGAATATATCTATGTTTACCATGTGCTAGCTATTATAGGCACACCAAAGCCCATATATTGTAGCGCGGAAGATTTTGGCACAACCATCACACAAGAACATATATACGTACAATCCATGTCGATCGATCACTCCTAGGTGCCCTGGAGCCAGCAATGATAAGGCTTCACTGTTGTGTCATATAGCCTAGGATCCGAATAATGATTGAGATCCTATTGACACGTATGGTAGTGAAGTACCCTACCACTATGTAACGAACTAGGGATAGAAGTGGATAGAATCGGAATTTGGGGATAGATTCAGCAAGAAATTTGGAAGAACAGAGTAGAAATCAGACGAACATGAGCTTTAATCAGAGGAAGAAGAAATGGGAGGTTTCAGAGTTTTCTTTCACGATACGGCAACTGTCTGTTACAACGGCTTATATACCGCCGCACCAACACCCAGACATGGGCTGGACCCTTGGCTAAATGGGCCTGAAACTATAGCACGCGCTAAATAGAAATCAAACGCTTCAGCCACTTGCCGCCTTGCTGCGTGTGGTCGTCAGGCCCGTGACATTGCTCCCTGCTTTAGCAGCAGCTTGACCCCAAGCTGCAGGAAATCTTCTCTGTATATCTGCAGCATCTTCCCACGAAGCCATGGTCACTGGTTGTTTCTCCCACTGCACCAGCACTTGTTGCTTCAGCTTCCCTCCCAACAAGATACCTCTGACATCCAGTATCTGAACTGGTAGAACAACTGCAACTGGATCAGTAGCCACTGAGTCTAGTGAGTCCAGCACTTTGGTATTCGGTGGAACATGCTTCTTTAGCTGAGAGACATGTACCACTGGATGAATCAACGACGAAGAAGGTAGCTCCAACTTATAAGCCACTGCTCCAACCCGAGCTAGGATCTTAAAAGGACCATAGAATCTGAAAATGAGTTTAGCATTTCCTCTAGGAGCCACTGATGACTGAATATGAGGTTGTAACTTCAGATACACCAGATCTCCCACTTGATACTCCTTTTCATATCTTCTCTTATCAGCCTGAGACTTCATTCGTTGCTGAGCTCATTGCAACTGTTGTCTGATAACTTGATGCAGTAGCTCTCTTTCAGTCAGCCATGCTGCTAAGTCAGAAACAGTAACTGCTTTTGGATCAGGCAATCCCAAACTCCTTGGTGAGTGACCATACAACACTTGAAATGGTGTTGTTTCCAGGGCTGAATGGAATGTTGTATTGTACCAGTACTCTGCTAATGATAGCCATTTGTGCCACTCTTTAGGGCAAGCATGTACTGTACATCTCAGAAAGGTTTCCAGACATTGATTAAGCCTTTCTGTTTGTCCATCCGTTTGTGGATGATAAGATGAGCTCATAAGGAGTTGAGTATCTGACAGGGCAAAGAGTTCCTTCTAAAGTGCACTTGTGAACACTCTATCTCGATCAGATATAATAGCTTTGGGCAGACCATGAAGCTTATACACATTATGGAAGTATAACTGTGCAACTGAGAGAGCTGTATATGGATGAGCCAAAGGCAAGAAATGTGCATATTTTGTGAATTTGTCTATCACCACTAGAATAGTATCACATTTCCCAGACTTGGGCAAACCTTCTATGAAATCCATACTTACAATGGACCAAGCTGAGTCGGGTACAGGAAGTGGTTGAAGTAGTCCAGGCATTTTTGTGTGATCCACCTTAGCCTGTTGGCAAATAGCACAAGACTGTACAAACTCTTCTACTGACTGTTTCAACTTAGGCCATGAGAACAAAGCTTTAATTCTGTGATATGTGCCTTGAATTCCACTATGACCCCCCAATCCACTGGAATGTAGTGCTTGCAATATATGTTGCTGAGCCAGCAAGTTATTTTCAACCCAAATCCTGCCCTTGTGTCTCAGAATTCCATCTTTCAATGAATAGTCCTTACTGTTGCAAGGACTGATGCTTAATTCAGCAAGCATTTGTTTGGATACAGGATCCTCCTCATACCCTGACTGCAATCTTTTCAGCCAAGATGGGCTGCTCATAGAGATAGCACACAACACATCTTGTTCAGGTGCTCTTGAGAGAGCATCAGCAGCTGCATTAGAGACCCCCTTCTTGTATTGTATCTTGTACTGCAGATCCATGAGTTTAAGGAGTGCTTTCTGTTGAATTCTTGAACTCACAGTCTGCTCAGTCAAATGCAACAAGCTCTTATGGTCAGTTTTCAAGATGAATTCTTTGCCATGTAGGTAACTTCTCCATTTATCAACAGCCATGACTAATGCTAGACATTCCTTCTCATAGGTTGAAAGAGCCTGGTTTCTTGGACAGAATGCCTTGCTCAAGAAAGAGATGGGGTGCCCATCCTGCATGAGCACAGCTCCCATTCCTTTATCACTTGCATCAGTTTCAACGACAAATGTCTTCCCAAAATCAGGAATGCTAAGTACTGGGGCAGTGCTAAGAGCTGTTTTGAGCAACTGAAATGCTTCTTGGGCTAATGGGGACCACTGGAAACTGACTCCTTTCTTCAACAGCTGAGTTAATGGCTTGCTAATGATGCCATAGTGCTTGATGAACCTTCTATAGTAACCAGTGAGGCCTAAGAATCCCCTTAGTTGCTTGACATTTTGAGGAACAGGATGACATTTTGAGGAACAGGCCAGCAGTTAACAGCTTGTACTTTGGATGCCTCAGTTGCTACTCCAGCCTTGGATACAATGTGGCCCAAATACTCTAGTGACTGTTCAGCAAATACACATTTGGATCTTTTCAACAGAAAATTATTGCTGCTGAGGATCTGCAGTACTTGCTCCAAATGAGTAATGTGATCACTTTCTGTCTTGCTATAGACTAAGATGTCATCCATGAAAACCAGTACACTTCTCCTCAGCATAGATGCAAATATGGAATTCATGGCTGCTTGAAATGTTGCTGGAGCATTTGTAAGCCCAAAAGACATCACTCTGAACTCATACAGTCCACTGTGAGTTTTGAAGGCAGTTTTCAACTCATCACCTTCTTTAACTCTGATCTGATGGTAACCAGATTTGCAATCCAATTTGGAAAAGTAACTGGCTCCTGCTAACTCATCCAGCAACTCGTCCACCACAGGCATAGGATGTTTGTTCTTAATGGTTATGGCATTCAATTGCCTATAATCCACACAAAACCTCCATGTTCCATCCTTTTTCTTTACTAATAACACAGGAGAAGCAAATGGGCTTGCACTGTGCTGAATGATTCCTGACTGCAACATCTCAGCTACCTGCTTCTCAATTTCATTTTTCTGAGTTGGAGCATATTTGTAGGGTTTAACATTTACTGGCTGACCACCCTGAATCAAGGGTATTTGATGATCATAACTTTTTTTGGGAGGTAACTCAGTGGGCTCCTAAAACAAGTGTTCATACTGTGTTAGCAACTGCTGTAGTTGATCTTGCATGCCAAAAATCCCCACACCCTTATCCTCTGTCAGAGTTGACTCTTCTGACAAGCTCATCACAGGTGAGGTAGCTACAATGTGAACTGACTTCTCTAAGGGACACACAGCTTTCAGTTCCAGCAAATGAGTGGCTGCCTTTTTTCTGAGTAACCCTTTGAGTTTATGTGCTGAGACTTGAGAGCATTTGGTGGGCTCATCTGAAATGCCTCTCAATAATACTCTCCTCTTGTTATGAGTGAAACTCATCAACTTCTTCCTCCAGTGTATCCACATAGGTCCTTGATCCTCCAACCAATCAATTCCTAGTACCATGTCATAGCACTTCAGAGGTAGAATTCTGATATCCTGCACAAAGGTTTGGCCCTGAATATGCCACTGCATCTTAGGTATGAGTGTGTCAGATAACAACAGGGCTCCATCAGCTATTGTGAACTGAATAGGATCACAAGCTGCCTGAGGTTGATGTATCTGTTGTGCTAAGGCTGGGCTAACAAAAGAACCAACACTTCCTGAATCCACAAGGATTAACACCTCTTGAGTTCCAATGAACCCTTTGAGTCTCAATGTTCTATTCCTTCTCCCAGTCTTACTAGCTTGCTGTGTACAAGCAAAGTATGCACTTTCTGACCATCGGCACTGTCCAGGTTGTGCCTCTGAATCTTCCTCTGAAGATGAATAATCCAGATCAGTTTCAACTTGGACTGCTTCCAGTAGCTCCTGAATGACATGCAAAGGTACATGGGTTGGACATTTATGGGTTCTACCAGTCCATGGCTCTCCACATGTAAAGCACAAATTATTTCTCCTCCTATGCTCCTTTAGAGATAACAGTTTCTCTGACTGACTGCCTATTTGACTACTGTCAATTGGTTTGACTGCTTCTTTCTTCTGTTTAGCAGTATCAGCAAACCCTGAGAATCTGGACTGGGACTTGCTGCCCTCTGCCTTATGATGCCATTTACTCTTGCCCAATTCCATCTCAGCCTCCTGAAGCAAGGCTAAGGTACCAGCTGTCTCAAGATTTGTTGGCCTGTGCAGAGCAATAGGTGCTCTAATCTCCTCCTTGAGACCACTCAGGAACCGTGTCACTAGAAACACATCATCATAGTTTGGGTTATAGAGAAGGATACTATGCACCAATTTCTGAAACTTAGTCTGATACTCAGCTACAGATCCTGTCTGCCTCAAACTCTCCAGGTGTTTCATGTGCAAAGAATACTGATCTCGATCGAAGTAAGCACAGACTGCTCTATGTAATTCTGACCAGGTCTGAAACTTGCTTCTCAATTGCGCTGTCTGGAGCCATGTTGCCGCAGATCCAATGAAATTGAGGGCCGCAAACCGAGGCTTCATCAACTATGAGATGCCATATATGTCAAAGTACAACTCGCATTGCTCCTTCCACAGCCGGGGATTTTCGCCATCAAATTTGGGGAAGTCCATTTTGGGCGTCGAACCCGAACGAAACGAGTGAGAAGAAGAACCAGATGACGAATCATACAGTGAATTCATAGGATCAGAAACCATACCCTGCGGGTTAATCGGCGGAGGGGGTCCGAGTATCCCGCCTCCGCCCGCGCCGTGCCCACTGGGCTGCTCCCGGGTCGGTGTAGCCCGTCCCGAACTCGGAGCGAGGTTGAGGTCCATCCCACCGAGACCTCCATTCGCGACCAACGGTGGTGGTGGACGGAGCGGTTGAGGCGGTTGGGTTGGTGGGGGAACCGCCTCCAGGAAGTCGATCCGAGTTGCTGCTTCCGTAGTCTTCGTCAGCAACGCCCCGAGCGACGCATCCGTGGTGGTCCGCCAAGCCTCGAAGTTGTTCATCTTCTCGAGCATCTGATTCATCATGAGCCCGAAACCCTTGAACTCCGCCGCCAAATCTTCTACGTTGCTCGCCATCCGCGCCTGCAACGATGGCGTCTTCCTCTTCGGCGCCAGACTGGTGGTACTTCTCCCCAATGTCCGCTTGTCACCGACCCAATCAACACAGACCGGACCTACGAAATCGAACGTTCCTCACCGAGATGAAGAACGACGACCTGCCGCTGCGAATTACGATCGCGATCCAGGTGATTCCACGAACACGCTGATAACTGATTTGGGGAAAAAATTTTGTGGTAAGAAATCGAACCGCTCTGAATACCAATTGTAACGAACTAGGGATAGAAGTGGATAGAATCGGAATTTGGGGATAGATTCAGCAAGAAATTTGGAAGAACAGAGTAGAAATCAGACGAACATGAACTTTATTCAGAGGAAGAAGAAATGGGAGGTTTCAGAGTTTTCTTTCACGATACGGCAACTGTCTGTTACAACGGCTTATATACCGCCGCACCAACACCCAGACATGGCTGGACCCTTGGCTAAATGGGCCTGAAACTATAGCACGCGCGAAATAGAAATCAAACGCTTCAGCCACTTGCCGCCTTGCTGCGTGTGGTCGTCAGGCCCGTGACACACTACTATTAGCTCCGGCCACAAACCGATAGTGTTATAACACTGCCACGTAGAGCTAGAACCCAGTAGTGAGGATCACTACCGGGTCAGGCTACAAGATGCAATGACATGCCATTGTTCTTCACTGGTCGTTCAACCATGTTGGGAGCAAAGCTAAAGCAACTTTGGAACGCGGTCACTCCTGTCAAGGTCAGGCTTTTCTTCGGGCTTGCATTGCACGCCCATCTCTGGACGTACAGGCGATAGGAGGAAATGCCATGGTTTTGTAGGACTCCGATACTTAATTGTGCCCTCTGTGTAACCCGCAATCAGATACCACAGATCACCTGTTAACCACCTGTATGTCTCTACTTCGAGGGAGGTTTGGTGTCCTTGTCACGTCCTACGCACGGTTGAGCTTCATTGGTTATCACCAACAGCAGACGATGCCCTCCTGTCATGGTGGTTTAGAGCGCGGACCTTAGTACCTGAAGCTTCGTTTCGCCGAGGGCTTTTGACTCCATGGTGCTGCTGGTTTCTTGGCTTCTATGGAAAGAGCGCTGCAGCTGCGTCTTCAACACCTCAAGCACTTCGGTGCAATTGCTCTCGTGTATATATATAACTGTCTACATTTGTAACTGGGTCTTCTAAAAAAAAAGCAGTGTTGGCGGAGGCTAACTGCTGGATTGGGCTGGGTTTCAGGAACTGTCAGAGGCTCAGAGCTCGTTCGCCCAGCCCACTTAAACTGCTTGGAGTTCTTCGTCAGTCACCAAATCCTGTATAGTCTGTAATACCTCAAGCGGCTTCTCTGCTTTTTTTTTTTTTTTTTTGGGTGCTGTTGCAGCTTCTTTGACTGAGACCCGCTGCTCTCGACAGCTAGCTTCAATTCACTCAACTGGGGGTTTGTGTATTAAACTTATGTTTCTTCTTAATGAAATGTACATGCTAAGCATGTTCTCGAAAAAAAAGAACAACATATATGAAGGATACAAAATACAAAAGGAGAAAGATAAAGCATCCAGCTAGCAGCCACGGTTCATGAACCGCTGTGCATGATTCCGGTGGCTGTGGCCGGCCGCTGTGCAAGTGGCCATGCGGCTCGCCTGCTCGGTGCCGAGGGCTAGCTAGCTCCCTTACCCAGACGTTTGCGCGGAACTCTGTTTCCTCCGATGGATTTGTGAGAGCGAAAGAGAATCTAAGAGGGAAACAAAGAGACGTTGGAACGAGAGGTGAAAGACGACGCATGGGTTAGGTTGAACCAGGAAAAAAGAATGGTGGAAGTGGACTCTCGAGGACACAAGTTGACCGAGCTCTGTTAAAATGTCCGCTCAAAACACCTCCGCGGGACTGGAATTGGGTACGCGTAGAGGAGAGACGACGCGGTGGCAGCTAAAGGAGGGGAAGAGGTGGTTTCTACCAGCCGGGGGTCTCTCGATTTGCCTGGATGCAGAACTTCCTGGACCATGTATGACAAGTGCTTGGTTGGAGCCCTCGGTAGGTAACTGGCCCATGCAAGTGCAGCGAGCCAGGCACCGAATTTCAGGGCGCCTAGGCTCTGCCAGGCTCTCTAATCACTGTGAAAAGCTCTGGTCAGATAAAAAAAACAAACTCATGTCATCAAAAGTAGTAGTACTTTTGGTACTGTGTGTAATCTTGTTCATTTCTTCCTTCAATTGCTCTAGCTAGTTCACGTTGAAATTAGTATTAGTATTAGTATTAGTATTTTGTGTTTTCAATCATATTATTCTTGAAAAAAATGTATTTTGATCTTTTTATTTTTTACTAGTTATATTGTGTAATCTTGTATGATTTAAATATGCCAATAAATTTAAAGCTAGGCACAGGCTTTCAAGCAAGCGGATCATTTTCTAACTTGCTTGGCTAGATAGATTTTATTGAATTTCCAGACAACTCTCAGGTAACAGTTTTTATCAGGTAAGTCCTCCTAACTTTCCATCAAACAGGCCCTTAGTGTCACATTCTGAGTCAGCAGATCCCAAGTGTAGTCCCATCGGCAAAAACTGCTCTTCAAGGAGCTAAATCGTACTGTTTCGAAAGATGGATGAGTATAAAAAACTGGTGGGAGGCCAAGGGAGGCTAATTGGACTTTCACAGTAGTTTGGGGACGCCAAATAGACTTTTAACTTCTTAACGGATATGTAACAAGACAATCAGATAGAAGTTATAAGAACACATTTTGCCATCTCAAGTACCATTTCTACTTAATCATGAGCATGCCGCCTTAAGCCCGTTGGCCCGGCACGGGCCCGTTGATTTTGGCCCGGCCCAAGCACGGCACGGGCACGACTGCATAGGGCTTAGGGCCGGCCCGGCACGGTTAGAGGGCCGTGCCTGGGCCGCCACTGAAGCACAAGGGCCGGCATGGCACGGCCCGCTAAAAAGCAGAGGCACGGCGGCAGCCCGTTAGGCTGAGAATTTAGAGATGAATTTTTCACATGTTGCAAGTGAAACTATGAATTTTTGAAGATAGTTTTGAGATGATTTTAAAAATATATAAATTGTGCTATATTCTGTAAAATTCTTGTTAAAATTCAAATTTAGACGAATCTCCATCGTTGTTTTTTTTCTATTAGCGGGCTAAGGGCCGGCCCTAAGCCCTATTGGGTCGTGCTTTTTAGGACCGGCACGGCACAGAAAAAGGCCCGTAGGGCCGTGCCTGGGCCAGCGAGCAGGCACGGAGGGCCACTTCGGCACGGCACGGTGGGCCTTAGGGCCCTTTAGGGCCGTGCCCTATAAGGCCGCGCCTGGCACAGGGCTAGGACCGGACCGGCACGGCACGGCCCGTTGCTTATATATATTTCTTCCGCCGCTGCGGGAGGGAAACACCCCGACACCCCCCGCCCCCCGCGCGCCCCCCATGTGGGGTGACTTGGGCGGCACCCGAAAGCCCCATTCGCTGCCCTCCATCTTCCCCTTCCCATCGTGTCATCACCGAAGCAGGCCGCCAGCAAGGCCGTGCAGCTCGCCGGGATTGTGGAGGCCGGGCTCCTCCACATAACTCGGTGGCATGGGCTGCAACTTGCCGGCGGGACCTAGCCTCACTTGAGCCGCGTGGACTCGGCGGAGTCGCTAGCAGCAGAGATAGCGACATCGGTTGGTGCCAAGCTGGCGCATGGGGGAGGTTGCGGGCCTCTTCTCCTCTGCCCATCCTTCCTCCAGTATTGTCGAAGGCGATGGCGTGGGCACCGGATCCAATGTCCAGGTGGCTGGATCTAGCACGTCGTTGCAGGGGCCGGCGGCTACGGTGGAGGCCATGTCTGAGGCTTTGGCGCCGGCCAAAGGGTCCTGAAATGGTGCTCCAATGGCCAAGTCCGGTGCCCCCAGGGCATGGGGCGGCACCCAGGGGTGGGGCACCTGCCTGGCGGCTATGACGATGGAAGTCGACAATGACGACGTCAATTGCTAGAGCCGGCGAGGGGGGTCATTAACGGCCTTATTTATGCGGCGGTGTTACGACGCAAGTGGCGGAATGAGTCTGACCTTTGTGTGGCTCAATCAGAGGGATTGGTGATCGACACAGCTAAATGGCTACAGGCGCGTCAATGCCCAGCTGAAGGGGCTTCTACGGGGCAACGGGAATATTGTGATGGTGGTGCTTGCTCGCAAGGGACATGCATGTATGGCTTCTTTGGTTGACGTTCGTGCTAGAGGGTTTCTTTGATAAAAGCCTTGGCAACGGCGACGTCGGTCGGCGGTGCTTTCCTTGTTGGGGCATTGTATTTCTTCTCTAGCATTGCCATCCAAGGGTGAAAATCGTGTCCACTTTGGACGTGTGATGGTGGCACCATCAGCTTTGCTCTCTTATCGAAGGCGTCGCATTTGGATTATGGTTGTTTCCTCGATGTTTCCTTTGGCGGTTGCTCTTGCGTCTTAGTGTCGATTGACGCGTGGAGGCAGGATTTGCAATGTGAAGTCAGAGCTGCTGCGCCAGGGACGTGGCTTGGCAACAATGTCACGCGGCGAGACCCATTAATCGTATAGGGTGTGCAACCATTGGGGTGAGTTGTGGGTTTGTGATTGAAAGTCAGTGTTGCTCTCCCTGATCATGGGTTGAAGCTTGGCAACGTTGACCGGTTGTGGCTGCTTACTTTGGGCCATTGATGGGTGGCTCATTTGTGGCCTTCCATGGGAAGTCGGAGTTACTAATAGCTTGGTTTTCATACTCGGCAACGATGACTCATGTTAGTGTGTCGTGTTTGTGCTCATCCACGTCGCATGGGTTGGTTAGCCCCTCTCAGATGCCCTATATGGCATCTCGTGCGGCTAGTCTCTTTGCACATAATTTCTTTCATCTTAATTGGTCGAGCTCATACCTTTATTTGAAAATAAAAATAAGATAGGAGGAACATTACCTAGGTGAAATTTCAATGCGGTCTTTTTCCAGACAGCGTTGCTCGGCCCATGATGTTCGTCATGTTTTTTTTGAGTAATAGAGCTTTCATTTAATTCATCGCAAGAGTACAATCGGCTGCTGCCAGAAGGGCTAGCCAATCCGGGATACAATCGATCCAGAAAAGAGAACGAATGGTGGCCGATACAACAGAACCACAGAAATGAGCCACCGAGTTCGCCCTTCTTGGAACCCATCTAATACTGAATTCACTAAAACTCTTGCTAAGCTCTATTATGTTGAAACACAGACTATCGATACTGGAAGTAGTTGGGCTTGAACTCTTCAGAAGGTTTGCAAGTCCTTAACAGTCTACTTCAAGAACAACCCGCTCCAGCCCCAACTCCACTGCGAGCTCCAGGCCTTCCTTTGCCGCCATATGGCCTCCGCTGTTATAGCATCAGGAATGTCCTCGAGCCATGTTGCTGCTCCCCCAGCCACCAGCCTGGTATGGTCTCGAATGATCACTCCGGCACACCCCGTGCTTGATCCCTGTTCAAAACCTGCATCGGTGTTTACCTTAAACCAACATAGGTCAGGATTCTCCCAAGCCTCCCTGGCTCCTTGCCTCTTGGGAAGCTCCGGCCTTTTGAGGGACGCCAGGTCCTCCAGCAGTGATGAGACGAAGCGTGCCTACGCCCCTGGTTCCCATGTCTTGTGGCCATGTCGGCGCCCGTTCCGGCCTATCCACAGTGCCCAGGCTCCACAGATGATTACTGGTGTCGTGGCCGATGTAAGAGGGTCAGGATGTAAGACATCTGTAGCCCAAGAGCAAGGATGCATCTACGGGACCTTCACCCCCATACCATCTTTAACAGCTTCCAGAAGCGTTGGAAGAGCGTCTCGTTCTAATCACCACACACCTCGCAGTTGCTCTCCTTCTCAATATGCCTTCTTTGAGCTCTGATTTCGATGGCAAAGAGTTGTGGAGGAGCACTCTCCACCAGAACACACGAACCTTGGGTGGCACCTCCAGTTTTTAGAATGAAGTCCATGGGACAGAACCCTCCGAGCGAGACGCCTCTCTTGCATCAGCCATCGCCTTCTCCATTTGCTCTTGTTTCAGAACCCTGTAGGCTAACCGCACTGAGTAAGTGCCAGAATTCTCATGGGCCCAAGCTTGAACATCTTCCTCCAGCTGGGTGCTAGGCTTGATTTTGAGGACCTCCTTAGCCTCTATCGCTAGGAAGGATTTATGTACTTCTTCTTCATTCCAGACCCGTGTTCCCAGGATGAAGAGCTCAAGTACCCGTTCAGCTGTTGCCTTCTGCATACGAACCAAGGGTTGTAGAGATCGCACCCTAGGAATCCAGTTATCCTTCCAAATGCTAATGTCTTCCGGTCCAATTCTTCTAATCAGCCCTTGTGCTAGCACGTCTTGCCCATGCATAATGGAGCGCCAAGTAGCCGAACTCCGCCTTTTCTTGGTTGCCGAAAGGAAATCGCCGTGTGGGTAATACTTCCCCTTCAGCACCCGAGCGCATAGCGAGTTCGGACGCATCAACAGCCTCCACCCATGTTTCCCAAGTATAGCTTTGTTGAAAAGAGCAAAATCTCAGAAGCCCATCCCCCCATTTCTCTTTGATCTGGTAAGCTTCTCCCACTTGAGCCAATGCATCTTATGGTTATCAAGGGAGCTGCCCCACCAATAATTTGAGACTGTCGAGGTCAATTTCTGACATACAGCCGGGGACGACTTAAAGCATGACATTGAGTATGTAGGCACCAATTGCGCATTCGCTTTCAGTAACACTTCTCTTGCCGCACAGCTCAAGCTCTTCTCAACCCATCCTCCTACCATGCCGCGAACTCTGGCTGGCACGTAGTTGAACACATCCCCTGCACCTCTCTCGGCTGCTGTTGGCAGACCCAGGTAGCGTTCTCCTAACGCCTCGGTTCCAATCTGCAGGCTGTCATGTACCTCAGTTTTGCCTTCCTGATCACAGTTTGTGCTAAAAAAGACAGCGGACTTGTTTTTATTGACAAGTTGTCCTGAGCCTCGGTTGTAATCTTCAAGCACAGCAGCAACCCTATCCGCCCCTCTCTTGGATGCCTGGCCAGGTTGTGTATCATCATATCATCTAGTGTGTTTTTTTTTGTGAATTTAGACGACTTTTTTACCGTGGTTTGCACGGATTTTCATAGGAAGCTAGTTTGCACTAGATATATTCCCTATAAGTTTGGGTCAGCTGATTTAGGGGTTTGGCCGTATAGTCTTTTGTAAAGAGCAATGTTTTCTATGCCTAATACAAATACTATAGAAATGCGAAAAATGAACGAGATGATCTCCCTTTTTTGGCCCCAAGTTGAGGAAAATGAGGAAAAGTAAAGAAAAAAGTTCTGCTAAATTCTGAAAACAGTGACTTATACTAATTAATTTGGCGTGGCTATATTGAAAATAAAGGAATTTAATGGATAGCTATAGGTGTTTTAGATGTCCTTATGGTTGTCACAATTGTTATTGTTTTATCATAAATTATAAGATTCAGTAGTAGTTGGTACTAGTTTTGAGCGTCGAACAAAAATCTATTTTTTCTCCTCAAAAGTTCTATCATATATATGCATGTCGACCAAAAATTCACGTACTCTTCAGGGAATACATTGGCTTTAGTAGTGAGCAAAGCTGCAGCGCTATGAGGACCACGAGTTGCTACTTCAGGCTGCTCAGCTTGTGGAGGAGGCAACGTTACAGTTCTTTATGCATCGTTTGGTTGGTTATCCTCTTGTCGGATTGGTCAATGTGGTTATCCTCTTGTCAGATTGGTCAATTTGTCATACCTGATTTTAAACACAAAACCGAGTATAAATCTTATGTGTGCCTGTGTCTAGGAAACAATCTCACACATGAGACAAATTATAAAGGAATATCGTGCACAATGCTTATTACATCATTAATATTTAATCCATTGCAATAATATGACTATCAAAGTCTAACAAGCGAAAATAAAAAGATAACTAGTGGCATCTCTATTGCCACTAGGAACAATTGACTGATTGATTGCAAGTCTAGTAGTCCTCAATAAAGTTCTCGCATCCACCACAATATGTTACCCATCAAGGACCTTTTATCCAAATAATGAAAATAAACAAGTACAAGTACATCTCGTATTTAACAAGAATAACGTGAGGTTCATGAGGCTCAAAATTTGGCACTAGTCTGACAACATCAGATTTTAATCATTCTCGGTTTGAATGCAATTGAGTGGCAACAATAATCCAAGCTCAACAAAATTATGATCGGGTAAACATGAATAATGAATAGCAACAACAAAAAATATAAAACATATAACAAGTGATAATCATCTCTATTCCATAAGATGTCCAATGATGCTCGTGTTCATGAGCATGACTGTTATAACAGTTTGATTAACTATGCAGAGTATATACATCTTTACCCGTGAGTCATGATTTACCCTTTTGTCCAAGGGGATCAAGAAGGTCGTAGGGTTCACTATGAAGTCTTTCAAAGGTTCATACAACAAGTTAAGGCCGCTATGTTTCCATGACAAGCTGATATAAAAGCTCCCCTTTTAAATAGTTCACTCATAGAATCACACATAAGAATAGAAGCACACTATACCTATTGTGGCACGTCCCTCTTACGTCCTTCAGTAACCACTAATAAACTAGAAAGGTCCTCATACTTGACTAAAGCCTGAGCTATATATAACCCTCACGGTTGTACTATAAATCCTGGATTTCACTTATTAATAAGTCCTTAGAGAGAGAAATATGAAGCATCACAAAAACTATGCTCTAACCTCTAGTTTATTATTGCCAAAAAGCATGTTTTAACATTTAATTGTATATTGCATCAATCAAGATCACGGAATGTTATTTGAGTACTAGCATTATACTACCCAAATACAAATCCCAATAGGTATCGATCTAGGTTCATGAATATCAACGTCTAGGGAGAGTTGCTAGGTTATCAAGGTAGACACATGCATATAAATGATAATTTAGTGAATTAAATGAATAGGATACAAGAAAAATCCATGTTACACTTGTCTTGTTCCGAAAAATGCTGCTGTCCTGCTGGTTGTCAAAGTACCTTGACAACCGTTAAAACGTTCACCGTCTGTATCGATCATCAAACAACACCACCCAAACATCTAGATAATCATGCACGAAGCAAACAAGAATTAAATTAGACAAATACACCAAATAGTAGAAAAATATGTTGAAAAGCTTATGAAATTAATCTACGCATCGCTCCAATCACAGAAACGTTTAAACTTTATTAATTATAAGCTCTGAACGGTAATTTCGTAAATACTAGGAAATAATTTCAAATTAAAAAATGAGAATCGGAATTTCCATCCAGCCAAGGACGGCGAGCACGATTATGGGAAAAGTAGGGGCCTCTTCAGCAAAATTGCGCGCGAAGGGGTATCGGTTTCTTTGTACCGTCGATCCGAGGATAGATGGCTGATGGCTCGGATTAAAAGAAAGAGGGAGAGAGAAAGGACCGGCCGGCAACAATAGCTCCGGCGCGGCGGTTCTCATGAATCCCGGCGAGAACTCGCTGGCGAGCACGGAACTCGGCCTACCAGCCACGGAAGATCGTACCAAGTGCACCGGGAGAGAGAGGGGATGAAAGCGAACTCACCCAGAGGAGTGTCTCGCAGTCGGAGGTCAGAACGAAGAGGGCGCACGGCACTGTGTGGTGGACGGCTAGCTTCCCTGCAAGGTTCGGCGGCGAACCGTGAGCGATAGCAAGCAACGAGAGGAAATAAGAGGGCGAAGGTGGCTTCTTCACCTCGAGACAGAGCTCTCGTCTACGAGTTCTGGACGGCGGGGAAGTCGCAAGCGGCACCGTGGAGCAGAGCTCGGCAGCGGCGTCTGCTAGCTCGGGCTGGGGCGGCGATTAGGGCTAGGTTGCGGAAAACGGATACGGTAGGCAAACGTGGGGAGCACCTCGGCACGGTGGAGTCCCTCGGACCATCGGTGATCGGCCGGCTCGAACACAGCAAAGGGAAGGAGACGACACTGTACACGGGACCCGCGTGTCGGTTTTAGAGAAACGCGTCCCGCGCTCTATGGGCCGCGCGCTGCGCTGGTGGGCCGGCACAGGGGAAAGGGGGGAAGGCGGGAGCAGGCCGCCTGGTTGGGCCCGGCGTCCAACAGCGGGAGGGAAAAAAGGAAAAAAAGAAGAGCGCAGGGTCTGGGCCAAATGGGCCGCGAGTTGGGCTGATTTGGGCCTGTCGGCCTAAGGAACAAAGGAGGAGAAGTAATTCCCTTTTCTATTTTTCTCAACCAGTTTTCAAATCCAAATTTTAAACAGTTTTGAGTTCACCAGCATGAATGCACAACATGTATCTAGCCTTATAATTGATTTTAATTTAACAAAAATTATTATCTCCTACATTCCATGCACACATAGAGCTTATATAAATCATATTCATGCTATTTCGAAAAGATGCAAATTTTTAGGTGTTACACTTCTCAGCTCGAATGTGTTTGAGTTTGAGCCTTGGGCTTCAATTTGTAATAATTTGGTCTGACTCTACCATGTGTAGATTAAGCCAGATGCTTATTCTTTATCTAAAAAAAATACTGTAAGCTGTAAAATTGAGAAGTACAGTCATGGATATTCAGGATTGTATGAGAATGTCACTGATATATTCCTAAAATGGGTCATAAATCTTTACAGAGGGGAGAGAGGGTGAAGAAAGAAGGAATAAGAACTGCCTGCATCAAGTGAAAACAGCACTCACCATGTGCCTTAGAACCTCAATCATCACGCATAGATACAACTACCATCAACAACTGTATGCAGAAATGTTAGGTCGTATCCGGAGACCAGATTTATTCAGTATGAATTTCTCCTCGGAAGATGACATCTGAAGCTTCTGTCCAGGTCTCTATACATTCTGAGTTTTCAGTCAACCTTTTCCATACAAGCCAAAAACACATGTACAGTCAAACCTCTACTAAGAAGTTAATGAACCAAAGGATTAATGCCTAGCAAATACGGCTACCTTTTGTGTTCAGAATACAATCTAAACGATGCAACTCACTTGCAGCTACAAAGCTGCCCAACTCATAGTGTACTTCACCAACACAATTACAGTTTTGACATGAACGAAAGCCTCATCATGTGTGGCTTCCTCAGTTTTCCTGCATTTATCTTCTTTGCTTGTCTCTTTTCAGCTTCACTTTGCTCCTTGCGCTTCACCTGGAGCCTTCCTTCCCTGACATCCAGAGCAGGCACTCCGATGGACAAAAATCATCTCAGATCGTATGCTATTCTCACTGAAGAATTCTGCTAATCTATGGACCATCACATCGCGCTTACAGCATGTGATCTTCACCATCTTCAGCTTGGTGCACACGAATGAGCTTGCACTTGAAATGAATCCCAATCTGCTGTTATATGCCTAACGCAAAACAAATAATAACATGGTTTAGGCAGTGATCATGCACTTAAAACACTATGAGTAGACATTTGTGTGAATTTATTTATACACACCATGTCAAGGTGAAGAAAAAGCTTCTCTAAGTTTGGTGACTGCCCAAGTATGGATGCTAATTCATTAAAGCCAGGAGTTATACACCATTCACCAAGGGACAGAATCTTCAGGTTTTTGAATTCAGTGCTAGATTTTAATTCCCTCGTCAGCAGCACCTGCATATTTTGTATTAGAAATAATTCTGTCATCAATGTGCTTTTCAACCATAACCATTGGCTGAATGAACTACAACATTATACAATAATACTTCAACATAGGACAATTGACAGCATTGCAATCAATAATCACTGTGGACCAAATCTATGCGGTGGAAGTTATATCCTTTTTAGCACTAGTTTCACAAATGAATTAGAAATGAGCATTTCATAATGACAAGCTATAATTATCTTCATATGGAAGGTCATAAGTTATTTTTTTTTGTACCTCAAGTAAATTCTGCAGTGTTCAGTTTGCCCTTAAAATGCTCAAGGAACAAATATGCTGGCCATGCTATATCAAGAAAACGAAAAAAAAGAGCATATTCGGGTGAAATCCAAACAAACAATTTCCATAGAACTATAAGTTAGGATCAAAGTTCAGTAACAATGGCAGTGATTGAAACTTTTTCTGACACTGAACAATTGCATTATTACAAAGGAAACAATGTAGCAATTAAATATGTGGGTGATACTAAAAAGAGTTGAAAGAATTATTAAAGGCAAGAAACACTTTTTCATGTAGATAAATTTATTCACATGAAAGGCACTTATTCCTCAGCCCCTGAATTTTTAGTGAAGAACTTTATAACATTTCCATCATAAAAGTACGATAGAGACCCACTGAAAGTATTCTGATTGAATGGAGACCAATAAGTTATTTTAGACCTGCAAATATGTATTACCATTGTCTCAATTAAATCCTAATTCCAGGGTGTGTACATTTTTGGACATCAAACTATAAGTTAGGATCAAAGTTCAGTAACAATTGTAGTGATTGAAACTTTTTCTGACATTGAACTATTGCACTATTACATTAGGTTCAGTAGGATAGGAAACATATTGGCAATTAAATACGTGGGTGGTATTAAAAAGAGTAGAAAGAATTATTAAATACAAGAAACTTTTTTCATTTAGCTAAAATTTATTCACATGAATGGCACATATATATCCCACAGCCCCTGAATTATTAGTGAAGAACTTTATAACATTTCCATCATAAAAGTGCAGTAGAGACCCACTGAAAGTATTCTGATTGAATGGAGACCAATACGTTATTTTAGACCTGCAAATATTACCATTGTTTAAAATTCCTGAACTTTCAAAATATTGATCTACAGTAGTAAATTTAAACATTTCAATTCTATTCTACATAAATTTATCAAGAGAATTATCTAATTACTCTCTTAGCTCCTTCCCACACATAGCCATCACTTTGCAAAGTGTTCAGAAAAAGAAATATCCACAGTGCACAAAAGCATATAAAAACTAAAAGGTACTAGTATGAAAGTATGAAATGTACCTCTCCTGGATGAGCTAAGAGGCCCAGTGTTTTAACATGTGAGAGGCTGCAAAGCATACCAACACCACCAAAGTCACAAGAAATCTTGCTTCCATACTCTCCATTGCAACTTTTCACAGGTTCATCTCCACTGCGTTTATGTCCATAAATCAAATACTTGGATCCTTTATGTCTGTCCTCTGCAATCACACTATAACCCAGAGTACAGTCATCGTCCTCCTCATCACTTGGTGCGGACCAATCAGAATCATAGTAGACACTATTATCATCAGATTCGTTGTGTTTGCTATCACCAGAGTCACAATCAGATTCATTGTGTTTGCTGTTATCATCTGGCTCATCCTCCTTCTGTGGCCATTGACAATCAGAAAGCAAGCAAGAATCATCAAGAACAATAGCAGCTGTGACTAGGAATTCCATTTTCTGGATCTGAGGAAAGTGTTGAAAAGGCTTGATGCAGTGCAGCAAGACAAGGTTTGGAGCATGAATCCTGAATCCAATAGCGAATTTGCAGCTGATCATAGTCAAATACTTGAGCGATGTGGATCCAATCTCCTTGCCCTCTACTGAACAATTCTTGAGCTCTAGTTCTTCCAAAGAAGTGCACCTAGAACGGAGCTGCGTGAGGGTGGTGTCATCCAGCTTGACACGAGAGAGCTTCAAGATCTGAAGGTTGCAAGAACCGAGGCCAGAGCAGTCAGGATACTTATGCGTGCTGCTAGCAATCCCAAGTTCTGGATCCACGGAACATAGCCAAAATTGCTGCTGAACTGCAGGGAGACAAGGTTAGGAGCATCAACAGAGAGGAGGCCCTTAGGAATTTCGCACTTGATCATGGTCAAACGCTTCAGCAATTCAGACTATCTTTGTGGCCTGAGGTATGAGACAGTCGTTGAGTTCCATCTCTTCCAAACAAGTGCACCTAGAGCTGAGCTTCGTGAGGATGGGGTCGTCCAGCCGGACATGGATAAGCTTCAAGATCCTGAGGCGAGTCTTGACGAAGTCGTAGCCAGCCATAGTGAAGCTCGTGTACTCGGGCGCCGGGTACACGGCGTGATGCTCCCCGGAGAGCTCGATTTCCTCCGCGCCATGCCTGATGGAGTAGGCGATCCAGCGGTTGGCATCGACGTCGCCGGCCTCGTGGCTCCAGCAGAGGCGGAGCGAGTCCAACGGCACGAAGTGCCGCCGCCGGAGCAGCAGGTTCTTGACGAATTTGGCGAACGCCGCCGTCCGGGGATGGCCGGCGCGGCCGATGTCGCCGTCGCTGCAGGGGCACGGCTGGCGGATGTCGAGGCGGTTCGCGGAGGTCCACAGGTGGCGCCACCTCTTGGAGAGCACGCACGTGCGCACCACCTCTCGCCCTGAGGTGCGACATGACATGGTGGAGGATCTTGTCCGGGAGGCGGCTGAGGCGATCGCCGGCGCCGCCAGCAGCACCGGCACCGGCACCACCACCGTCACCGCCACCGCCTCCGGGCGTCCCCTGCGCTGCCGCGTCTTCCGGGGGCATTCTGTCCACGAACGGGTTGCCTGCATGGACAGAACGGCCGGGATGAACAACCTCGGAATCAAAGAACTGTGCAGCAGGCAAGAAACCAAGGACGGGATTCCATCAAAACAGATTCGCATGCATGAGCCGCCAAGAAAATGTCGCACGAATCAGCAATGGAGGAGAGGAAAGAAGAACTGACCAGAACAAGAGATGGAGATGGAGGCCTGGAGGAAACTCGCTGGACCGTTGTGGCGGGCGGGTTCTTGCTGCCTCGGTGCCGGCAACAGCGGGCTTTTTAAAGGAAGACCATTATGAAAACTGGGCTTCGGAGATAGGCCATCCCGTAACGGGGCTTCGGAGATATGCGAAGCACGACTCAATCGTTAGAATGTCATCCGATGGATTTTAAAGCATCTTATTTCCCTTCTGCCCCTGCCCCTTTCTTTTTTCTTTCTTTCACGATGCCTTGCTCGCACGGAACAGGGACGGAGAAAAAAAACGGATCGAGCCGAGGGCGCTGCTGCTCGCGAGCGCGCTCGCCCGCCCGGCTGCCGCCGCCCCACGCGCAGCGTGGCGAGCTCCAGCGCCCGCACGGCCCAGCCTCGCCCCATGGCCGCCCGCCTCCTCGACGCGCAGCCTCGCCCCACGGCCGCCCGCCTCGTCGACGCCCAGCGCCCCAGCGCGGCAAGCGCCGCCCCACGATCATTGTGCCTTGGCATGAATCATGATAATGGAAGAGAAATGATCGAGCCGTGTAATTCCATGCGAACTCTACTAGCTGCCACCACTCAATTTGCATTTACATACATCTACGTACACCGTACGCCATAATAATTGAAACAAACACCGTGGACTGGTAGGCATTGGAGGAGGACGGGAGCAGAGCTTGCTCCAGAGTAGTAATGCGTGCTCGCCGTCGCTTCTCGTACATGCCACAGGGATGACAGCACGGCAGCAGCCTGGCTCGGCATGGCTACGGCTATGGCTCTCCCGCCAGCGACGGCCGGGGCGGCGTGTGGCAGGTGGGGCAGGACGCGCGCGCGCGAGCCAGCCTTCCGCACAGGCGCCGTGGAACCCATGGCTGCACGCCGGGAGCACGCGGACGCGCTTCGCCGCCCTCCAGCTCGGACAGGCAGATGACGGGCTCCGAGCCGGGTGGCAGCGGCCGGGCGGGTGAGCGCGCGTCGCGTCGCGAGCAGCAGCCCCGGCTCGATCCGTTTTCTTCTCCATCCCGTTCCGTGCGAGCAAGGCACCGTGAAAGAAAAAAAAAGGGGCAGGGGCGAAGGGGAATAAGATGCTCCAAAATCCACCGGATGGCATTCTAGCGATGGAGTCGTGCTTCATAATGGCATATCTCCGAAGCCTCGCTGCGGGATGACGTATTTCGAAGCCCCCAGTTTTCATAATGGTCTTTCTCCAAAAAGCTCGGCAACAGCAGAGCAGAGGCTTCGGCTCTCGTTCCGTTCCCGGCTTCCCGCTTGAGGAAGGGAAAATGGGAGGACAGGTGGGCGGGTGGCCCCTCACGAAAGACCGTCTTATGTAACCTCCGTATATTAACCTCTCTATCTGTGTTATCTGTATTGTATTAACGGTATATTTCCATATGTGTATAGATTGTTTATTGCTCCCTCCATTCTAAATTATAAAAATATTTAATTTTTTGACTTTTAATTTGATTACTCATTTTATTTAAAACATTTATACGAATATAGTTAAATTTACAAAAATTTTAAAAGAACTTTTATTAATAAGGCAAACCACAACAAAATATATGGCCTTGTTCTCTTGTTTCATCAGTTGGACTTATCAGCTTTCCGAACAATATTTTTTGCTCACATCAAACCAGTCAATTTGTCGTATCAGCCGGCTTATGTCACCGGCCGAACACCAAGCATCGGAGAGTTTGCATAAATTTTTAAATAAGAGTGATCAAACTTAAGATAAAAAAGTTAAATATCTTATAATTTTTAACACAGAGAGGACTATATAGGCACTGAGCAGCAGGAGCCTGTGCAGCACTGTGAACACTCGTCGATGTTCGCTGCAGGAAAGGACTTTGAGGCTATGGTCGTGCCTAGGCCACAGCCCACACCCACACTTAGCTAACATCCCTTGGGAGTTGGGACACCATGTCCTGTGAGTGTCATTGGTCATTTTGTACGTAGCAGATGGGCGTAGTGCCCTTGTAGCCAGAGCTCGCGGTGGCCGGTGCTCGGAGGTGCCACTGCCACAGTGGGCCTTCGATCGATCCCATGCTGGCTGAGGTAGACGCCTGATAATCCACCTTCCTGCTCTTCTTCAGACGATGGCCCCCCATAGCCATACTTGCTAGTCGCCACCACCTACACAACGCATGCTGCCGAGATGGATGGGTCTCCTAAGGCTATGTTTTGATGTCAGTATAGAACTTGACATCCCGAACTGATACTTTATTTCTATAGAACTTGACTTACACAATGATTGTTTTAGGGATTACATAGGTGAACTCACTAATTAATTAACTGAGCATGGATAAATTTTACAGCAGGTGCACCTATGTTTTCTTCAATTAAATCTCCCAGCTGGTGCACTGCATAAAGAGACAAGGAAAGGTGGACTTGCTTTACTCTATTTTCCCTTTCTGGCAACAGTAGCCATTTAGATCACACGCTACTGGGAGACCTGGCTTGGTGGCTGACCGCAGGAGGACTTGGTTTAGGGAGCCTTGACTTCATGTAGGAAAGCAGCGGTCAAGCCTGCAATGGTGGCTGGCCGCAGGACTTGTGTTGCAGCCATAGGGGATAGGTGTTACCACCTCATCCTCGCCGAAGCTGGTGGCATTGACACAATTGTTGATACAATTCTGCAACTCTTAGAATATATTGTTCTTTTCGACCGTAAAAGGGGCAAATAAACAATTTAGTAGTACAAAATAGTCTTGAAAGAATTCATTTTCATTTTTTTTTCCTGTTTGGGGCTGCACCAGAAATTCAGAAACATAAATTTTAAAAAGGTGGAGAGCGAATTAAAATTATTGAGAACTGTCAAGTAGAAATATAAACAGCATCCAGCTGCCTCACTCATCAGTGATCAGACATCACATAATGAGCAACAATAATGACAGCACACAGAAACCTGAGTGAATTCCATGCCCAGATATATTCAGTAAGCATTGCTCCTCAGCAGCCTGGAGCTTTAGTTCTAAATTGCTTTACATCAGATTTTATGTGAACCCATCCTACACGATCCAAAGAACACATGTAAACTCATAATAAGTACACTGAAATGTTGATATACCACAGGAAAACACATCACACTTCTGCCACATTCTTCCATTCAGAATACAATCTAATCTAAGCAAGCAACAAGCTGTCCAACTCACTGTCTTCACAAACACTGCTGCGGTATCACATCAGTGTACCCTCATCGCTGGGGCTTCCTCACTTCCCTGCCTTATTCTGCTTTGCTGGTATCTTCTCAGCTTCAGTTTGTGCCTTGCGCTTTGCCTGGGAACCTGTACCCCTCTTGACAACACAATCGCAAGCATTCCAATGGAAGGAAATCTTCTCACGTGGTATGCTATTCACATGGAAGAACTCTAACAATTTGCGAACAATATCATGCTTACAACATGTGATCTCCACCTTCTTCAGGTTAGTGCATGCAAATGAACTTGGCCTTGGCTTGAAGCCTACTCTGACCTTGTTGGCCTAATGCAAAACAACAGACTTACTTTAGGGATTGAGCATGTGCTTAAAACTCTGAACAAACATTCATTGGGCTTGTGAATTTGAAGTTTTATACACACCATATCTAGGTGAACAGAAAGGTTCTCTAAGTTTGGTGAGCGCTGAAGTATGGCTGCTAACACATCAAGGTCAGGAGTTATACACCATTCCCCAAGGGAGAGAGTCTTCAGGTTTTTGAAATCAGTACACAATTTTGATTCCCTCACGAGCAGAACCTGCACATATAGTACACAAAAGTGCATCGTCCAAATTTAACCACTGATCCAAACAACCAGAATTTCTTGTACATCTAGTTATTATATTGGCTCATTTATGCATAACCACAAATGTTGACATTTGACAAGTATTGAGAAATATTATCCAGCATGTAGCAATGCATATAGCAGGAGACGATTAAGCTGTACCTCTCCTGAGTGGGCAAATAGGTCCATTGTTCTAACTTTTGAGAGGCTGCAAAGGATACCATCTCCCCCAAACATTCGCCCACAATCATTGTTGTACTCCTCTGGAACCTCTTCATTGCCCACAGTATGGCTATCGCCGTCTTCACCAGGTCCAGAACAAGTGTGATTACCTTCAGAATCTTCAGTGCCAACATGTGGACCATCATGGTCAGACTCATCTTCTCTGTCCGGAGTGGATTCATATTCACTATTACTGTCTGATCCCTCAGCATCAGAATGTGCACCATCATAGTTAGAATCATCTTCTTCGTCCTGAGTGGATTCATATTCACTATTATCATCTGATCCGTCAGCACCAGAATATGCACCATCATGGTCAGACTCATCATCTTCGTCCTGATCTGATTCACTATCACTGTTATCATCAGAGTCCTTAACCCAAAAATGTGCAAAATAGTCACCACCATCATCATCATTGAATTCGTCTTTGTCATCATCCTCCAATATCCATTGACTATCACTAGTCATACAAGAGTCATCAAGTGTGATACTCGCTATCACTAGAAAATCCAAGTTCTGGAACTGAGGAACATGTCGAAATGGTCTGATGCAGCATAACGAGACAAGATTCGGAGCATGAACCACTGGTTCAATAGCGAACTCACAGCTGACCATAGTCAAGCACTTCAGTGAGGGGGATCGAATCTCCTTGCCGACCACAGAACAACACTTGAGCTCAAGCTTTTCCAAAGAAGTGCACCTAGAACAGAGCTGTGTGAGGGTGGTGTCATCCAGCTTGACATAAGAGAGCTTCAAGATCTCAAGGTTGCAAGAACCGAGGCCAGAGCAGTCAGGACACTTATGCGTTACCCATTGGTTTACATTGGATGCTGCTAGCAACCCCAAGTTCTGGATCCACGGAACATACCCAAAATTGTTGCTGAACTGCAGCGAGACAAGGTTAGGACCATCAACAGAGAGCAGGCCCTTAGGGATTTTGCACTTGATCATGGTCAAATGCTTGAGCAATTCGGACTGTATCTTTGTGGCCTGGGGTATGAGACAGTCGTTGAGCTCTATCTCTTCCAGAGTATTGCACCTTGAACAGAGCTCCGTGAGGGTGGTGTCATCCAGACTGAGATGGGTAAGCTTCAAGATCTTGAGGCCGGTCCTGACTAAGCTTTCGCCATCAATACCTTATTTTACTAGGACTTCGCCATCAACAATGAAGCTCATGTACTCCGGCGTCCGGTACCCCATGTGATGCTGGGCAGACAGCTCGATTTCCTCTACCTTGTGCCTGACGGCGTGGGAGATCCAGGTGTTGGTGTCACCGTCGTGGGTCTCGTGGGCCCAGCAGAGCCGGAACGAGATCAGCGGCACCAGCGGCCGCCGCAGCATGAGCAGTTTCCTGACGAGAGTTGAACGCCTTCTCCCGCGCCATGCGCTGGTAGGCGGAGAGGCCGGCGCCGCGGCGGCAGAGGCACGGCTGGTGGATGTCGAGGTGGTCCGTGTAGGTCCACAGGTCGCGCCACTGCTGCGAGAGCACGCAGCTGCGCACCGCCTCCCACGCCTTGAGGTGCGACAGGACCCGGAGGAGGATCTTGTCCGGTAGACGGCTAAGGCCGTCGCCAGCGCCACCGCCGCGGCCACGGCCGCCGGACGCCCCCCGCGCCGCTGCATCTTCCGGCGGGGCCATTTCGTCGAACAGGTTACCTGCACGGAACACGGCGACCGGCATGAACACCAAGAAGCCAGAATCAAGAACTCTGCAGCGCGCGCGAGGAACCAAGAAACGCAAACAGCTTGTGGGCAGTCCGTCGTGGAAATGGAATCGCATCCAAGAAGAAGACGAAGTTCTTTTCTTTCTTTTTTTTTCTTTCTTTTTTTTCTTTCTTTTTTTTTTTTTTTTTGTTTACAAAGACGGTTGCCTATATACAGTATATAGGAATGTGCGTATTTCATTTGTGCTGAAAGTAGTATGGGCCTCAGTGAGCTTATCATCTATCAGGCTATACAAAGACAGAATTGCATGATAAAGTTACTCAGTGAGCGTGTGTTATGCTTTAGTTCAACAAAATAATTATAGAAGATGCATTTATAAATTATTTTAATTAATTATAAAAAATATAGATCAAAAGTTATAGTAAAAATTTTATACTAAAGTATATCATATTATATGTCTATTTATAGATATACTCATGTGGAGTCTAATAAAACTAGATTTTCTATTTTATGATTTTTCTGTGATTTACTATGATTTTTCAAAGGTTCAGCCAAAATAAATAAAAAAGAAAAAGACTAGCAAAAACTTTGTACTAAAGCATACTATATTATATATTCACTGCATAGACCTACTTATGTGGAGTCCAATAAAATTAGATTTTTTATTTTATGATTTTTTTGTGATTTACTATGATTTTTCAAAAATTTAGCCAAAAAAATAAAAAAGAAAAAGACAAAACCACTGTTACTGTAGCAAACCACCGTCAAAACCACTCCAGAGAGATAAAGCGCATGGTTTGAAAAGTTGAGGGAGGTTGTTTGTCTGGTTTTGGAGTTTAGTGAAGAAAAATAGACTTTCGCGAAAGTTAAGGGAGAGAAAGTAGACTTTTTTCTTTCATGTATACACTAGAACGAAGCCTGTTAGATGGGATACTTTTGGGCCAATTTCTCCCTCCTGGAATTGAAGCCTGCCACTCAAATCACTGAAATTGCATGATTTGTTCCCGAGAGAATTACCCTCCAAAAACCTGCTCTGTCCATTCCTAAATAACTGTACTTCCGAAGAATAAACTTTGACTAAATATACATAAAAAGTGTTAATATTTATGGTATATAATTAGGATGATTGGAAAGATCTTTGAATCTACTTTTTTTTATAAATTGATTTAGAGATATAAATATTACATGTATTTTTTACAAATCGAGTCAAACTTATGGCACGAAAACCTAAAGTGATAGCCTTTGTGGGATGTAGCGAGTATGACTTTCTTGCATCGTCTTTCTTTTGCTGAAGTTACCTATAAGATCTGAAAAAGAATTTGACTTACTGCCTTCGATCCATTTCAGCCACTCAACGGTGTTAAGTGAGGGTTAAAACAACCATTTTACCCTTGGTTAAAATAACTATTTTACCCTTGGTGAAAAATATTTTTTGTCTTTTTAAAAATATTTTTTTGCTATTTTTTGGGTGTTTTCTGGACAAAGATTTCTACAGGCGGTTCCTTAAGAGAACCGCCTGTAGAAATCCATTTCTACTAGCGTTTTCAACCAACCGCCCGGTGGAAATCGGCCATTTTCACTTGCCTCTCCCACTCGGCGGTTGGGAAAAACGCCAGTGAAAATTGGTTGTAAATCGTCTGTGGTGGTGTTTTGTGTACTAGTGTTCATTGCACGATTCTTTAAAGGCGTAGAACTTTTTTTCACCAGCAAAGATTTTTGTTTTGCCTCAACAAACTTTCATTCCAATAATTAGAAAATTATTGATTGTTACACAATCTAAAAAAAGTGTGTGTATGTGTGTGTGTGTGTGTGGGGGGGGGGTGCTTTTCAAATTTGAAGCACACTAACCAATGCTTCCATTTTAAGCTTAATTATATAATAGGAGGGGTCGGCTGCAGTGTGTGTGGGTGGGTGGGGGAGGCATCTTTGTTGTTTATATGGGTACTCCCGTGGTTCACCAACGTTGTCTTTACGAACAATTGGAATCAGAGTCTACTTCATTTACTGCCTTGAGAATAGTCTTGGACGAAAATTAAGTGAGCTAATAATGAGAAATATGTATAGAACTGAAACAAAATTATGGTTTTAATTAATCTACACGTATAACAAAACTTAGGGACCGTTACTCTGAAACAAAATTATGGTTTTAATTAATCTACACGTATCACAAAAATTAAGTGAGCTAATGAGAAATATCTTTTTGGAGCAGGACAAGGCGACGATGACACTGGGTTGGAGTAGGGAGTGGTGAGGCTAGAGTGCATGAATGGAGCAGGGTGGCAGGGGCGACGCGAGGTCGGGCTGGTGCAAAGTACGTGTTGCAGGGTCACACCATCGCGGAATGAAATATGCAATTTGCAAATGTAGAGAAGAAGTACATACCCTTCAACCATAAGGAGAAAAGGAGATATGTGCGTTGGAGCAACATAGAGAAATGTGGAGAAAATTTAAAGAAAAGAAAAAAAAATAGAAGGATGATATAAACATTCTATCCTTTTCAGCTACGTGGAGAAAGCTATGTTATTTAAAATTTTCTAACTAGTGAAGCTAGAGCCGGGAAGAGCTGATTCATAGCTATAGCTGTTTTGGCTAGAGCTCAAGCTTAGAGCGATCACAATGTTGTCACAAAAATATTTCATATGGAATTTAATATTCAGTACCACGTGGCTACAACATTGTTAGAGTGGTCCATAAGAAAAAAAGAAAACATACCCCATAGTACCATGGCCAGCACACAATAAGACAATAAAAAAAATGCTAGCGGCACTATATATCTGACACAATCACACAATACGTCAAAGAAACAAGGAGCCATTATTGGCTCCTGCAGGTAGCCTTTGGTCCTCTTCCATCTTTGTGCGTCTCTGTCCACACACCACAATTGCTGAACTCCCCCCTCCAGCTGCCTACAAAAGTGAATGAACTTGTACCCAATTCTCACCAACTGTGATTTGGAACAACACTAGTAGTTTCAATAGAACCCTCCCTAGAAACTTTTCAAACCTCATGAATCCACCGACCATATGGCCATTCTCTTCCCAGATTTCAAGGTGTTGAACAACAAAGTTGGCTACATCCCCTCCACCAAGCTTTCAAGGATTTCACCTTCACCTTCATCAAAGTGTTGGTCCTTTGGGAGCTACAGCAAATAGGCCACCATCAGTGCTATAATTTGCCCATTTGGCTAGAGCTGCAACCAACACTTATTCACGTGTTTTGCACACAACAGAAGCAATCAGTAAAAAATAAAGACTTAAGTGATACTCCCTCATTATTTTTTATAAGATACACACAAATATTAAAAGTCAAACTTTAAAATCTTTAACCAATAATTTAGCTAATAATTTTAATTATTATACTATAAACTTGATATACTTAGATTTATCAAATGTAACATGCAGATATTATAAATTTATAAATAAAAGTAACATTGGTCTAACATAACATAAATAAATGTTCATAGTGTAGTTTAGGAGACCATATCATGTATGGGCACCGCGCCTTATAAAAGGTAATAGAGGTAGTAGCAATGAACCAAAGAGGTGTCAACACATCAATTGGAGTGAAGAAGAAAATGAAAGACTACTACTTCATAGACACATCACTCCACTGATCTCGTAGTTAGCATATATTGGAAAGCTAGCTACTGAGTTCAACGACAATGCGGCAAAAAATGGCCACAAGAGGCCAGTTAAGCACATTGAAGACCCAATGGGATGATATGAAGAGAGAGATCACAAAGTTTGGTGGGGCTTATGCTCAAGCTATGAGTCTAATTAATAACATGGTTCTAAAAAGTTCCCTTGAGATGTTTAAGAGAAAACAAAGATAGGTCTTTCACATTTTAGTTGGAAAGTGATTAGAGAGATGCCCAAATGGCGCAGAATCATCCAAAAAGAGAGCAAAACCAAAAAGACCAAGATATCTAACTCAGGGTTGTATATTTCTTCAGCCAACCAAGACACGGATGGGAAACTACGTGTAAAAAGGAACACCCTGAGGGGCAAAAGAAAGCAAAGACAAGGCTGAAAGGGACATGAAAAATCTGCTGCATCATTTTCTTTGAGCAACCAAGAAGCCAGAATATGGTTATATTTCAATAAATTGTGGAAGGAGGGAAATCGGGGATGAAGACAATAGTGGTAGCGGCAGCGGATAGATTATGCAGACGGAGTCTTCCATCCACTCACATGAAGGGATACCAAAAGTTGAGGAGCGAGTTTTTTATTTCAATCATGAGACCCATTCTTATTTAAAACTAGTCTAGATACATTGTGACTTGCAATTTAACTAATCCTTGGGACCTACTCCCTCTGTCCTAAAATATCTGTCACTTTCGCTTTTCAAGAAACAGGTACTGGTAATTTTTATAAATACTAAATATTTTCGATTAGTATCATAATTAATATTATTGAAAAGATCTTTGAATCTAGTTTTTAACAAATTTATTTGAAGATATAAAAATTACATGTATTTTTTTATAAATTGAATTAAACTTTGCATGGAAACTGAAAACGACACTTAATTTAGGACGGACAGAGTACCTACACAAACCAATTGATCCGTGTATATATATTTTGGTTGCTCTTACAATCATTCTATCGCTTAACGTTTGATTTGATAGATGGAGTAAGTCACGTCCAATATAGTAATTGTTGGCATCCCGTGGGTGGCTCTGTTGTTTTGTACACACGCAGGTCTCACCTACTGACACGTGTACTCGTCTGAATACCATCTCTTTCTAAATGTCTATCTTTCTCAACTCTCGAGAAATAACTATTAGCATTTTTAAAAATAATAAATATCATCGATTAGTATCATAATTAACATTAGAAAGATTTTTTAATCTAGTTTTTTAATAAATTTATTTAAAAATATAAATTATATATATATTTTATACAAATCGAGTTAAATTTATGATATGATGACAAACAAAAAGATACGAATGAAGTACTCGAGAGACTACACGTATGCGGTACCGCATTTAATATCCACCCGCGTTGTTGGGAGGTCTCCGTTGGCTACCACTAATAAAAAATAATTATAGCTAAATAAAGAAACCTAATAAGATATCAACTAATATATACTCTTATCAAAGTCAGAGACTCAAACCTAAACAAAGAGAATGCAGCACTTATCTAAGAAACCTAACGTACTTATCTCTTCACGCTCATGCACGGACGATCACCATGATGTCTCCTTTGCATATCTACCATTGTTTTGCTAACATGAGTAAGATTCATGTAAGTAAACTAACTAGTCAAGGCAACGAACTAATTAGAGACACTTACAAACATATTGTAAGGCTATCCGCACTTATCATCCTCCATTTCCCTACTCTATACATCCTGGTCGTCAAGATTCTCTCCTTTATATACGTTTCTTCCACACTCATCATCCTTTATATTTTATACTCTATACCAACTACTAATAGTGGTCCCACTTGTCATTATCTATAAATTTTATCCAAATATATTCATGTGAGATCTTGTTTTGAAGAGTTTATTGAAACAAATTTAATGGTACAATCGAAATTTAATTTGGTATTTTGGTTTAAAAGTTATAACATTATTTCTTTCTTGTATAATATGGAACCCGCCATGCAAAGTCTGTCCTTTTTGCTTTTTGATCCCACCAATGGCCATGCGCGCTGTCCCTGCTGCGCTCAGTCCTGGTGGACAGCTGTTGCTCCCGCCGGCCTCCACCCTCTCCCCAACTCTCTCTCTCCGCGGGCCCCGGCCATGGCTGCATACTCCACACGTCCTGTATCACGTTGGGAATGGCGTGTCTGCTCGCGTGCCGTGCGGCATAGCGCACGCCGCTGCAGGCCTTTCATCTGAGCTGGCGCACGGTACCGGCATGTACCGGACTGCATGCCGTGCCCAGTGCAGATGGTCTAAGACGTCTCTAAATTTAGATGTGGCCCTATTTTTAGAGGTGTTCTTTGCAAAAAGCGGCAGACAACCGCGTTGTCGGCACAGTTTTTACCGCGACTAACTGTCCAGCCATTTAAGACACGTTGCATATATAGATATCGACTGCAGGTTACACGCGAATGCTCTCACCGGTGCTGTATTTTATTTGCGGATGAAAAGAATCTTATACTTCCTGATTTCGGAGTAGTTTCCAATATAATAGCATGCCCGCGGCCGGCATCAGATGCCACTGACTGCTTCGTTTCTGGCATATTACATATAGTTTTTGTCCAACTTTTTTGGCGTTGTTGACTCAAGCATTTTTGAGTCTGAGTATGAGTCTGACTCGGATCGTCGAATCTGAGAGAGAGGAATTGATCAAATCACTTGGCGTCCGTCACGCATGACAGCAGGGACGTGCACAGCAGCCAGCATTGCCTGTTTTGTTTGGCAAACAATTACTCCTTCAGTTTTAAATTATAGTTCATTTAATTTTTTTACCTAAAGTTTGACCGTTTATCTTATTCAAAAAATTTATCCAAACATAGTAAAATTTAAGTTATTCTTGACATAATTTTTTAAATAAGACGAGTGGTCAAATTTAAAATAAAAAAAGTCAAACGAACTATAATTTAAAGCGAAGTAGTTGAAGGAGATGGGGAGTGGTTACCTTGTCCCCGGGCCCCCGCGTGACGACGACGTCGTTCCAGTTCCCAACGACTCTGCTCATCAGCTCTCTCCAGCCTTTGGTTATACATAAGAGACGAAGAAAATGGCGACACGGCTGCAAGGCCGGTGGTGGTACGGTGCGAGTGCGATTCATTAACAACTGAAAGCGATATATATAGCCATAACTCCGCTACTAGCTAGCTCCACACCTCAGGTCAAAGTCAAAATATAAGCTGCTAGCTAGCTCCACATCTTCGAACTGGAATTGAGCTTTCTTCAAGGATCTCGGCAAACGGCAAGCGCGGATAATGGTGGAAACGGAGGAGGAGCAGCGCTCTATGCAGCGCTGGCAACGGCTCCAGCGAGCGATGGCCACGGAGGACTTGGTGGTGCCTGAAGCACAGCTAGGCTCATGGCTGGATCCGGCAGCACAGCATGCAGATATAGATGCAGACGAAGAGCTTGAGCTTGAGAGGAGCAGAAGGGATCCTACGACGAAGGGGTGGCGATGGTTGAAGGCCGTGTCCATGGTGGCCTTCACCAGCCGCCCCAACAAGACGACGACGACGGTGAAATATATGCTTTCCCTTTCCCTTCTCTTTCAGCTTTGCATGTAATTGTTTTTCTTGTTCCGTCGGGTTTCATCCTTTAATTTGTGGCGCTATGGCTAGCTAGCTAAGATCAACAGCTCAACCTAACTAGAACTTCAATTTGCTGTTTTCCTTTTCTTTATATAAATTGTTTCTTTAAGTTTATACAGGAGTAACTCATATCATAGCGTCATATGTATGTGTGAATTCGTAACTATATATGTCATAAAAATATCTTGATATGTACTTTCTTTTTCATGATTTTCATGTGTGTTTCCATGGATATTTAAGTAGTATAGAATTAACCAACAAAAAAATCTGATATGTTTTTCACATATGTTATGATACAATTGCACCCTGCAAATGTGAAGTCAATTAATACACAACTTGTACAAAGATGAAAGAATAGAGAGAGACCTCGCATCCATCTTGAAAAGGGCGCGGTTGGCTGTTGGCTAGCTCTGCGGCAACAACTTTTTGTACAACATATGCCCATTGATGTGTGTTTCATTAAGAGGATAGCTCTGGGGCAACAATCGCACTACATTGAACATCGGGCCTCCTAATTGAACAGGTCTCTTGGTCAAATGAGTCAACTTTTGCATATTTTGGTGGGAGTGAATGGCATGTTTAATAAGTATATAATTGAAATGGTTAGTGTATGTAAATTGGAATGTTCGATATAACAACAAATACATACATATATATGCAACAGATTTTATAGACAAGTTATCAAGAACATCTTTAGAAACTTATTAGTGAAACAGATCGCAACAACGCCACAGCTGACGGTTCTGACTCCCTTTTCGCACCACAGATCAACAACTCGATCATCACCTACTAGCAATGCAATGACCAAAGGAGCAAATTAAGCTAGCTTTGGCCAATTGGTTAATGTGGGAGTAATAAGTAGATAAATCAAATGGTTGGTGGATCTAAATTAAATTGGACTGTTCCCATAACAACAAATACATATATATATGCACAACATATTTTATGGACAATTTATCTAGAAAATCATCTAGAAACTTGTTATTAGTAACAACCAGTGGACGGCTGATGGCTTTGACTTCCTTTTCGCACAACAGATCAACAACTCATCACCTGGTAGCAATGACCAAGGAGCAAATTAAACCTAGCTTTGGCCAATTGGTTAATGTGGGAGTGACGCACGCCTTAGATTGTTTATAGTCTCCAAGTACTACAACTTGCTTTAATTTTTAATCACTCACTCGGTCCCCGCATGCTTTGACCTCATTAGGCTTGGAGCGCTGCAACCCCATGGCATGCCTCAAGTGTAAACAATATCTTTTACCTTAATGCAATGGCGCACAACCCCTCCTGTGTATTCGAGGAAAGAGTTATTAGGAAACCTTATATAGTTAAGTCTATTTTTTGTCCCTTAGCTAGCTTTTGCCTTTATCTAATTTTGACCCCAACAACTAACCAGGTAACTTTGGTATGTGAACTAGAATCAAAATTGTTCAATTTTGATCTTAGTGCTTTTCATGAGTGTGGTTTTAATGTGTCTCAGCCTCTCAGGCCCACTGACTGCTAATATTTATGGATTCGAACTTAGGTTGCCTACTTAAAGGCTGGTGGTACTGCTGATCACCCAAGCCTCTCCGTGCTTAAGTGTTTTCGGACAGAGGGAGAACTTCAAATCATACCTTCCTAATACTTAAATATCACTAGGTAGTGTGCCCGTGCGTTGCTACGGGATAACTAAACTTTTGTAATAAAAACACATGGATCGTATAATAAGATAACAATACTCTAAAATATTGCCACAGCTATAGTGTCGTCTAGAAAAGAATAAATAAACTGACAAAAGAAATAACACAAATTCATGAACAAATGACATTTGACTAAAAATAGTAGTGATTTAGTATAACAGATCTATAGAAACTCCCGGAGCAATGTAGCATATGAACTAGCAATATATAGCAGTCATTGATCTAGAGTTTGGCCAAACCAAAGTCCCCTAAAAAGCTACACCAGCCCCCATCATCTCATAAAGCAACATGACTGATTTTATGGCCATCAATCATGACAGCCTTGTAAACTGTTCCATAAGCACTTCTTGCCTTGTAAACCGTTCCATAATCACTTCTTCCAATCAGAGAACTCTCTGAAACGTCCCGGATGCTTTCATAAGCTCCTGATAGGTCACTCGTTCCTTCATGCAGCAGTGGGGAGCAGAAAACCTAGTTGCGCTCTAAAAGCTCTAGTAGAGTGAAAAGGGTGATCATAATTGTGAAACATCAGTAGTTCATATGGACACTAACTGCATAATAAGTGAGTTCCAGTGCAATTTGTCATGAATCGAAAGAGAGGAAACAATATCATGAGTAAGCCCAACTATCATAACTCAGTCACTGTTCTCCTGCCTCTACTAAGCACAGATAAATTGAAGAGATAAGTTCATTTAATTTTGATAACAATAACATGATTATTCATAAAGATTACCCTAGATTGACTTCAGGTGTTGCACAATTTACTAAAACTGATGCCTCCAATAAAACTGAGTTGAATCCACTACTCTTTTTTTCATTGGCGGAAGAGATTTTTCTGAGCTGGGTGAAATGAAAATGCCTGAAACTAAATAGTCCAATGCAGTCTATTCCTACATCAGATCAACACGAAAGACCAGATGAGTTGCTATAAAACTAAAATGAAACAGAAATCCTTTTCCTAGAAAAATAGATATTATATATTTAACAGTGAGCAATACTCCTATGTAGAGGCTGTGAATCAAGAACTCGCACTGCTTGTCAACCAACAGTGTTTGGGTGTCTGGGTCAGCCACAACCCACTGCTTTGGGTAACCATCCCCGATGCCTCTAGAGACTGCCAATGAGCCATGGACTCCATGTTACACCAGAAAGCCACTCTAAAGGGCAAATGAGCAGGCAGATAAGTAAAATCGCAGAACTATAATGTATAATTCATGCATGATCGATTGTGTTAACTAATTGCTCAATCATATAGTCAATTCAGTTATGATGCATTGTTCAATTGCATTAGCAGAGAGTTTGTGCAAGAAAGGAGAAGGCTAGGACATCCTGGACATACCAAATTCTCGGTTCTCTCCTTCTCATCTGCAAACTTGTTCTTGAGCTCCTCGATCTTGCGGCACTCCACCTCGTGCTGCTTTCTCCAGCCATCGGATCTTGATTGCATCCTATGCCGCCCACAGGTACCCATCACCGAAAATGAACAATGGCCAATCAACTTCACTAAATTTGGTTGAGACCTGTCCAAGAAAAATAACCTCAACCTACAAACATGGACAACAACTTCATATCTGAAAATAGTAATGCAAAGCAAATCGTGCCAAAAAGAAATTACAATAACAATTGAAAAACAAAACATGATCCCTGGAAGCTATTGTCACCATCATGGACCTTAACGGCAACTCTCAGGGGCTCTTCTATTTCTAGCCCTTAGCGCAAATCCTTGGTGATGAAACCTTTGTAGACTCTGTCAAATCCACCACCCCTCGAATGTGAATGGTATCAAAGGATCCCGCGCTGTATCCTTTCTCAACGCCTCCACCTCCTTCGGGTTGAATGCATGATAGCTGGCAGTTCTCCTTTTCAGTTCTCTCCTACGAACTCTAAATTTTGGGAGATTCTGCAGAAAACAAATAGGCAAGTCAAATATAAATACTAAAATACAGGATTATTCAGAAACTTTGTAAATCAGTTATTAAAAAGCAGAACAAAAGCGTCTGATCATTACATGGAATAACCAAAAAATCAACTATCAAGGTTAGAAAAAAATTGGATTGGATCAAATAAACATTAGGACTGATTTTTTTGTGAAGAAAATATTCAGTTCTGAAATAGCTGTAACTAGATTAAGCAAGAGGAGGGACACGTTCCCTGATTCTATCAAGAAAAGAGAACTCCCTCCCGGTAGTTTCATTAATGCCTAAATTGAGGCCACAAAAACAAATTGTAGAGCTATATACACATGGAATTGAGAGGAAGGGAGTGGATACGAACGTACGTAGATGGACACTGAACCCAAACCGCAGTGCCAGCAGGTCGACCACCGGCTCCTCGATGACGACGGATACCCACGAGCGGGGTTTGGCATGCCCCGGGCGGAGGCGATGGGTGGCCCCCGAACATGGCGGCTACCCTGGCCCGCAGCGCCGGCAGGTCGACCACCGGCTCCTCCTTGACGACGACGGGCGTGTCCTGGGCGGCGGCTATGGGTGGCGCTAGCGCGAGCGTGGCGGCGACCCCAGCTCGCAGTGCCGGCAGGTCGACCACCGACTCCTCGACGACGACGGACACGAGCGGGGTTCGGCGTGCCCTGGGCGGCGGCGACGGATGGTGGTGATGAGATGGCGTGAGGGATCGCAGGGGGCAGGTCCCTGCCAATGGTGGTAACGAGAGGGCAAGGGATGAGGAATTGGGGGCGTGATTTATGTCCTGGTTTCCTAGTGGAGTTGGAGAGGGCTCTCGGTTTCCTTCTGGAGTTGGAGGGCTGCAGCGCAATGCCGGCAGGAGCGATGACTCTACGGTGATTACTGCACAAAAAACGGTTTACTTGTCTTTCGGCTGGACAAAAAAGTGCTAGACGAAAAAATTGCTAGACCAAAAAAAATTGGCTGAAAGTTTTGCCTCTTTATTATTAGGTATAGATAGATTATAAACCATCTCATGCATCAACGTGCTCTGTGACGATATTACTTTGGAACCTTTGCTATATTTCTGAATCCATGTTTGTTCCCTAACCCTCCTTTAATTTTGATGTCAGGAAATGGAGCCCCTGTATCCACCCCAAGTGCCTCGAAGTGATGATGATCAGTCACGGATGGCGGCTCGTGAGATGGATATCAGGTTGAGAAGTCCACAGCGAAGGACTCGTGAGGTAGATGTCAGCAAGTTGAACAGTCCACAGCGAAGGACCGCTACTCAGGTTAGTCTAGTGTACTTACACAAAAATTAAAAAGAGGATAATTAGTCTAAGTGTACGAACATGTACATTGCATGGGTGTTTCTGATCTCTCTATCCGTGTCCGTTTCTCGTCTAAACTTTATTTCCGTACGTAACAATTTCTTATTTCGTATTGAAGGAAAAATTGCAATACCTTATTTGCCACCCATGCATGTGACAATGACATGCCACTAACCGTGGAACATAATGGATTAAAAAACTTATAATTGGTAAGTTATAAAAAATATTATAATAGTAGGTAAGAAGCTATTATTTTTGCAATAGGGAAGACCACCAAACGCACACCAACTGCTGCAAGTGTGTGGTTCGGGCGCTTATTAAAAACCTATAAATAAAACCATTGGTAGTTCACCTGTGTATGTGCGCGCAAATATATCATGGGTACATATATCTTGATCTGAATTCTAATTGGTATAGTCATAACCTTTTTGGTTCCCGTCGTCACCACATAATAAAGGGTTGGTTGATTTTTTGGGGACTATTTTTCACATTTTCATTTATGGTATAAATTTAGCATATTATGAAAACATATTTTATGTTAAATCCATTGATACTAATTTGATAATATAAATCTTAATGCTTTGTCCTAGAAATTTGGTCAAAGTTTAAAACATTTGACTTAGGACAACTCTAAAAATTACTTCTTTCAGAGATGAAGGAAGTATGTGTTTTGTATAGAGCAAAGATATTAAACTAATGACATGTTCCAAATTCATTAACCAAAATGATCCAATTAACTCAAGACTATTGATATTCCACTCTATCTACTATTGCTTTCTGAACTTAACTCTCAAACTGCTCTATTTTCGTTATCTTAATGGAAATGTGGGGAATGCCTCAGTTTTATATAATATTATTGGTTTCCCTTTGCACAGATTACTGACACATCACTCGGATGATATTTATTAGGATTTCAATCTACAATGGCAATTTCTATATTATTACTAGTACCTATTAATAATATGACTTCGTACAAAAGAAAATTTTAGAACAAGCATATATACGGCATGTTATTTGTACCTCATGAAAATATGTTGTGAGTACATCAGTAAATATATAACAGTTAGGCCCCGTAAACCTTTGATGAACTGATTAATACAAGACTATAAGCACAATGCAAGTTACAGCATGTGCGGTGAATGCGCACTTCGGCAGCTAGCTGACATCTTCCTTGTCACTGCAGGTCCAGCCTCCGGAACAGGCTGCTGAATTTGGAAGCAAAAATTCAGTACCTGAGGTTGTAGTGGACGTTGCATCAACGAAAACCGCTCAGGTTTGTTTCCTGACCTGCTGCTGTAGCTGTCCGTCGCTACCACAAAAATAATTTTAGAAGATAGTTTCTCTGATTAATAGAGGCAGACACATCAGCTGACCATATCCGTAAATGGCTAGGTACTTCCAGGCAAACATCCACCTCTCAAAATCACTTTAAGGCGGGCATCTCTGTGAATCATCAATTATGAAGGCTGTCTCTAAAATCACTAACAGAGACGGTCATTCTAAGTGTTTCTCTATAAAATTTGATTTGTAGAGAGACGGTTTATTTAAAGCTACAACTGCCTCTAAAATAGTTTTTGAAATAAGCCACCTTTAAAAATGCATTTGTAGGGACAAATAATATTTTTAGCCGCCTTTACAAATGCCTCAATCTTTAGAAGCAGCTCTAGATGTAGCTGTTTCTACAAATAGATTTATATAGGTGGATGAAACTAGAGCTACCTCTAAACATAAATTTGTAGAGGTGGTTGGATCTAAAACTATCTCTAAAAATAGGTGCACCATAGTAAAATTCATAACTTTTCAAATCAAAGATATACAACTTTATAGTTGATAACTTTTCATTTGAATTCATCAAATTATGTTTGAAATTCTCATATTTTAAAATTAATATTTTTGAGTTTTCTAAATGATTTCAGATGACCAAACAACAAAACTAACAAAACTGAAGTTATAGATACCAAAAAGATATACTCCCTCTTTTCACATTTTTGGTACATCAAAGTTACTATGTATCTAGACATATATTATGTCTACATACATAGCAAATTGGATGATAAAAAAAAGTCAAATCAACATGTAATTTAGAATAGAGGGAGTATAACTTTATTGTTGACAAAATTTTCATTTAAAATAATTTATACAAGGAAAGACACAAGGAAATTCATGTTTGAATTCTTCACATTTCAAATTCAAAATTTTAGTAGAACCTTAGATAGAGAAACGACCGAAACAAAAGATGTAGTACTATATCTATAACTTTATAGTTGAAGATTTTTTATATTTATTTAAGGTTTTAAACTCATTTCTAATTCGAATGAAGTGAATACAAGGATAATATACTTGTAAACAAACAAGGATAATGTTTGTGCATCTTAGTCAGAAGTGACTTAGGGGATGGAGTGCTTAGGACAGCTATGTGTGAGGCCTTGGTGGGGTCTTCTCAGATAAAAAATTCTTTTTTTCTATTTTTGATCTGATTTATTATTTTTGGGAAATGAGGCGAGCCTCTAAAAATCGATTTCTAGGAGTCATTGTTGCCAGCTGCCTCTATAAATCAACTAGGCAGCCATATCTAAGAATTGTTTGTTTCTAACAACGTAAGCTTAGAGACGAGATGGGGCAGGCGGTAGCAGTGCTTGGTCTCTTAATTATTCCTCAGCATCTCCAATAGTTTTAGATATTTTATTTGACAAATCTTATATTTTGTCAACTCCTAAAAAAATATGCTAAGTAAAAAAAAAAGATCTCATCTCCAATAGTTTGATATAATTCATTTGTCAAACCTAGATATAACTTACATTAGGAATCCTAAGAGAGAAAAAATTATGTTTATACCTTCCACCTCTTGAAAACTTATATTATGAACCCTGAGAGAGAAACAAATTTATTTTTTATACTATTCCACCTCTCGGACACGCGTGTGAAGTCAAGCGCATATATGTGCGTGCGGAGGCTCTTTTTCTTAACTTGGAATAAATGACAACCTAGGATGGAAAACTATTGAATTTTTTTTTATAAAAAAATAAGAATAGCAACTTAAGATGGAGAACTATTGGAGATGCTCTTACTTTTTATAATATTTTTTATTACTTGGATCTTGGCACCTGGTGTCATTGATTTGTTGAGCCAATTCATTGTTTAATTTTGTGTCAACTAATGCTCGGTTTCCGTACGTTGCTAGATGGTTTTGCAAAGAATAATGTATGATGCAACTTTAAATTTTTCCACATCGAGTTTGCTCTCATAGTCTCATTAATGTTGTTTGGATTTGGAATAAACAGGCCGGCGGCGTTGTCCATAGCAGCAACTCAGATGCTGATGAGAAGGAACAGCGTGGGCGGTGCCTGAAATACTCGCAGAAGGCGCTCGGGTTCGCCGTGTGCACGTTCATCGGATACGCTATCAACGCATCATCATCCAACACGGCCTTCAAGATGGCCATTGCGCCCTTCTTCCTCGCCATCTGCGCCGACCTCGTGTCGCTGAAGACGAAGGGGAAGTTGGGCAGTTCCTTGGTCTTCTTCTCGTCGTTGCACCTGATCCTCATGACGTACCTCATCTTCATCGCGTTCGACATGGACCACGCCTACGCCATCCTCTTCCTCCCGGTGGTCGTCATGGCCTCCCACCTCCTGCAGAAGCTGTGGCGGCCGCCGCTGCCGCCGCCAGACGCGCAGAGTGCCGACGAGAGGAGCAAGGCTGCGGGCAAAGAGCTCGACAACATTTTCGAGCTGTCGGCTCTCATCCTCAACTGGAGCAGCTTCGTCAGCGCGATCATGACCGTGGTGAGGCACTTCATTTCTGTTCAAAACCACAACGAGTTAGCGCCGGGGGCCGTTGGGCTCCTGTTCTTCCTCACCATCATTCTCGGGATCTATCTGATGCTGGCCACGACTGTGAGAAACCCGGCACTGAATCTCCCTACCAAGTACCTCGATGTCCTGCTCATCTGCCTTCTCGTCGGCACTCTCATCGCCGCTGTCATCACGTTTAGGTAAGCAAACAGATTCGTTCTGCGGTGATTTTTTTTATTTGTTGATCACTATTGTTCGATCTTGCTTGATCACTGACGTGATTATATGTATGTACTTATGTTTGGTTGACAGTGGTGCAAACTGGGCGCATAAGCAGAATTCCCCTGCCGCCGGCGGATCAAACTAGCTAGAGCTAGAGGTGTCTTGCTATTTTCAGCATGTTTATAGTTTATTAATATTAATATGTTTGCGCCTCTCATTCGTTTACAATGAATGGAAAGAAATGTTGTCCCTGTCTTCAAATAATCAAACTTCAAGAATTATCTTAAGCCAAACTTTTTAGATTTAACTAAAATTATAAAAAGATTTCATACACTAGTACAAAAATGATTTCTCTTGGCGCCAGAGTTCCATTTGTACATGCGGTTTCCGTTTAATGGATGTCAGTATAAAAAATACGTGGGGCCAGCTTTAGAACCACCAGTGAAAACCAGTTGGCCAACCGCCAGTGCTAATGACCCCATTAACACTGGAGGTTATCTTAGCCAGCCGCCAGTGGTAATGACCATTTATACTGGCGGCTGGCTAAGACAACCTGGATTTGTGTTCATGTTCTTGAATTTCTAGTATATATTTAAGCAACTATATTTCTATTGAAAAACAACAACCCAAATTTCATGGTGGTGGAATTTGACTCGCATGAAAGTGATCACTCTCATGAAAATAAGTTTTCATGGAGGTATTTAAATACTCTCATGAAAACAGTTGATTTCCATGATGATGTGTTGAGCACTCTCATAAAAATAGGTTTTCGTGGCGGGATTTACATCACTCTCATGAAAACCATTATTTTCATGAGAGTGTGTTTTTCACTCTCATGAAAAATTGTCCCCCTCACGAAATCTCGGGTTTCTGGTAGTGATAGTGGCAATTCAGTGTGTAGTGGTAGTTAATGATCTTAGATAGAAAAACAACCTAAACAAAAGTTATAAATCTTGAAAAGTTATGTAACTTTATAATTTGTAACTTTTTAATTTGAAGTCATTGTAATGCTGAGACATTTAATTTACTAGATTTTACAGAAGTTCTTACCTAATGAGTCCATATAGTCTATAGTCGTAAATGGGTGTGTAGCGTTATTTAAGGAATTTGGATGGAGAAGCTACCAAAACAAAAATTATAGACCTTGAAAGGTTATGGAACTTTGTAGTGGTAAACTTTTTCATTTAAAATCATTCATCCAATGGAAATTACGTTTGAAATCTCACATTTGAAATTCAAAATTTTCAAAAACCTCGGATTGAGAAATGATCAAAATAAAAGTTGTAGATATCAAAAAGTTATAAAACTTTGTAGTTGACAACTTTTATATTTGAAATCATGTATCTATGGATAATTATGATTAAACTTTGTTAAATTTGAAATTGAAATTTTTGAAATGATCTTAGATGGAGAAATGGCCAAAACCAAAGTTATAGATCTCAAAAAATTATAAAACTTTATAGTTCACATCTTTTTTATTTAAAATTGTTTAGAGACTCAAACACTCATTTAAAATCAGCTAAACATAAAATGGCTAGAACAAATACCCCAAGTCGACACAAATGTCTTACAGATGGAGTGGATAGGGAAGGAACATACTAACACTACAATAGATATGAGGGTTTTTGACAATTAAATGTTGTCATATATATGGAATTTAAGTCATATATCAAAATTTGTGACGCTCGAATGATGAAAAAGACAACGTCAAAAATCATACGCCTTAAACCATAATTTGTGTTGTTTATATGTTCGTGTCATAGACCTATGACATCATTTTTTATGTCAAGACTTTATAACATTTGGTTTTACGTCATATTATGCTAGCTTAAAATGGGACAAGCACATGGTCGATGCTGCCTTTTACCTAGCCCATCATTTTTTTATCCAACACAACCCAATCATAGTGCAAAGCACATCTGCTAAAATATAAATTTATTTCATTTAAATTCTATCTATTACAACAACAGCAGCCTATATAGCACAAATACATTGTACAGATCTACTACCATCCATTCCTTTCCTTCTCTATACTAAACTGAGAGAACTTCACAAGTGCTAGTACATTATTAATCTTTAGGGAATAAGCACAAAGTGATAACATCTCCCACAAAGTGCAGCAGAGGATGCCTTCAAAAAAAAGTGCAGCAGAGGTGCCCCATCAGTTGAACCTCACGGTGAAGTCGTCTTTGTAGACATACTTGGAAAATTAAAACCTGTGTGCCATGGCTGCTGCCCACCATTTTGCTGCAAGTGAAAAGGCCAAAGGTTTTAAGTTCTATACAATAATGCTTATCACCTAAAATTAACTTAATTATCTAAAGACACGGCTCTAAGTCTCTAAAATTCCACTAATATAAAACATCACTACAGTACAATGGGGATTTGAATTGGATGAACACTATCTGCATGGAAACAATTTGCATGGAATATCACTACAGCTCTGTTGATATCTGTTAATGCCTACTGAATATTCCGCAAGCGCACGGATATCATTGTAGCACTTCACCCTAAGGTTTTAAATATCATATCCACAAGGAAACGGTGAGGTTAACTACGACAGCTAACTTAACCCGGAGTAGCAACAAGATCTTCAGAAGGTTGAGAATATAGAGGAGATTGCTAAGGTTCTCACGTTCTACTCTCGATAAGCTATATTTATATGTTCTATCTGTGGAAATTGCATAGAAAGAGCACAGGCAAAACTATGACCTCTCTACCAATTATACTCCTACACAGCCTACCAACGGGATAGTGGGATACATAGGATTCAATAGAGCTATAAGTCACCCCTGTGAGCTATCACCAAATCCGGAAGATAGGGTACATCTACGAGTAATCCGAGTCTAAGCACCACGCCTACACTATGAATTATACCTTAACCTATTGCAATAGATTAAAGCGCTCAAAAGAGACTCGCGGACCAGCAGAACAATATAAACACAATTGCTTAAAGAAAGAAGAAGATGATTACCAGAGAAATCCCAGACGTAGATTAACTTCCACCAAGGTACAAGCTATGGAGGTAGCACCGACAGGCCGACACCTCCTCCCAAGTCCTTCCCCTCTCTATCTCTCTATTTCTAAGACTAGATCCTAATAAGGATCAGTCTCCTTAATTGCTAACCTTAGAGAGGTCATCCATTCAAGGGACACCTCTCTAATCCTCCTCAAAGAATATGAATTAGGGTTTCATGGGGATGCCTCCCCCCTGAGGGTGTGGGCTGTTTTTATAGCCTCGGGCGATGCACGGGAGTCGTAGGATCAAACCGACATTGATCAAAGGTGGAGATTAAAACCCTAAGGCGGTGGAGGAACCGGGCCGTCGAATCGGGGCCAAACCGGCCACTGTAGAAGACCGGCCGGTCTCCCCTGTTGACCAGTGGGCCCCACCTTCGGTGGGTTGCATTCTAGGGTGTTCTAGAACCTTTCTATGCAGGTGCCGCTTGCAGGTGTGATAAATTTTGATCCGGGACTCAAAAAATAGCAAATGATATGTCTGTTTCGATCGTCTTGACAAGCTCTTCGCAATGGTGCATTCCAAATCATCATTTGAGGTGCTTGTAATCAATCACACTTAACCTTTGCTAGTCCCTTAGCAAAGCTGAGCTCAGAAAGGCTATCAAAACATATCTGTACGTTTAAGCATTGTAGCCATCTTGTAGTAACTCCTTAGAAGTATACCTGCATTCAGACAAAAGTTCTCCAAGTCTAAGCAATAACTGAGCTGACCTTCAAACTTACTTATGTTACCTTTGACTATGGGGCTTATCAGCTCTTACTTGGGTCTTGGGCAATCGAAAAACAGAAAGATCTAGCCAAGCACTACGTCTCATGCTCTTCGTTCAACTATTATTCTAGATGTTTTTTTAGAGGTTTCCAAATAAAACTCAGAGTTTCCTATGTATGACTCTCTCAAATCTCTTAGTGTATGTGGTATTTGTGGATTCTCACCAAGGCAGTACATGATGTGTTGCCTTTCTTTTCATCCTATAACTAAAGCTTATATTGTTGGCATTTCTAACGTCACTACTAAAAAGCAGAGATAAATCCTACCCCTACCAACAACGTCAGAAATGGTCGGTATATAATTAACTTGTCATTAGCAACTAGCCACTTCTTTATTACTAATATTCCTAGACATGAAGTAGGTTGTCATCCCTAATTATATTGCTAGGAAATAATTATAGATTTACATGTATTCAATATGACTAGGCAGAAATAAAAGATATGAATATAAAGATAAGAATATAAACTAAGATCGGTTCTGCAAGCGGACGTATAATTATACCGTTGTAGCATTTTACCTAGGGAAGTCTTCCAGTTGTCGATTTATATTTATACCACTTGGGAAGGTCTATATGTAGGACTTATAAACTATATCTTATACTATTGATGTGAAAGGCAAACCATAACTAGAATCCTACCCATAACAGGGGATAAGTCACGTGATAAAAGATATATATGATAAATAATAATAATGATCAGTCATCATAAATAGATAAACATCGAGCTCTTCTAGTCATAACAATAGCTAGCCAATGGATAAACTCAGAAATAAATACTAAGGTAATTCTATAACTACATCAATGAATAACTCTAATTAGTGCAACTACATCTAGCAATCATTGTTAAGTTAACCCTATATCATTATCACATGTAAAGAGGCATCAACTAATGAGGGTATTAAGACACAAGGGTCACCTCCTTCGCGACCGTGCCCATGCTAGTCCTACGTGCGGAGAGGGTGGACTACAGAGGAACCAACGCAAATTTGTCACCTGCGCGGACTACCACACTGTCACACCCCAAATTTTGGGTTGTGCTTAGAAAACACAAAATAAAAAAATGTGTTTAATATTTTGATAAAATTTTCCAAGTTTAGGTTAAGTTAGTGCAATATTTAGTTGTAGAAAAAAATATGAATTTTAAACCTTTCTAAATTAATTTAATAGGCTTTTACTTGATGTGATGTTTTCATGTTGTCCAGTTTTGTGTGAGTTGTAAGTAAACTTTTCAAAATGCGTTTAGTAAGTCATTTATCCTTCTTTAGCATGTCTTTATCTTTCACTGTGATTGAATTTTTTGGTGCCCATCTTAATTCTTTTATTAGAGCATCCCAAAAATCTTTTCCTTATATTCCAAGTCACTCTTATGAGTTCATCATCCATCAACCTATCTCTCATAACCTCTTGGAAATTTTTCTAGCTTTTTCTAGAATCTTTTCCTACTTTTCAAGGAATATAATATAATTTTTTTTAGATGCTCCAAAATATCTTTGCATGACCTCTAAATACTTTATTTGGGTTCATCATGTCCCAAAACATCTCTAGGAATTTTTCCAAAATTTTGGGAGGCTTCAGAGTATTTCTCATGGGTTAAATAGTAATTCTAGACTTTTCTAGAATTATTTTAATCCTGAAAATAATTAATTCCAAAAAATAATTAAATCTCTATTTTTCCACCAGCCTTTAAAGCCCATGTGCAATAATTATATTAAATCCCAAAAGCTCAAACATTTATTTACTAACGGGTTTTAATCATTATTTAGGCCCATTAGTAAAAGATGGAGGTATAACATCAATTAGTACCATATTGCTAGTTGATGTAGATGTGGGTGTTTTTCTCCCTATATATATGTACCAACCCCTTGAGCAAAGCACATCAACTACCATGAGGGAAGCCCCTAGTTTGGGAACCCTAGCTAAGGTAGTAGATTTTGATATTTTCCTCCTGTCATTACCCTTTTTCACAACCAAAAATTGGTGGGCTACATTCTTCTTGATTTTAGGATTCATCGTCATGGTTCGCCTATAGCATAAGGTGAGCACGCTTATATTCTAGCTTATTCTATTCTCGTCCAATTTTGCATCTTATTATATCAACCCATCGATCTAGCAGGCTAGAGCAATTGTAGTCGCCCAAGCCATCCGGATTCCCCGAGAGCCATGGCAGCAAGTAACGCCAGATGTAGCTTGTCGTTTCCTTCTATATCATCCTGATCACACCCTACCGACAACCACCGTACTCCGGCCAATGCCCTGCCCATGGTTGAGGGTCAGCATCCTATCGTGATCTCCCATAGTTCACTCAATTTTGTTTTGCATCTATTCACCGTCCCTCAACTTCCGCAGCACCGACGGTCGTGTCCTCATGTATGAGCAGAGTCCATACTGCCCATGCCTTCTGCAGCAGCCCAAGCGTTCATCTTTGCAGGGCCGGCAATTGGTGGATTCTGGCTCTGCACTATCTCGGCGACCACGGATCGAGGGTGCTGAGTTCTAAGCAGCGCCGGATCAATCTATCATAACCTAATGGCCAGCACGGTTTCCATCAATGTGCCGGAGCAAGGGAGGAGGATATGCATCTCGTTGATAGTTGTATCCTTGTCGGAACCATGAAGAACGCAAAGCAACAGGTTCCGCTCCTTTCTTTTATTCCTAGATTGCACGTGAAAAGCCAATCCAATTTGTATGCTAACATGCTCGTCATGCACACACGATTGTATCTTATCTTGCATGTAATTAGCAAACCTTCGTGTGCACCGTCTCAACTTTGGCATCTCAAATCTTCCACCATCTCGTCGGCCTAGCTCCTGTTTAATCAATATCGTTTCCTTTAGTTTTGTGTTCACGTAATTTAAATGTTAGAAGCTATCTTTACCATGCTAAATATTTCTTAAATGTCAACATGATTAATGTTTATGTTTAACTAGATTTCTTCTAATTTAAAAGCTATAGGTATATACTTCGGTGTTCTATAGACAAATATTAATATAACTAATTGCAAACATAAGCACGCTTTAAATTTTAATGCTTAGTTCAAATACGTATATTTAAATTTGAATAGATGTGCTCACATGGTTACTTTCCTCTTTAACAAATAAAGCTTAATTAATCTAAATGCTACTCGAATATTTCTAAACAAAATATAATTATTTTTACCTTGACTTTTGAAATTAAATATATTTTAGTTAATCTGAATTAATATTATTCACATAAGTTTTTCTTAATTAACATAAATCAAGCTTGTAGTCGTCTCTTTTATAACATAAACCCTTCGATAGTTATTTCGTTTGAACAATAGTTTTAAGTTATCGGTATCTCTTGTGGTCCTGTGTCACCGTAGAACTAGCAACTTTTAAGCTTGTTTTCTCTTGTGTGATGTATTGTTCTTAGTTGCTTTTATTGTTGCTTGTATGATTGGTTGCTACGAGTAGAGCGAGAATCGTATATAAGTGCTGGAGATCAACAGGTGATGACCAGAAGCAAAGTATGAGCAAGTTTGATAAAGCGTAAAAGGCAAGTATAGCTTGGGACCTCCTTGATTACCTATTCACAATAACCACTATATTTTATATGCATGTATCTTTGATTCCCTATTAAGGATGACTTAGAGTTGATTACTATCTACCTTGATGACTTGGGATATGTGCATGTGGGTAGTACTTGCTAGTGCTTTGGATATATATATAACCATGATCTCGTAACATGAATAATGGAATATGCATTAACATTAAAAGATGATTCTATTATCTGTTATAGAGATCTAGAGCTTGGTGTTTTGTTGCTCTAGTTTCTCTCCATAAGGACTTATCGTAAGTGGTCATCGGGATTTACAAATGCAATTTGTGAGGGCTATATGGCTCGGCTTTAGTCAAGTATGAGGACCTTTTCTAGCTTGTTAGAGGTTACCGAAAGGTGCAAGAGGGGCTTTACGCGATGGGCATAGCGTGGCTTACGTCCTCATGTGTTCTTTGCTGCGGTGTGAACCATTTGGAAGGGGGATTCTATGTCCGCTTGTCGAGGAAACCTAGCGGCCCTAACTTGTTAGATGAACCTTTGAAAGGCTTCATAGTGAACCCTGCCGACCTTCCTTGGAAGTGGGTCAAGAGGATGATCACCTCGGGCAAAAGGGTAAATCACGACTCACAGTGAAAGTGTACACCTACGTGCGAGTTTAATAAACCGGTATACTAGCCGTGCCCACGGACACGGGCGGCCTTGGGGATTCTTATGGAATAGCCGATCATTGATGGATGATGTTTAATTATGTTGGTTAATCATATTGTTAATTGTTATGTACTATTTTTTTATTCTTGTTCACACGATCATGTGGTTATGGGATATGCTACTACCTTGTTGCTATTAATGCCATAAATATTAATCATCTAAAAGCTAAATGCAATGAAAACCGATTGTCGACCTTTTTGAGCCTCATGAACCCCACGTTATATTTGCTTTGAGTACGACATGTACTTACGCTTGCCTTTACTTTTAATTCTTTGGAAAATCCCGGATGGGTACCGGATGGTGGAGCTAGTTTGTTTTGTGAGAAGTGCTAGGTGTATGTACCTCCATCAACCGTCCCTGCGTGAAGATGGAGCTTCAAGAAAAGATTAGCTACCATCTCGCGTTACTCGATGTAAGTGTTAAATATATGTAAG